>CM049825.1:21519921-21856626 GCA_027422435.1 Schizopygopsis pylzovi
GTTAGATGTTGAAAAGATTACTAAACATCACTACTGACCTAAGCGACAACTCTGCAACTTGTATCACTTTAGAGGGCAGAGGGCACGCTTCACATCCTCAGGTCTCGTGTTTCAGAGAAACGTTTTCCTTCACTTTGTTCTCACAGAGAGCTGACAGACAACTGAAGACGAATGCGTGACGCAGGACGGGGAATAAATCACCTTTATATTTTTGTTTATTTACATCTCACTACATCTATTAAGCAGAAAATGAGTCTAGGGGTAGTGGGGTGAGTTGTGCCACTTTTCACTTGTGCCTCCTAGGCATGAGAGAACATGGGTTTATGCATGAACAATTTGCGTAAATGAGAGTCAACAATTTAGTAATGCACAGAGACATTCCAGTTTTATTTTAAAACATACTATTAATTTTTCCTTTTGCTATCCAAGTTTAATTTTCAAAATATTTTTTTAAAAAAAATGCAATTTTTTTTTTTAGTATTTGTTATAGTAATATTATTTGTAGTAATGTTTGCTGCATTACCCAAAGCTACTATTGTAGAAAAATAACACAAATATTATAAAATGATAAAAATTGAGAAGTTGTGGTATCATATAAAAATAAAATCTGAATAAAATAAAACATAAATGTATTTTAAAGAATATGTCTTTTTAAAAATACATTTATGCTTTTTGTTATTTGTTTATTATATTATATTATATTTACTCTGTAATATGCTGTATTATATTTTTATTATTATTATAATATTACTGTATTTAATTGACCAAAAATGTATAGATTATTTGCATGTTAATAATTTATATGGTTTTATTTATTGGAAGTTAAACTATTTCTGAGAAATTATATAATATAAAAATTATAAAATAAAAACAATATAAAATTCTATATATAAAATATAAAATAAATGTATTTTTAAAATATAAAGTACATTTCAAATACATTTAAAAATATTAATTGAATATATTAAATAATATGTATGTACTTTAACAAATAAACCAGACAACAATTTATATTATTAAATTAATATTGTTTCTCATACAGCTGGCTGTATATAATTGTTTGTGATTACATGATAAAAACACTGCGTTTAAAATAGCTTTTGACGATTTTTCCTTTACGTTAGTGGTATAGTAGGTTTCCATCTCTCATCTCTGAAGGTTGTTTCTTTAGATTTTATGGTATTAACTTCCATTAAGTGCAAACTTTAATAAATGTGATGATGGACTATTGTTGATCCAACAGTTCAAAGGGAGATTATTTACATCCATTTCAGTTAATACAAATATACTGAACATTCAACTCTTACAAAAAAAAGGAAGCAAAGAAACACAAACCCATGAAACAATATACATTTACCACGAGTTATCAGAATGAGTGTACATTCATCGATAGGCATCTAGAAGCAGGTGTGTCGTAGCACTCAATCCTAACAAAACAAACGCTGGCCTCAAAGACTCTCTCCGTACCCACGCTGAGTTTATTACGCTCAAACTGAGAAGCTGAGATGTGTGTTACTAATCAGACAACTTTTTGTCGCCTTTGAAAAGAGGAAAGACATAAAGGGATGAAAGGCTTCCCTCTGCTGGTCTCTGTGGCTGCAAAGCAAATAAAAACATAATCACTCTCTATCAGACTTTAAAACAAGTCGCTCAACCGTTCAGTCTTTTTTGGGGAAATGTGAGGTAATGCAGTTAATGGAAACAATCACTACTGAAATAGTGACGCAAATTGTTTATATAATTATATTGTTGTTTATAGATTTATAGTACAGAAAATTGTGTTGTTTATATTAAAACTATGTTACAACGAATGTGGATTGAAGCTTTGAAGCTACCAAGAAGTGGTGCATATGACTGTGGTGCTCTGTATTATAAATTACAATTAAGACAATTGATAGCTTTGTTTGAGAATAAGACAAAAACGTAAGGTCTTATTCCTAAAAATCTTGCCATCCAAGTTGGATCCAAGTTCATCCAAAAAGGAAAACCAAATCTGTTTGAGTTTCTTTCTTCTTGTGGAACAGAAAAGTGTTTTTTTTTTGGTCCGTACAATGAAAGTCAGTTTTGGACCCTTTTTAACTTTCATTAACTATATTACAATAAATGTGGACTGAGGCTGTAAAGCTCCAAAAATGACACAAAAAAGTGGTGCATAAGGCTATTGCTCAATTATAAGTCTAATCAAGACAAGTGATATGTTTGCGTGAGAAAAATATTAAAATGTATGTTCTTATTCACTAAAAAATTTGACATCCAAGTTGGATGTTTCCAGTGGACCACTTCATGGATTTTTTTTTAATTGGTACTGAATCTAATATCAGATGCATATGTATTATTATATATTAAAATACATGATTATATATATATTTCAGGAAAATTAAACAAATGGCAAGTCTGCTAAAATAAGTCCAGATTTGGGTCATCTAAACATGTTCTTTATTTGGAAACATCTAAATTTACTGTTTTTATCCAAGTCAAACTAGACTGAATCAACCACATTACACTCAGTTACAACCACAAAAGTATAGTTAAGTGTCAAATGAGACAAAAAATAACCTCAAGGAACATTTTCACTCTTTACTGTTTGCCACGGTTGGGTTTGCTCTATAAACAAGGCAAGGATATGAAAAAGCGAAAGTGTCTTGAAGGTTAGCTCAAGTGAATGTGAAAAAGATCTCAACTACATATTTTAAAGAAATGGTTTCCAGTGTTTTAAGTATATCAGATGCAGAGCAGATAAGGGAAAGTCCATCCTGTGTAAACAGTGTATGCTGGGGGGTCCCGTGATGGGGGTAGTTATCAGTTTAACACTTCTCCTGAAGACTCAGCTGGTTCCAGTCAAGTCTGCATGAGAGACCCCCTATAGACCAGGTCTAATCGCTTCACCCAGACCAGGTTTACAAGGAGCAGCTCTGAACAAAGAGAGAACACTTTTGTCTATGTTCAGTCTGCTTTTTTCCTTCTTTATTACTCCTTGGAGTAACAGATGTTACTCAAATGTATGCTCAAACATCACTCAAAAGCACTGCAACAATACTAAAAATTAGTGCATACGGCTATTGCTCTATATTATAAGTCTAATGAAGACAAATGATAGCTGTGTGATTTGAGTTCTTATTTACTAAAAATCTTGACATCCATGTATGAGCTCTTCAGTGAATCACTTGATGAATGGTTTGAATTGGTATTGAATGATTCATTCATAAATCTGATATCAAATACATCTCGAGTTAGAGTCAGATTTGGAAAACCGAATTGTTTGACAGGGTAATTTGGCCATGTTTAAAACCTTCTGAATGCCGTATTTCTGTCCGATTTCCCCTCTGCCATTTTCTCTGCAATCATCCAATGGATATTTTCTTTGAATTCTCTTTGAAACTGTGTTTGTGAGAGAAAAAAAAAGTCCTTTATGTGACGGCGAAACGTTTACTTTGCGGCATTGTGTGTCTGATTCTGGCAGCCCCCCAATATGCATTTTTTCCTTCTTTCAATAAAACAAAAGACGTAAACGCTCTGTCCCAGCGACTCCCACACCACACTTCCATTCTACAGATGGCAGATATTTGTCAAGTGCATATTTTGAATTTTGCCCCATCTCCATGGACCCTGATGTCGGGGAAGAGGGGGCTCATTGTTTGCTTGTTTGAGGCAGTAAGGCTGAAACGCATTAGGGTCAAAGTTTAGTCTGGTTAGCATGTCCTCCTGTTGGCCCCTGCTGGTAGATGTCATATAACAACTGGACCTAAAAAGGTCTTTATCTATTGACTGTGATTTAAAATTAGCTGTGTGTTCGGGATTGGAATGGGAATGCTCCTGAACTGCTTTTTCCAGGTATTATTGACCAAAGTAGAACAAGATTGAAGATTAAAGATCTTGATCTTCCAAATCTGAGCCATTGGAGGAGCATAAATCATCTTATGTGACAAAGAGGTGACATTAAATACACTGACTATGGGCCATCAGTGAGAACGAAGGGATTTAAGTAAGTAATTTGGGGAATGCTGTCCTGAGATTCCCTCTTGACTGACAGTCGGTAAAGATCGTGGCAGGCCGAGACAGGGCGCATGACATCAGGTTTAGCTCCCAAGCAGAGCGAGCGCATGACATCAGGTTTAGCTCCCAAGCAGAGCGAGCGCAAGTGCTCGGCTCATGTTTTGCTTGTTGTTGGTGGAAACGTAGCAACCACTGTATAAAGACAGTTTTAATTGACAGTACATTTCTAATGCTGAGTAGGAGTTAAGAAAGTCAAGATAACTATATTTTTGTAACTGACAAACATGAAGCAAATGTGCATTAACAGAGTACAGCAGATACAGCATATTATACATCTACATTTATTGCCAAGAAGTCAGCACATTTACAAAAAAGTTGTTTAAAAATAATATTATTAATAATAGTAATAATAACAATAATACTGGGACAGATATTTATATTCTATTGTAATTTATATTATATTATCCGAAATTTCCAAAATCATAAAATAAAAGATAGAGCGGCAGTTAAGAGCCGTAGTTCACTGACAAGCCAGGACATATCGCGTTTGTAATTGCAGATGAATCGTCTTCGATTATGAACGCAATATTGCGTAGCTTGTCAGTGAACTACGGCTCTGTGTATTAACTGCCGCTCCATCTGAAAACAGCTGATGGAGATTTACTGCTAATCATGGAACCGGCTGTACTGACGAGATGCGCATGTTAATCGAATTCGTGTAATTCCACAGCCTTACATTCTATTAAATTCTATTTTTTATAAATGCATTACCAAAAAAGTGAATTCATTTCTGACATGATATAATATAATTCTGTTTTGTTTCTAAATTACCAAAAATGTCAGCAAATTTAGGAAAAAATGCTAATAATAATATATAATATATTTTGATAAATAAAACATAATTCTACATTTACATAAAAAGTTATATTTTTTTTAAATTCTATTCTGTTCTATTCTATTCATTATTTGTAAGTGTTTTACCAATAATTGACAACACTTTTATAAAAAAATTATAGTATAAAATATTCCTAAACTGATGAAGAATTATTATATTATATCATATCATATTATATTTTTGAATATATATTTATATCTGTACATGATATTCTATTATACTGCATTATAATGATTGTTGTTGACACAGTTAGGGTAATATAGGGCCATAAACTTCCTATTAAACTTCTTTGTATTCAGGACTCACGCACCTCTGAGCTGAAGTGCTTTGTCTGTCCTCTCCACATCAAGCAAAGAAAAATTAGGCTCATTACAGAGCATTACATTTCCCTCTCAGCACTGAAATGGAGGACAGACACATTAAAAGCCCATTTCTGTGAAATAATCATGGAGGAGGAACTTCCTCCTGCTCAACCAAGAAGCCGCAATTGGAAGCAGGTGCTGCATGTTCATTAGAGCAGAACTGCCTTCCCTTGATGCTCTGAAGGCTATCACCACTGCTCTCATCTCCTCCGCATACAGCGACAAGTGGTTTATTTCAGTCATTTAACCCTCTGCGGCATTACATGTGTAATTGTGAACAATGTGGTTATGAACGAATGAATGAAACGCATTTGTCCGTCTCGAATCGCGCTAGTGGAAAGTGCGAGAGAAACAGTGTCTCTTCCGCGGCTCCCTATGCTTTCAACTCATTTTTTTTAGTCTCGAGCAAGAGGCTTTACGACATTCACGGTACACGATTTGACTGATTAAATGTGACAGCACCGCATTACAATAAATTATCATTCATATTGTAATAGCTGCTGGCCAAATTAAAATTAAATCATCTTTGAGAGCAAGGGGGCCTGCATATTTTGCGTATAGGGAAGATCGGCTCTGATAACATCCGAAGAAGAGACTGCACAGGCATCTGCGAAAATAAATGAAAAGTGTTGACGAATGATGCTGTCAAATGACTCTAGTTGAGTTTAGATGTAATCATTCAGTTTCTGCCTAGAGTTATTTTTCTATGTTGAACACGTTTACTTTCGTGATTCCTGGGTCTGTTGGTAATTGAACTGATGCTGGCTGCTTCTCAAATCTCTGGCAGCCATTTTGAAATGTAATGGGCACCTATAAACACCATTAAAGTGTCAGCCTCTCAACACCCTCTGTTTCTGAGAAAACACTGAAAACATGATCCACTCTCGATCTGACAGCCACATAACAAGACAAGTGATTTACGTCTGATTGAGGCTGCTTTAAAGATGGATGCCAGATGATAAATACAACTGGAAAAATCTCACTTTCTGTCTAATCAAGGTAAAGAATCCCATTGTTTTGACTGTCATCTTATATGTAAAGTATTTTACATATACATTTTTTCTATTTTTTAAGTATTGTTTAGATTCTAAATACTCTTTTTTTAAAGAGCAGTTTGACTATAACTGAACAACTTTAAATTATATGTAATGTGTATCTTTCCCTCAACACTGTTCCAAACAGATGTTCACTAGCCAATTCAGATAAAGGCTGTTTGTACTGACCGATTGTGTTCTCCTTAGGAAAGGCAAATCATGCCAGCAAATTTAGGAGGACATTGTTTTTTAAACAAGCCATTGTACTTCCAAATCTCCCACACTTCTTTTGTCTCTGTCTGTAGACACGCGGTATCTCTGAGGTATCGTCAAATGTGTCTCTAGTGAGGCTGTTTTCGCTAATTTGACTGAACATTTTATTCGCCATTGTTTGCATGCATTCGTCTAATATGTTCTTTTGAATTTTCCTGCATGTCTTGGATATGGTTTGATGAACAAGGACTGGCGAGGGCTTTTTCCTTCAGTAATAGAGGTGAGGCCATTAGGAGATGAGTCCAGGCTGTTGGTGCTGGGGCTTTTTTTGAAGTGGGAGAAGGTCATTTGGCTGAACCATTGTCCAGCAACGTCCTCTGCGACCCCACATCCCAGGCCTCAGGGTCAGACTTCAGGGCTTGTGTTCCTCTGAATGCAGGAGCAGATGGTGAAGTGGCTGCTTCGTTGGAAACCAATAAAGCAAAACCAACAAAAAAAACACAAGAGGCTCACCAGGACATACCACGATAGTTCCTGTCGGCGCTTTTAAATTACGTCAGCACAAATACTTAAGACATTCTTGCTCTTAGAGTATTAACTAACCCAAAAATGAAAATGATGTAATCTCCCTCATTTCTTGAAGTCTTGTAGTATAATATATGAGTCATATGGATACATTTTATGGTACTTTGGTGTTGTTTATGAATCTTAAAATCTTCAGTAACCATATGAACTAATTGCATGGAAAAGCTAGTGCAATTATTACAACAAAAAAAAACGTTTGTGTCCCAAAGAAGAAAAAAAGTCATAAAGGTTTAGAACGATATGGGTGACTAAATATTAATAAATTACAATTGCTCTAATTATACCAATACTTGCCATAAAAATCACCAAAATTATCTTGTATCATGTGAAAAATCTTTGGAAAATGGGACACTGGAGAAAATTATTTTCCTTACTAAATTCCTTACTCATCTACTTACATCCCATTTTATGAGCCTCTGGATGACATGTCCTGTCCCTAAAGGAGTTGTAGAGGTTGGCATTCTTGAACTCTCTGTGAGGTAAACTACCATCCCATCCAAGCAAAGATTCCTCTCTCATTGATTTTTCTCTGCAAACGGTAAACAAGAGTTATGCATCCTTAGAGTATTAGCCTATTTTCACAAGCTATTTCTGATGAAAATGGGCATTCGAAAGTTCAGAATTTTGTATTTTTTTTGGCATGTAGTCCACCATGGTAGATGACTTGGCGCTAATTCAAACAAGGATCCTCATTGGTCTTGTGTGTAATTAACCCATGCAGTAATAATTCTCAACCCTTCCCCTGCATCTAAAAACAAATTTGCTCATTTTTCCTTCTATCCAAGGTCAGATTAGAACTCCTCAATCCCTGGAGTGTGTAACTATGACAAAGATAAAGTTAGCCTTAAAATAGCTGCTAATGGTGACCTTGGCTATGCCCATCAGGTTGATGTTTCCATGACATGTTACTTTGGCGATGCTCTGCTCACAAGAGAGCTGCTTAGAGATTCTTAATTTCTCGTACTGGCCACATCCTGTTTATCATGCTTAGATCTTTTGCCATAGATTAATTATCTTTAGTGATCTTACTCAGTTGGGCCTAGAACTGTAAGGTGTGGACTTGCAGTTTTTTGGCATTCTCTTAAGCATATTCACGGTTCAGACAGATGCTTGACTCACCCTCTATGTATTTTTTGCAAAGTCCACACTTTTGCATAATTCAGTATCCAGTCCTGTTCTCGGAGGGCCTCCTTCTTGGAGAGTTTAGCTTCAGCCCTAATTAAACACACCTGAACCAGCTAATAAAAGTATTCAAGATCACTAGAAATTTCTAGGCGGGTCTGTCAGCTCAACTCTGGAGGAAAGTGACCCTCCAGGAGGAGGATTGGACACCCCGGCATTACGTCACCAACGTGTCAAGAAGAATACCACAAATTAAGCATTAAGCATTTAACATGACGTTGACCTTTTCTCAAATGAAGCACTAAATGTGAACTTGCATACATTTGATATTTGTTCTATATCTATGAAGTCCATGAGATTGTAGGGAGCCCCATTTGCAATTTGATGATTCAAAAGTGTGCTTTCAGTCACCCAAAAGCACCCTAATGTTGTCCAAACTTCTGTGTAACTCACATTGGTCTTCTACCCTGCTGTCCATGCGACAATATGTCACCAAAACGTGGACGTGGTAAGACGATTCAGGGCGCCGAAGGTGAATGACACATTCAGTCTTGGATACGGGTGAGCAGGTCTAAGCCTGAGGTGAATTCTCCGTTTGTTTTGTGTCTTTGCCTGAATCAACAGTATGCGGGTGGGTTGGCCATCTGCTGACAGATAAACTCAACGGCGTGGAGAAAGGGTGACAGAGGCCAGAGTGCAGGGGTAGATTGACCACTGACCCCATCCCTCTGTCTCTCTCAACCCTGACTTTCATCACGAAATGTCCTTCCAACACTCCCTGACCCACTGTTTCAGGACAAGTGCCATTAAACCTGCAGGAATGCTCCTACTGAGAAGACGACAGGGAATAACCCTAAAAAAAGGACAGGGGGGATGGAGAGGAGAAGTGGGAATGACACAGTTCAAAACAGTTGGTAGCTGCTTTGTTGCTCGTAGTTAGTAGAGCCGCTAGGGATTCTGGGCCCATTGCACACATTTTTTTTATGGGGCTCCCTCAAAATAATGTGCAGTGGAGGGGTGGGGGTTGGCGATCTTAGTCGAGCACCCCAAACTACATCAATTGGGCTTTCTCACCGCATAGTTCTAGAAACTAGCTCTAGGTGGTTCCTAGAGAATCAATTTTTCCCTCTGCTGGCAGCAGAAACTCTGAAGCGGCTGACAACGATGTCTTTATTTGCGGTATTTACAACGTCACAACCTGTGAATGGAGGATGAGTGATTGGAGCTGTTTTTGTTGTGTGTCGTGGGTTTTGTGATAATGGAGATGGAATGGAAACGCACAATTTACGAGACTGAATAAGCATGAAATTCTGACTAAATCTAATTTGACAGTGGTTCTCAACTCCAAAACTCGGGACCCACTGCTCTGCACATTTTGTATGTCTCTTATCTGACACACTCAGTTTAGTTCATGGATCTCTCTCCTAATGAGCTGATAATCTGAATCAGGTGCGCTAAATAAGGGAGAAATACAAAATGTGCAGAGCAGTGTGTCCCGAGGACTGGAGTTGAGAACCACTAGCCTATGACAACTTGCAGTGTTACAGATAATTGAAGCTGAGAAAAGAACACAACGATGCAGACAACAGGTACATGTCGTTATCGTTGTTTTCCATGTTCGTGTTCCATGTTCGTGGAGTAGCTTTTTAAAAATGCTGGTTAACCGGTGTTTCTTATGCTTTTGGCCCATCAGCCTACACATATGCCACTGGTAGTTCCTATAGAACTGTTTTAGAAGCTAATTTAGTTCCCCCAAGTGGAGTTCCTGGAACTAACTGTCTGCCACATAAATAAAACTTTCGAGTCCCAGAAAAGTATGAAAAGCTTCGCCAGGATACTCTCTGCCATCAGTGGTTCAATCTGATTGTTACGATGCAACAAGAATACTTTTTGTACGCAAAGAAAATAAAAATAACTTTTTTCAACAATTAGTCTCCTCTGTGTCCTCCTCAAAAAGTATTCTCGTCGTCTCATTAAATTCAGATTGAACCACTGGTGGCAGATGGACTATCCTGATGATGCTTTTCATACTTTTCTGTGCCTTGACAGTCACAAGCCTCCCGGTTTCATTTAAAGTAACTTACTTTGTCGAAGACGAAACAAAGCTTTTACAGGTTTGAAACGACATGGGGTAAGTGATTAATGACAACATTTTCATTTTGGGGAGGAATAACCCTTTAACCAAGGTATTTTAGCATCTCTAATAAACTCGACCAAGACAGGTCCACTTCATTTCCACCAACTGCTAGTAAATCAACAGCTTTAGCCACCTAATTGCTGGAAATGTCCAACTGGAAACCCTGTCCACTTAACAGAAGCTTGTATTAACTGTATTTTCCAGTCTATTTAAGCCATTTTAGAAAATGCAATGGAGTAATCTGGCCAAAGACTGAACAAACAACTGATGGGAGGCTTTCAGCAGATTAGATAACAAGGTGATCCTGATCAATATGAGAAAAAGTGGAAAAAAGAGAGATAGATGGCTCCCAGACCACCATGCTCTCTCCCAAAGCCTCTGTAAACGCTTCACAGCGGCTGCCTTCGAGATGGAGTGGCATTTGTGCTCAGGTAAATGTTTGTTTTCTTCACACCAACAAACACATTTGAGGGATTGTGGTTTGCCTTAACACTACTCTGACCCCTGTCACGATGGCTTTAACTGCCAACTCACAGAATGAAGGGTCTCATAGCTTTTGTATGGGATTTGTTAAAGAAGAACTCCTAGAGATCTTACTCTGCTGTTTAAATGTTTTAAGCACATTCAAGAAGCACTTACAGAGAGCAAACAACCACAACAGGGGGTCATAGGGTCACTTAGAAGTTTGTTGTTTTTGGTGATAAATGGATCATAATTTAGCAAATGTTTTTGCAGGGGATATTACATATCTCAAGGCAACACGACCTGCATATATGTGATCAGATGGTCAGTTAAACTAGCAGGGAATAAACACTTCAAACTCATCTGGAGCTCAGATAACACATCATCCTAATGACTTCCTCCCAGACACAATTTACTACCCCGAACAAGAAAAATACTCTCAGGTAGTTGGGTGAGGGTGTGTTGGTACAGCAGTCCTGGTGTGGTGACTGAAATATAGACTCTTGTTCACGCACACACACATTGCTCCACCTGGTCTCCCTGCTGTTTATTTATTCTCCCTCTTAACGAGTTTTGTGATTCATAACCTACCGCTAATGATCGTTTTGGGGGGCAAATATTTACATATGAGACTACCGCAAAAGCCATAATCGGTGCGTTAGAACAATATGAGCTTGTGTCAAGCGGGTGTGCAAAGTAAAGTGCAGGACAAGTTTAGCTACTTGAATGTGTATGATTTCAACATGTAAAAAAAGTGACTGTTTTTCTAATGTGAAAAATGGCAGGTAAACGGTCTCGGGTTTATTTTTTTTTTTTACAAAGGTTCAAAATATGTACATTTTGGAAGAATGTTCATAGATGCTTTTACACAAATATGATAGTTAAAATGTCAGATGTTAGCACAATGCTAACATGCTAAAAACAATTGGTGATTAGCTGGTTTTCTAGCCTCTTTAATCTGGTTGGGATGGTTTAAGAGAGATTTTAAGGCCCTGTCAGCTGGAAAGCAGCCAAACCAGGTAAACCACCTAGTTTACTTATACTTTTTACTCTGGGAACCATGGTTACATACGTAACCTGGGACGTTCTGGAGGTAAACATTTTTTTTTTCAAACCTGTCACTATCGACTTTTGGTTTGTAACTCTTGCATTTAACGATCCCATTTTGTTTTTATATAGAAAAATATTTGTTCAATGTATACTACACATTCCTAATGGACTTTACTCTGGGTATTCTGAGGAAAATATTGGCCGGAACGTGGCTGATGTTGACATTGTATGAATGAAAATGTTTAGAGTTTGCTGAACCTTGTGTTTACTAGAGGGACATCTTTAGTTATCTTTACTACAGAGGCAATAATAAACAGTCATGCACCATAACAATGGACAGAGAGCTGCTATCAGATGGAGGTTTATCTCAAATCTCTGCTTTCTATCTGGCGCCAACAATCTCTGCCATCTACACAGAATGTCAGTTTTCTGTTGAGACATGGATGATTTGATTTTTTCAGGCTAGAGATTTTTTTAATGTGTGTTTTAAAGCATGAAAGGAGAAGTCTGTCTATGTTTTGTACAGACACATTATCTAATCAGGAAGAAGATATACTTTAACCCTCTGCTGTGTCTCAGCAGGCATCCTTTTATTTGCCATTATCAGATGCAAATAAGACTTTTATTTCCCCCAAAACTGATTTTTTTATGATGGAAAAATCTCATAAACTAACATTTAAACTGTGCCCTACATGTTTCTAAGGATCAGAATGTTATAGAATTTTGAGGATGGACTACTGCCTACCAACACTTTAGAAACCAAACATTTATTGAAGCTAGTTTAATTAACATCTAGTTTTCTGCTACAAATATCTTTCCATTTGATGAAGTCATGGCCCTATAAAACATTTATGGTTGCTCTTGTTGAATGTGCGGAAACAAATGTGTCCGTCTGTTAAAACATTTAGATTTTAGTTTAAAAAAATAGATTTTCTATAATCACCGAAACAGTTAGCTGTTACAAGTTCACATTTGCGATTACTGCCAAGGTTGTGACATATGAACAGCTGCCCGATGCATGTGTCAAGCCACTCACAAACAGCAGCCAAATTCAGTAAAACTGGCCCGCAATCTGTATTACTTGACTTTGATGAATCATCTTCAACGTCAAGAGCAAGATCCAGACCAGGTCCAGTCGGTCCAAAAAACAGGTTTACATTTTAATGAACTGGAATGGAAAAAAGGCTCACATTATGCTAATTGCAGATGTGAACTTGTAACCTCTAAGTGGTTCACTGATTATAGAAAATCCTTTTTTTAGGAGTAAAATCTAAATGTTTAAACAGATCATAATTGTTTCCACTCAATTACAACTAGAAAAGCAGTTACTATTTGTAAGACCAAATTTTCATTGTTAAGTATCCATCCATCCATCCATCCATCCATCCATCCATCCATCCATCCATCCATCCATCCATCCATCCATCCATCCATCCATCCATCCATCCATCCAGTGTTGTGGGTAAAGCATTACAAGTAACGCAAGTTAAGTAATCCGGTTACTTTTTTAAGTAACTAGTAAAGTAATGCATTAATTTAAAATATTAAACAAAATACTTTGAAAAATAAGAAAAAGCAATGCAAAAGTATTGTAACGCATTAATTTCCATAAAATGAAACTACGTAATGCAATTTATCATTTTTTTATGAAGTAATGCAATTTTGTACTGCACAACTTTTCACTATTCTAACATTATTTTCTTTACTTGTTGCAAAATTCTGTCTGACATTATACTGTGTGCACGCTGCTCAAATGTGGGGACGACAATACAATGGAGGCGATATTGCAGTTACGTTGCCCAGAAGTCATGAAATTACCAAAGTATTACGAATACAGTATGTAACTGGAATGTTCTTAGTTATAACCTTAGGAGGCCGTGCTGGTGACACTGTAAGTTGGTAATATAATGGTAATGAAGTTGTAGTTGTGTTGCGAATAAGCAGGGATGGGCGGTATTTCAAATACACATATTTAAAATTCGTATTTGAAATACAAAATACTATTTTGTATTTTCTATTTAAATACCTTTGAAAAAATCTAATGTATTTTATATTTAAATACATTTAATCTTATTATTTTTGTATTTTCAAAATACATAAATTACTTTTTGCCAATCATTTACATTTATCAGATGCTTTTATCCAAAGCGACTTACAGTGCATTAAGCCTATACATTTTATTTTTGTCAGTATGTTTGTTCCCTGGGAATTGAACCCACAACCTTTTGCGCTGCTAACGCAATGCTCTTCCAAACAGGAACACGATCAACCTCTTTATTAGACTGCTGGTTTCCTGTATCAACTAGTTCAAACATGTCACTTTCATGCATGTGAGCTGCAGCTGTATGACTCCATCTAGAATTGGGTAATGACATTTTCTGGATTGCTGTAAGGAAATAAGTAATGATACTGCCTTCGTGTGCTATCACAATTTCCTATTTCCAATTTCAGAAGTCCTGATTACAAGCAAGTCGCATTCAAGTGCTTTGCTGTTGGAAAGAACAGGAATCGTGGAGGATGCCAGGTTTCCTGGGAAAATATTATTAAAGCCAAAAACATAGATATTTAAGATATTTAATTTTAATATTTAACTTTAATATTTAACTTAAAAATCAAATGTTCTAAGGGTATACTCACACTAGGCACAGCTGCCTTATACTAAAGCCCAAGCACGGTTGTTCTTTCGCTAACAGACGGATATCACAGGATTATTACAGAAGGCAGCTGAGGATAATGGTGGAATTTGCAGCTTTACTCGTAAACTACAAACTACATGTTCATCAATAAGATGAGAACCAGACCCATTCTAAATCTAAATGTACTTAAATTAAATTGATTGAAAAGTGTGATATCCAAGTAGTAATAAAGATTTTTGCTGCCATAATGATAACAATAGCGCATACAAAACTAGTAAATTAACTGTTCCATGCTCCGGTGCGGTTAGAGATCACTACATGTGTACCGCACCCGAGCCACCTCTTCAAGCGGGCCAGGACACGGTTAAACGAACCACACTGGACACGGTACAGAGCAGACACACTTGTGAAATGAACTGGACTTTGGGGGTCGATCGTGCTAAAGCATGGATCAGATCTCCTAGTGTGAGTACATCCTAAATCTAAGTGAATAGAAGATAGCACACCACAACTATAACCATAACAGCACAAACATGATGAATGATAAAAACACTGACAGCCAATCTGAATAATTTCTGCTTTAAAGAGCTTGAGCATTTAGTGACAGATGACACAACTGCATTGTATACTTAGAATAAACTAATATAGTTACCTTTATACGTCTCGTTCTTGGTGTAAACAGGCCTTAACAGTGTTACTTCACTGGATGGCCAATTTCACATGTATTTTGTGTATTTTCAAAATACAAATTACTGTATTTGTATTTAAATACATGGTGTGCCGTATCGGCAGTTATTTTGCTGCGTTAATTTTGATGTACTCTGTGCCCATCTCGGCGAATAAGTCAAAAAATCGCCGTTAAAGTATTACGACTATGATATGTAACTGGAATCTGGGTTCTGGGTTATACTTACGCAAGCTATGATAACTAGTTCACCCTGATGATGTTAGCGATGGTAATGTCAAGTACAAACTATGCCGAACGTCCTACTGTAGGGGGCGAGGAACGAGTCTTTGAAATAGAGGCTCAAAGCAGTACCGCAATGGACAGATTGTTACGCAACTGGTTTATGGCTGTAATACAATCGGCAGGACATCCAATCGCTCACCTGAGCATTCATCAACCCAAATATGGCTTGATTACATCTCAAAAAAAGTTAATGTAGTAGCAACTTTAAATAGACGATCTAATATGATGTCTAAAACCTAGAAGAAAACTTGTTGCGACTATTCAAGTGCCATTGTGGAAGCGCGTTTGCTGCAGAACAGAACATTCGTGCGCTTCACTTGCTCTTAAAATCTCGTCATTTTTAGTCATACAGATTAAAAGTAGCCTAATCAATCTTTCGAATCTGTAAAGACTCTACGTTTATTTGTGTGCACTCAGAATTAACAACGAAACGTTGCGCTTTTAAGCAAACAGGATCACTTTAGGTCTCATGTGTACTTGAGATCATCCCGAGTCACCCTCTGCTTCGAAGCTGTGTGTATGCCTAGGACGTTACTGTTAAATTAACCACACTCAGACGTGACGTGCTAACATGGATGCAGCTATGAAGCACCGTTTGCTTCAGGGAATGAACTGGACTTTTGAGAAGCTTCGCAATGGAAACTGCTCAAGCAGTGGATCACGATCTCCTAGTGTGATCTACAGTTCTAACATTCATGTTTAAGTGAATAAGACAGTTAGCACACCACAAGTATAACCATAACTTATTGCACAAACATGATGAATGATAAAAACACTGACAGCCAATTATCATAGTAGATACAGCTTTCTGCTTTAAAGCAGCTTTGTGATGCATTTAGTGAAACAGGATGAGCACAACTGTCTAATTGCGCCACCTGGCTTGAGAATAACCCGTAATCAATAGATTACCTTTATACGTCTCGTTCTTTGGTGTAGCAACATATTCTTAATAGTTAGGCAAATTCACTGGATGAGCCAATTTCATCATAGTATTAATCTAGATGTAATTTTCAAAATTAATCTAGATTAATCTAGATTAAAAATTAATCTATGCCCACCTAATTTAAATACATTTTCCCACACAGTATTTTGTATTTTAATTTTGATGTATTTGTGCCCATCTCTGCGAATAAGTCATGAAAATGCTAAAGTATTACGACTATGATATGTAACTGGAATCTGGTTCTTGGTTATCTTATAACAATAATAGTTCATACTGATGATGTTGTGATGGTAATTCAAGTACAAACATGCAATGTCCTATTTATGTTTCCAGGTAAGTCGTGAAATTACCAAAGAGTACCAATAAATTACGCAACTGGTATGGCTGTGTTAACTCATGAATATCCTTTGAGCATTAAACATTTTGATTACATTCAAAAAAAGTTAATTGGATTAAATAGACATCTAAAATGTCTAAAACAGAAGAAAACTTTTGGACTATTCAATGCCATTTACAGGGAGAACAGAAATTCTGGCTACTTGTCAAACACAGCTTTACTTAAGAGTGGATTTAAGAGCCTTGTCAGATCTGTGTGCGTGTGTGTGTTAATGGTTGGATTAGAGGCTTTGGCGTGTTTCTACACACAGATTGTGATGAATGCTCTGAGCTCCGGACTCCTGGACTTTATTGCCATTGGATATCTTTAAAGCATGTTCCTGATAACTCAATTAAAATAAACTTTTGAAAACTTCCTTATGGTATTCTTTTAATTACTTCCTTAGAATATATGGACTTTATACCTTCCATTTCAGAACTGCACTATATTGGAGTATGCTTGCTCAATGAGGCTGATTGAGCGATTGAAACAGATTTTATCATGGAAAATCAAATTGGACTTTTACCACATCTTGAATAGTAATCAGGTGGGATTTGACCCCCAGTCATTGCCTAAAATGCTTCAAGACCCATGCTCCTATGAATGCAAAAATAATAGAATCCCTTCTCTTTCATTCCATGTTTCTCTTTCTTCCTCTTTTTCTTTCACATGTACCACTTTACACAGGCAGTGTTGCTCCCAGAATTCCCTGAACTTCTGGCTTCTGCAGACAATGCCTGGACTTCCAGACTCCCGCCTGGATGTGGAGTTTGAAGCCCTCTGTGCCAAAATAAAGCTTCCCCTTCTTTTTTTCATTATTCCGCACACAAACGTTAAGGCAAAGTTTAGAGGCCGTTCTAACCAAGGGCATGTTCACAATGCGAAAAAAACCTTCTGGTCTCCGTCTGAGTCCGGCTTTGAACTATGAAGTGTGAAAGCGCATTCAGACTGAGTTGTTCTCCTCAGACTATTCACACATGCCCATTAACATGATTTTAAAGAGAAAAGGTTGAAGGTCAAACTCAACCACCATTCTTTGTACGAGTGCTCCCTTTTCTGTTTAAAGCCATTGTGTGTAATAAATGGTTATTTCTTCCTTTTTGCGTTGAGAGATGTTTCGGATTATTATTTAAATGTCACAAAGACGTTTGATTTATATCGGTTAGCTACACTGAATTAAGAGTAACATGTTACAGGTTTCCGCAAGGGCGTCTACAAGATGGCGTCCATTAATCTAACTTGTTTCTCTTTGTCCTGCTCACATGCAACACCGACTTTGGAAATGATCTGCTAAATGAAAGATTCATTGCCGAAACGTCTGCAGAACTAATTGAGTGAGCATGAAAGAAAGCGTTTTTAGAAAAACAAAGGGTTGGGGTAATATAAGTGCGTCCAAAATCGCATATTGCCTGATTACGTACTACATTTGATGAGGAATGAACTTTGTGACTGTGATTAATACAGTTTCTAAATAAAAACATTTTGTAGGTTAATTATTTGCATAATGAAAAAAAAAAGGATATTATTATTTTTGTGAAGCATAATGAAATTCATGATGTCAGACGAAAGAATGTTTGTGTGAAAAATATTTGTGGCACAAAAAAAAAACGAACAAAAACGAAAAACGTATTTTGATTTTTAAAACTAAGATCATGTTAAACTTTGCTTATATTGACTATAGCATTGAATGCGTTATTGATTAAGATCAATCTACATTTTATTTAACTGTAAAAAAATCAAAAATCAAAATTAGTCCTGCAGAAAAAAAATAGATGACTGACTTTTAAAACTAGTCTAAGCAGTACAATAGCCAAAAAAAGGAAAAGAAATTGCATACTGCCCGAGTAGATACTACATTTGATGAGGCACTTTGCACCCATTAATAAAGTTAAAAAAAATTGCATGCTAAAAGTTTGCCTAATTAAAAACTTGTATCATGTGAAAAATCAGGCAATATGTGCAGAATACGAGTTCTAAGCGGCCATGCATTATTATAATTTTTCTGTCTTGTTTTCTCGTGATCACGACATATCGTGATCTCGACATAACGAAAGTTGTTTTGTCGTATCACGACTAATTCTCGTGATCACGACATAACGAAAGTTGTATTGTCGTTATCTCGACATAACGAAAGTTTGATCTCAACGTAAATTTTCTCACGACGTTTCTTAGCTATCGCGAGAAAATCACCTTGTGAATGTCTGGCGAATATTATGGTACGCGCTAGCTGATATCTCATCATAAAGTACTATTTCCTGCAGCAAATATACTTTATCTCACCGCAGTAAAGTAGTTTGCAGTTCGATATCAGATTCTTTGCTATAAATACGCAGTGCGCTGTCATAGACATGCAAATAATACTGAATGACATTCTCCATGTTTGTGATTCAATATGACGTAGTGATGGCAATGAAATTGACTACACGTTCAGTCGCTATATTAACTTCGAATACAGTTGCAGACACAGCCTCCTTCCAAGTGTCGAAATCTTATGTGTAAGTCGTCAAGTCACTGACAGACACAGAGCTATTTCAGTTTGACTGAGTCCCTGATCAAAGTAAAAGCGAATACGATCATCCATGATGCTGCGATGATGCTGCTATAGCATTTTCATGCCGAATACACAGAGAAAATAAAGTCGTGCATAACTGCCCGAGTAGATACTACATTTCGTTATGTCGAGATCACTTTGCACCCATTAAGTAAAGTGATAACGACAAAACAACTTTCGTTATGTCTAGATCACGAGAATTATGCCGTGATTACAAGAAAACTTGTATCATGAATGCATTATAATGAATGCATGAGCCGCTTAGAACTATCCGTAGCAGAATGAATTTATGCCTCAAAAGCATTTTATATGTTAGTTTTTATTCAACAACACCAACAACTAAAACATTTATAGTTTTTTTTCAGAAATAACTGAAGAATAATTTGCCGAACAGACCAAAAATATAGTCGTTATTCACAGAAAATGCCTCCACATTTTAATATATGGAAATGCGAATGAGATTTAAGAGATACTACGGAGATTTTTTTATTGAATAATGAAGGTCATATGGGTTTGGAACGCATGAGGGATAGAATGATATTTTTTGGGTGAACTGGCCCTTTAAGTAAACTAACAACTTAACTAAACCTATTGCAGCTCAGTCTTAGATCTGCATTTCTTTGCTGACTGCAATCTATAATTGAAGGGTGCGATTAAGACATGTCACACACTGTGTGTATGTATGTTGAAAAAAGAAATGTTTGCCAGGGAAGAGGAGTTTAAATCCTACCCTTTCACAGTACCCTCTCAGTCTGAGTTATAGCTGCTCAGACCTCTTAAGGTCAATCTGTCCCACACACACATTCACAGAGAGCGCCTGACCGCCGAGATAGGCTGCTTATCAAAGACTCAGCCACTGATTGGTATATTTGCCAGCGACTTCAACCTTTTAGCAACTCCTGTGCTTGTCTTGGATTTGTCATGCAGTAGGCGGCTGGAGAACATAATGGAGCTGTTTATGTGAAAACGTACGTGTAGATATCTGACAATAGGGTGAAGATAAAACTGGACACTTCATAAACAAGAGAAGATAGCAAATAGTTGAGAGGAAGTAATGTAATTGTGTCAATCGTAGCAAATTCAGTTTGGATTAGCGTTAGCCGTTAGCGCAATTGAGCCATAAATAG
This sequence comes from Schizopygopsis pylzovi, assembly GCA_027422435.1. Taxonomy (NCBI): domain Eukaryota; kingdom Metazoa; phylum Chordata; class Actinopteri; order Cypriniformes; family Cyprinidae; genus Schizopygopsis; species Schizopygopsis pylzovi. Next base: position 21,540,378 of record CM049825.1, read on the forward strand.
TAGTAGGAAAAATACCTGTGGTAAATTAACGTTAGCTGTGAAATGTTACTAGAATATGAGTGCTTAGCAACTCAATGTATTTCTAATCAAGTGTGTGTTATAAAACACAGAGTTGAGGGGAGTTGGATTTTTTTGGCAGAGAGTGTGAATATATAATGAATATTTTTTCCTCCTCTCAGTGAAACCGGAGTCCTATTTTCACAGCTGGTTAAATAATAACCCTGAGTGCTTCGTCAACTGCACAGCAATTTGTCTATTAAATCTCAATTATGTAAAAGGCTTTCTGATGTCTGGGCTGCTATCTGTGAAACAGCCAGGCATTACAAATGTTTAACACTAAGAAAATAAACAAAACTGAAGACATTCCAGCAACAGACAAGCTGTCATAAGTCAGTCTTAATCAAATCTACTTAGATATCTACAGTTTTTGTCAAGATACTCAAAAATCAACTAGCCTACTCTACAGAGACATTAGCTAAGCTAATAGCTACCTAGCTACAAGCTACATTACTAAATGAGTAAAATGATTAACATTTTGGAACATTTTGAGTCTTTAGCAAATCTACTTGGTATTTAAGCTACTCAAAAAATATAAGCTATAGCTAAACCTCAAGTACTCTAAAGAGACATTATGTAAGCTGTGCTACCCTGAAGAGAAAGTAGCTAGCAATATGAAAAACAAGTTATAATTGTGTAAATATTTTGATATTTGAACTATTTTGAACTGTCAGTTTTTATCAAACTTGGATAACTACTCAAAAACTAAGCTATACTCTAAATAGACATTAGCTATAAGCTATGCTACCCTGAAGAGAAAATAGCTAGCTACCTTCCAAGCAACTGCTTTACCAGTTAAATGATAAAGTAAAAAGTTAACAACAATGTAATGTAATAAAAGGATTAATTTAAACCTTGAGTCTACAGTACTCAAACTTTAAAGGGATAGTTCACCAAAAACTTGTTCCAAACATGTATGACTTTCTTTATTCTGTGCAACACAAAGCAAGACATTTTATAGCGAAATGTTTTTGTCCATACAATGTATGTGACTTTCTATCCTCTTTACTGTTCCATAGACCAAAGAAAGTCATATAGGTTTGAAACAATACATTCGAATGTTACATTTTTAGGGGGGGGTGACTGTTTTGTCAAATGGTGTGGTTGATTGAAGCTCAGCAGGTCTTTCTTAGCATGCACAGTATGATGTACATCAACAAATACACAAAGCAATGTCTCATTTGTCTAATTCACTCATAGATTGGGTTTCAGTGAAAACCCCCACCTCGTCTCTGCAGGCATCTATCCTGGCATTTGATCTACAGTCACACTGTGTTAGTTTAAGCATATATCACTGCCATGGTTCCTCAGCACCGGAGGCCTGTTGTTCCTGACCCGTTCTTTAGCTTATAGAGCAGGCATAGTTCTGTCATCTCCTCCCCGTGTGGTACTAAAGGCCCAAATATAAGTGTGATAAACTGTCAACTCAAATCTGCAGACTGGTTCTGACTTTAGGCAACTAGCGTCAACTTCTCCAGATTGTAAATTGCTGCAAAAATCTGTCCAAAAGTAATGTATTCCAGCCTTAAGGTGATCTGAGGGGTTGATATACGGTTGCAAGTAAAAATCCTTTTTTATTGCAAATTCAGTCACTAGAGAGTACTAGCACATCGTCAACAAGAACACAATTAGTGATGTCAAATTAGGGTAATCCTAAAATAACTGTTTTTAAGGAGACTTGTATGGTTAGAATTTGAGCTGCTTGATTTATAGCACCAATGGAGTGTGAAACGACCACCGTCCACCGGCATTAATCCAGAGCTTCAGTCATAAAAGCCACTGAGAGATGTTGAGAGGAAAAGCCAGAGAGTGGGTTTAAAAGGGCAAAGCCCTAATCTTTCGAGACAGGACGTGTGTCACGGGCTTCCGTAGATCGGCTTTGCTTTATTGTTGGCTATAAACTCTTGATGATCTTTGGGCCTGTGCGTTCCTCATAAAATGTCATTTAGATCCCTTAGGAATGCAGGGAGCGGGTCAGTGTGTGGTTTTTCCCCTCCTCCCCTCTCTGCCTAAAGGTAAGAAGACACCTTTGAGTAAGACAGCTTTACAACCCCCCGCCCTCATTCCAGAAAGCTTGGCTTTAAGCTGTCTCATGGATTCCATTCCTGTTTATCCTAGCGGTATGTCAGCCTCCACTGATCCAGAACCGGGAGAGAGAGTGTTTGTGCCGCATGCGCGCTTGAAGAAAACACCAATTGGCTCAGATTGTTTACCTCCACGCATTGTTGCGTTACTTTGTGTGTTCGTCAACGTCTGGTCTTGCTTGGCTGAGCCAGAGGCCATTACATGCAGTGTGGCTTTCCCACATTCAAGTTTGTGGTGCGGAAGGTGTTGAATGTGAACAAATTGAAGGAACATTCTGGGTTCAGTAGAAGCTAAAGTGTTAGTTCAGCCAAAAATGTCAATTCTGTAATTAATTACTCACCCTCATGTCGTTCAAAACCCATAAGACATCCATTCATCTTTGAAATTAAGATTGAACCACTGATTCAACACATTTTGTGTCTTGAATGTGTTGGTTACATTGCTGTCTATGCAGAGTCAGAAAGCTCTTGGATTTCATCAAAAATAACTTAATTTGTGTTCTGGAGATGAATAAAGGTGAGTAATTATAATGACAGAATTTTCATATTTGGGTCAACTATCCTTTAAGCTAAATAAACAGCATTTATGGCTCAAGGTTGATTACAACACAATTAATTTACTCTTTTTCCACCTTTTTCTTTAATAACAATTTGGTTTACAGTGCAAATTTTACACTTAAAATCAATGGGACAAATCCTGATTTTATTTAACTAAGTACATTGTGGTTCAATCTTTTTGTAAAAAACTACCCATAATGCAACACATTTTTTCATCAGTAGTGTGCTATAATAAGTTGTTGTCTTATTACTTTATCACATTGTATTTTTATTTTAACATGTGATGTCCCAACACACTTGATTCAATAATTATTTGATTCGATTCATAACTATTTTACATTTTGGTAAATTGGCGGCAATTTCACAACTATTTTATGTTTAGTAAATTGAAGGGGAATTTGAATACTTTCACACAATCTAATTCATATATTTGAATAAAAAATAATACATAAAATTGTACGAATTCATATGAAATTGGCCACTCGTAAAATAATGACCTTTTCCCATGAGATTGGACTGGGTTTTAAATCTTGGAAATTAAATGTTGCTATTTTGTATTTAATGCAATTTTGCTTTTAGCACAAATTTGTGTAGAAAAAATGGCAGTCGAATGAATGATTATTGAAAAAAAACAAAATAAACTTGGCCTATATTACGATATATTTTGAGACCGTTATTGTTCGTAGTTTGCTCTATTGTACAAATTTTGGCAAATACATATATTAATTCATCCATGTATTCCAAAAAAATGTAATTTGCATAGTCTGCACAGTTCACATATGTACTGCTAAAATTGTATAGTTATATCAAATTTGATACTTTTATACTGGCACAACAACATAAAGTTATAAACCATATAATTCTAAAATGACTGTTAAAACAATGGATTAATGCTTGTGTTTGTATATATATAAAAATTAAGCTTCATATTTCCCTCTCTCTGTATTTACACTACAAGTTCTTCAAAGTGCTTTTTTCACAAAAATAAATAAATAAATGAGGTATTATAAATATTTTTTTGTGGGAAAACAATCAACAAATCAAGTTCTTGAGATAATCTGCCAACATTAAAAATATTGGGATGCATGGAGCCATAAGGCTTTGCTATCCCTTTGCTTTTAGTGTCAAATCGAGCATGAGTGCGTGTCTTCAGATGTTTATATTATATAGTTAGACGTCCAGACCCTTCTGCGCACTGCTCGGTTTGTTCAGGTTTTGATTAGCTAACGGTGACAAGGAATTTTCCTCATCTCAGGAATGGAAAACAGGGAGTATGTCATCAGCAGGAGCTAAATGGTGATGTTATCTTGATAATTTGTCTGAAATTGTGCAGGCAGGGAGTATGTCTGTATGTTTTTACCCTCATTCATCAATCTTTAGGGTCATATTGGAACACTTTTATGCATCAGATATGATAAAAACCGTAAAAAGAGCCCTCACTTTTTGTTTGACTGTTACATGAGGCTTCACAGAAGCATATACATTCTTCAGACTAAGTAAATGAGGTTTGTTTAATGTGGTTGGTGACGCCATGCTTTCCCTATCTATACCCTGTGCAGCACAGTAGCCTTAAAACCCAGTCAGTGCCTACTTCGACAGCATTTTTGAGTGGTTAATTAACAAATGTAAATTGATGTAAATTCTTTCAATGAGAGTTTACTGAGCATTTCCATTTGAATACAACACTGTTTGCTTCATTACTTTGGTCAAAACGATGTAACACCAAACAGTATTAAATATCAGTTAATGCATCAAAGTGTGGATTAGCCATTAAGTAAGGAATTAAATTAAGATGGGGAAGTCGTGGCCTAATGAGAGTCCAAACAGCTGCTCAAAAAATCACAGTAATCCACACCACTCCAGTACATCAGTTAACATCTTGTGAATTAAAAATCTGCATGTTTGTAAGAATCAAATTCATAATCAAGGATTTAGGAACTTTTAACCATGACCAAAATATGAGTCTGTAATCCATAATAACGCTTCCTCCAGTGAAAATATCCACCTCCTGTTGTCCTCTCATATCAAAATCCACTGATATATTTGTTTAGAACTGTTTTGGACCGTTTTTACTTGTAAACAGTGTTTTATCTGTGCATATTTCTCTCCTGATTCAGACAACTTTTTCACTGGAAGAAGCAGTATTATGAATTATTCTCTTGAATTTTTGCCAGAACCATTGGTTTGAAGTTAAAAACGTCTTATTGATGGATTTTTTTCCTTACAAACATGCAGCTTTTCACTTCATAATTGATGGACTGGAGTGGTGTGGATTACTTTTGGATTATTGTGATGTTTTTATCAGCTGTTTGGACTCTCGTTCTGACGGCACCCATTCACAGCAGAGGATCCATTGGTGAGCAACTAATGTAATGCTACATTTGTCCAAATCTGTTCTGATGAAGAAGCATACTTACATCTTGGATGACCAGAGGGTGAGTACATTTTCAGCAAATTTTCATTTTTTAATGAACTATTTCTTTAAGTAAACCCAATTGTATCTCCAAAGGTGATTTTAACTTTAACGGTCCGTTTTTTTTGCAACTAGCTCCAAATCTGTTGAAACGAAAGCATTTTTGTTTTTGCCTTCTATAAGAACTTTGTCGGCCACTTTATGGGTAACAGCAACATTTAAGCAAATTCGAATTCATTCTAATAATTAAAAATCCGTAGTAACGTAATATGATCACCACATTCTTCTGTCATTTAGATTGAACATTGTAGGTTTAAATAGGAATGTTTTGTTTTTAATCTAGTTTTCTCTTCATTGTATGGTAGATTGGAAAGCTGTCTTGAGGATTTTGATTTGTCTACAGCCCAGCTGAGACTTTTTGCATGTGATGTTTCCTACTCGAGGGGTCAATCTACTGCTGTAGCTTAATGGAGGGAGATCCCACGGGCCGTCAATCAGATCTAATTAGCCTTCCATTAAAACCCATAGTCAGATTTGAAATAGAGCATTCTGGGATACTCCAGACATGACGAGGTCATCAGCGCTGGCCCCAGGAGTTTTGCTGGAGAGACGCTGAGAGGTTTCTAGTGAGAGTGCAGGTCATCCTGAACATGTATTCAATTCATGTAATTTAGTGGATCTGTTCTGGTTTTTATTGTTTGTATTTTTAACTTGGTTTTACACACATGCAGACAGCTGCAGGACTACAACTGACTGATTGATTGAAATCGCTTTAGATTTGACAGGAAACGATAGCAAATTAAATTGGGAAACAATGTTACATATTTTTAAACTTGCAACAAGAAATGTATGACCCTCGGGAAATCATTCAACCAAGTGCATTATGGGTCAGTCTGAAAGTGAAAAAACATCCTTAATATGACAATAAATGTTCACGCAGACCGTAATATACTAGTGCATTAACACATTTGTTTATTATAATGTGTTTGATTACGCACTCTCAAACTGTAGCTAAACTCACGAACCAATTTGTACTTTTTTATACAATTCACTTACAATAGATTTTTTCCTCAGAAATCCTTTTTTTAGTATTCATTTTTTTTTTTTTTTACAAAAACTTGCGAAGTCACAAACTTGTAAAACATTTTTTTGTTTGCTTTGTTTTTAGTTTGGCAGTGTTGTTTTATCATGTTTATATAGTATTTATTAATATTTAGCTTTTATGTTTGTTTATATTTTGAGTTTTCAATTTAACTTCAGTGTCCGTTTCAGTCATTTTGATGTGCTTTTTTGTTGTTCTATTTTATAAATTTTATTTGTTATTTGAAACATTTCTATGTATTTTATTTTTTATTTTTAGTACTTCAACTGAAACGTACCTTATTACTGTTGTTTTTTTAAGTTTTGGTAACTTGGTCCAAAGTGTTCTGTCTTGATTTAGTTTTAGTAGTTTCAATGCTTAATTATTTTGTTGGCAACAATATTTCTTATTTTTCATCTAATATTTAGATTTGAATTTATTTGAACTTTATTTCCTTTTTAAAAATTCTTAATAGTTTTAGTTTTGTTTGCGGTTAATAATAACAACACTTGAAATCAGGTTGAGTGTCCAGTTTACATGTTATTTTTCACAGTCCGATTCACTAATGATTGAAAAAAGAGATAATAGTGGCCTGTGTTACTTTAGCGCATTGCATTTTGGGAAACATTATTCTTCACAGTTTGAGTGACAAACCTCCAGCCGTGAAGCTCCACAGCCGCTGCTCTCCTCTGCTGGTGTCTTCAGCTCACATCATAACTCCTGTACGGAGGCTCTCAGTGTCTGAAATCTTGCTTATGTGATGTTGAGTGAGTCTGTTCCTGGGTTTCTGTCAGCCGCTTCACGATTTAGAGCTCGGAGGCATTCAGTTGTGTGATTTACAAACTTCACACATCTGTTAGTGTACACTTACTTTAAAAGACTAATGAAGCTGATGAGTGTCCTTCCCTGTGTGGGAAGGAAGTATTTGTCTTGCGGTTAAAGAGAAAATCCTGATGGCCACTAGTTAAAAGTGTTTATCTTCGAGTGAGCGCCATGCATCACAAACAGCTCGGGACGAAAAGCTGCAGGTTTGGAGTTCAGCCAGACACTTGAAGAAGGACCTTCGAAGCCCGAGCCTGTGATCATCGGGCTGTAGAGAGAAACTGTCCTCCTTCATACAGATGGATTTCTGTTAATTATGACTGATTCTCTGATGGGTGTCCGAGTTTGGCCTGAGAAATATTCAAAAGTCTTCAGAAGAGATCTGTGGCATGTCTAGGATAAGAAATGGAAAGTAAATCACACTGTGTTGTCATTATTTAACATTTGGACTAGAAGTTATGTATTTTCTGTACTCCTCTTATCAAAATATTAACTAAGATAGTTGATTGTGCGACATAAAATTGATAAAAATTAACACAGAAATTACATCATTCATAAAATGTAGTAATTGCACAAAAGTAGTCATTTAATAAAAAATAAGATATATTAAAAACTTTAAGATATTCAATATAAACATATTAAATTAAAATTATAGGCCAAACAAATGTTTTATTAACTTTGGGTTACCCACTAGCTCCAAAAATGACAATAATAACAATATTTGTTTAAATAAATTCTTTATTATTATTTTGTTATTCTTTGAAACGTGTCTGATCTGTTACCCAATTGTTCATGTTTGTTTGTTTGTTTGTTTATCTGTTCGTTTGTTTAGATTTTGAACAGTTAAAAAAAGTTTTACAAAATAGTGGAAACCTTGAAAGCACTTTTGTTTTTTTATTTAAATACTTCAAAGATTTCAAATACGAAGATTGAAATTATATATCAAATCAATTTATTATTTCAGTTTTGTTTTTTAAATGAAACCTTAAATTAAATCTTATAAGATCATGTCATCTAAACGTTTCAATTTGAAAAAAAAGAAAGTATGTTAAAACATATTGCACATATTATATGTGGTGTTTCTCCTTCGATATATAGTATTGTTTTTTCCTGAAATATTGTAAGTATTAGTCAATATTTTATGCTTTCACACGCTCTCTAACAAGTTAGGTCAAGTGAAACTATCATTTTTATATGTCCATCATAAACTCTCTGCATGGTAAATGGTTTTAAAAAAAATAACCTATAACATTTATGAAAGAATAATGGTCAAATGTTTCAAATGTTGTAAAAACCAAACTTCAAATGTTTTATAATCATTTTCTCAGCTGCTTTGTAACCTTTAGAATTGAATCATTTGTTCGTGGACTGTTTTGAATGTATTCTTTCAAGACAAACATTCACAGATGTGTGTGTTGCAGAATTTATTGTCAAAATAACACATTATAAATGACAAAATGTTATTTTGTGTCAAAGCTGTTTGCAATTTCATTGAAAAACTGCCAAAACAGGCAATTTCTTCTGGCTGTGTTAAGCGTTGCAGACAGAATCACTGTCTAGTGTCCAGAGCCGCAGTCCTTGGCCTGACAGAGACCGCTCACGCTTCAGGACTTCATCACATGTTTCCAGCTGCGTCTGTCGGATGTACTACAACAGGTCCAGCAAGCTCAAGCAGCCTATTTAGGGGATATACATTAATATTTGCGTTGTTGTTAAATTAACCTGTTTTATTTTACAGTGATTCACTTTTAAACTAACTTCTGATTATTCACTTAATAATTTTAATAGACAGTTTATGTAATATTTGTATGTAGCATTTAATGTCTGAGCATTTTAGTTAATTATATGTAGCATTTTATTAGCAGGTGTGTTTGTTTTTGTTTTAGTATTTTACTTTCTTTCTTTGCTTAGCTTTTTGTTTTTGTTTTGTCTTTTTTTTACTTTGGTATTTATGTCTGAGCATTTGAGTTAATTAGGTGTAGCAGGTGAAACACTTTCTTTCAAGTAAAGACCTTGAAATAGTAATTCATGCACTAATTTCTTCACGTTTGGATTACTGTAATTCTTTGTACATTGGCCTACCTCAATCTACACTGTCTCGATTACAGATGGTTCAAAATGCAGCAGCCAGATTCTTAACAGGAACTAAGAAAAGGGATCATATCACCCCTGTCCTTGCCTCATTGCACTGGCTCCCTATAAAACATAGAGTCGACTTTAAGGTCCTTCTTTTTGCATACAGGGCATTGCATAATTCTGCCCCGGATTATATTTGTGACCTCATCAAGCCATATAGCTAGGTCTTTAATATCTAGTGATCAGTTACTTGTATCTGTCCCCCGTTCACGTTGTAAAACAAAAGGGGATCGAGCTTTCTCAGTAGTGGCCCCAAAGCTGTGGAACAGTCTACCTTTGAACATTAGAGCCTCTCCATCATTGGATGCTTTTAAATCTAGCTTAAAGACTTATTTGTATTCTTTAGCATTTGAGTGATGTTGTGTATGTACTTTGAATAGTTTAAGTGGTGTTTTATGAAATTACATTTTAATTGTTTTTGAAACTTGTTTTATTTATGTTGAATTAAAATGTAATTATTTTCAATGTAAAGCACTTTGGATCAACTACAGTTGTGTAAAACGTTGTGCTCTATAAATAAAATTTGCCTTGCCTTGCCTAGCCTAGCATTTCATGTTCTTTTCTGTCATTTTTATTTGTATTATTTAATTATTTTTTGGATATGCATTTTGTTCTGCTCTGCTTTGTTTTATGTATGTATTTTAGTGAAGCAGGTGTAGATTTGTTGTTTTCATTTTTTTTGTTCTATTTTGTTTTGCTTTGTTTGCTAATGTTTTGTTTAGCCTTTTGTTTTAATGTGGCATTTGTTTGTCTAAGAATTCGAGTTAATTAGCTGTAGCATTTTATTTTGAGGTTTTGTTTTATTCTTTGTTTATTAGGTTTTATAATTTGTTTCTTTGTTTTTGTGTTGTCTTGGCTTGCTTAGCTTGTAGTTTGTAGTATTTCATATCTGAGAATGTGCATTATTATTTGCCTATAATTTTCAGTTTTTTTGCTTTGCATTTAGTTTTACATTTTAATTGTTTTCTTTCTCTTTCTTATATATTGTTGTAAAATAATCTGATTTTAATTATTTTTAATATATGTGGAACAAAGTGTATATATTTTTATGAATATGTACAGTGGGTACGGAAAGTATTCAGACCCCCTTACATTTTTCACTCTTTGTTATATTGCAGTCATTTGCTAAAATCATTTAAGTTCATTTTTTTTCCTCATTAATGTACACACAGCACCCCATATTGACAGAAAAACACAGAATTGTTGACATTTTTGCAGATTTATTAAAAAAGAAAAACTGAAATATCACATGGTCCTAAGTATTCAGACCCTTTGCTCAGTATTTAGTAGAAGCACCCTTTTGATTTAATACAGCCATGAGTTTTTTGGGAAAGATGCAACAAGTTTTTCACACCTGGATTTGGGGATCCTTTGCCATTCCTCCTTGCAGATCCTCTCCAGTTCTGTCAGGTTGGATGGTAAACGTTGGTGGACAGCCATTTTTAGGTCTCTCCAGAGAGGCTCAATTGGGTTTAAGTCAGGGCTCTGGCTGGGCCATTCAAGAACAGTCACGGAGTTGTTGTGAAGCCACCGTTATTTTAGCTGTGTGCTTAGGGTCATTGTCTTGTTGGAAGGTAAACCTTCGGCCCAGTCTGAGGTCCTGAGCACTCTGGAGAAGGTTTTCGTCCAGGATATCCCTGTACTTGGCCGCATTCATCTTTCCCTCGATTGCAACCAGTCGTCCTGTCCCTGCAGCTGAAAAACACCCCCACAGCATGATGCTGCCACCACCATGCTTCACTGTTGGGACTGTATTGGACAGGTGATGAGCAGTGCCTGGTTTTCTCCACACGTACCGCTTAGAATTAAGGCCAAAAAGTTCTATCTTGGTCTCATCAGACCAGAGAATCTTATTTGTCACCATCTTGGAGTCCTTCAGGTGTTTTTTTTAGCAAACTCCATGCGGGCTTTCATGTGTCTTGCACTGAGGAGAGGCTTCCGTCGGGCCACTCTGCCATAAAGCCCCGACTGGTGGAGGGCTGCAGTGATGGTTGACTTTCTACAACTTTCTCCCATCTCCCGAATGCATCTCTGGAGCTCAGCCACAGTGATCTTTGGGTTCTTCTTTACCTCTCTCACCAAGGCTCTTCTCCCCCGATAGCTCAGTTTGGCCGGACGGCCAGCTCTAGGAAGGGTTCTGGTCGTCCCAAACGTCTTCCATTTAAGGATTATGGAGGCCACTGTGCTCTTAGGAACCTTAAGTGCAGCAGAATTCTTTTTGTAACCTTGGCCAGATCTGTGCCTTGCCACAATTCTGTCTCTGAGCTCTTCAGGCAGTTCCTTTGACCTCATGATTCTCATTTGCTCTGACATGCACTGTGAGCTGTAAGGTCTTATATAGACAGGTGTGTGGCTTTCCTAATCAAGTCCAATCAGTATAATCACACACAGCTGGACTCAAATGAAGGTGTAGAACCATCTCAAGGATGATCAGAAGAAATGGACAGCACCTGAGTTAAATATATGAGTGTCACAGCAAAGGGTCTGAATACTTAGGACCATGTGATATTTCAGTTTTTCTTTTTTAATAAATCTGCAAAAATATCAACAATTCTGTGTTTTTCTGTCATTATGGGGTGCTGTGTGTACATTAATGAGGAAAAAAATGAACTTAAATGATTTTAGCAAATGGCTGCAATATAACAAAGAGTGAAAAATGTAAGGGGGTCTGAATACTTTCCGTACCCACTGTATGTACTTTGTGTTAATGAATTGTAATTAAAGAGATGTTGAAAGGTCTCTCTCTCTCTCTTTCTTTCTTTCGCTCTCTCTTTCTTTTTATTTTTGCTTTGCATTTAGTCTTGCTTTTGCTTTATGCTTTTTGTTTTGTCTTATGTATGAGCATTGTGAGTTAATTAGGTGTATCTTTGGTTCTTATTTTTTTGTAATTTTTTTTATTTAGTATCTTATATAATTTGATTTGTGTAATTTTACTCATTAACTGAGAGGTCACAAATTTACAAAACTTCCAGCCTTTTTTTTTTTTTTTTTTTACTTGTTTTCTTCCCTAAAAAAACAACGGAATGTCTTGTGATTATATTGAATTATTTTAATCTTTTGACCTCCTTAGCGTTTTTAAAATATGACTTTAAAGCCATAATATTTTATATTATTATTTTAAAGTGTTAAACTGTTTTATTTTTAACAAAGAAAAATACACAGCCAATGAAATTAAATCCCACATATTGTGCGAAAACATGAGGAAAAACACATTCCACACATTGTGCGATCACTGTATATTTTCAATGTCAGTATTTGAATATCGCTTTCTCACATCTATTTATAGCTGACGCCTCATTTTATGAGTGTTTGACGCTTCTCCTCGTCACTCAGTCATGCGGCTGAGATTGTGTTCTGGTTTTGTGCTCTGACTGAGTGACGTGTGTTTTCTCTGACCAGTTGTGAGTGGCTTTAACACTATATCTGCCTCCTTGGCTTTGTTTATTGCTTTTGGCTATCGACACACAGTAAGAGACACGACACTATACGGAAGGCAGGTTTACTGATAGTTGGGCACTTTTGGCTGTTAAGTAATGTTCAGGTCGTACGCTGTGTAAAATTACACGTTTTATCCCCTCACTCACTGTTTAGATGGTGCGATAAGAGGGAAGTGGTTTATTTGAAAAAGAGTCTTTCACTGAATTGACCTGAATTTCAAGGCCCGCAGTCATTTTCTCCTCATTAGCGCCTCTAAGCAGCCAGAAAATGTGTTTTGTGTCCAGTCCCGGCTCGAGATCTGTCATAAAAAGGGGGAATATTAATTGCCTTAAAGTTTTAGTTGGCAGTTAGTTGAAAATAATGTCATCGTGTCGCCTTTAAACATAACCATGCCCACATGAATGATGTGAATAATTATGACAACAGCTTTCAGGCACTTTAGAAACAATAAACCGTGAAATTAAAGTCTCGGTCAGTGAGTGTGAGTTATGAGAGAAAGCAAGGTTGTGAATTCCTGGTTCGTTACAAGATTTATCAAGAGGATAGATACATAACATTTTTTATATTCAAGAACTCACACGAGAAATTTAATTTCTCGCTCCATTCATCCCAAAACTGCAGTTTCATAAACGTGACTTTACTCCCAAATTCTTTGAAAGGTGTTGAAATGCTGCAAGCTACAAGTAATTTACACACCCTTGTTCGCTCAGTAAAGGAACTGGAGAAAGCTGTATTGGCAGCTCATGTTTTTATGGTGCGTCTCTGACCTCTTCTGTCCAGACACTCTGCAGGTCACCGCAGAAGGTTCGCTTGCATTGGATTCATCTCAGAGAGGTGAGCAGCTTGAGCACACCTGATCCTTAGCTGTCTCTAGGACCTGCCAAAACATCTCTGACCATAAACATTAATGACCACTTATCACATTTCTGACCCTCATATTTCATGTTTTCAGAGACGCACACATCCTCTCATCTTTATAATATCACTCTACAGTTACTTTTAATGCAAGTGTGTGCATTCGTACAAATAAGGTATACATTTTTATTTGAATGTTTATCTGTGATTTGAATCAATTAAGTGAAGCTTGTTTTATGTTATTTTATATATATTTCGTGCATTTTTATATGTGAACATTTGAGTTAATTACTTATGTAGCTTCTGTTATTTTTTATTTTACTTCAATGCATGTGTTTTCTGTTATTATTTGAGTTTAGTTGTAAATGTAATTTGATTTGCATTTCCAGTCAGAGCATTAAAATTAATTCGTTTGTAGCTTCTTTAAAAAAATACAAATGTATGCATGTGTATTTTTGTGAGAGCAGTTGAGTTGATTTGTTGTAGTTGCCAATTTTAATTTAATTTAGAATTAAAATGTATACATATGACCTGTGATTTAAGTAGCATCTAACTTTCCAAAGATTTAAATATTGTTGATCTAGCTTGTAGCCTTATTTATCCCATAATTAATATCTGGTGTTGATTCCTTATTCCTTCTTTTAAAGTCTTTGCAAATCTTCTGACCTGGACTTGGCCTCCATCGTTCACGATTTTTCTGATTTCTCAAATCGCTTTACACCATTAAGACCGATCGGTCTCTAATGATAATAGCTCTACCATATGAGGATCTACACCTGATATTGACGTTAACCCCGTTAAATCTAAAGTGTCTCCTCTTCCTGTTTAGCTTTGAGGGTCGTAAGTTCAAGTAGGTTTACTAAGTGTGAACGCAGCAGAGAGTTCAGATGCTCTTGATTAGCCTGACATCACATCATTGCACTTAAGTAGGAAAACGGCAGAGCTGATGTTAAAAACTAATACTCCCAGACTGCATTCGGAGCTGCTTTATAGCCCCACTTGTTTCCTCTTCTCAGCAAGGCCATATATCTTACCGAAATAGTTGTCAATGCCGCTCACTCAAGCCTTGATGACTCGGTTTATTTGGGATTTGGAAATCAACTCTAGACTGATTCAGGCTCCAGTCAGCTCTTTTTAAGGCAGATATCTCCCAAAACGTCATGTTAGCGGGCTAGCATGTCAACATGTTCCAGCTTCGCTAACAATTAACGTCAAGCTGATGTTTAATTCAGAGCGTTGTGTTTTTAAAATCTTGTTTTTTCAGGGTGTGATGAACCCAGTGGAGTTGTGGGTGTAGAAGCAGCTGGAACAAAGGAAACAATGTTTCCAAATTACTGATGTTTAATTGTGAGGCAAAGGTCTGTTTATGTTGGCTAGCATGTTAGCATCGGGAAAGATTTTATGCGAAATTTACCCTCATGAAAATTAGCCATGGTTTTATTATAGCAAAAAAAAAACATGTTTTTTTTGACTGGTTAATCACAGTTTGCTCTGTTTTACTACAAAAACCATGGTAAAACTAAGGTTAGTGTAGCAAAATCATGGTTCATTTGTGGTTGCTGTGGTTTAACCAAGTCTTTTGGTTTTATTTGTTGTAAAAATATGGTTAATTTTCATAAGGGTACAGTAGCTCTGGCAAACCTGTTGGAACCCAAGGGCTTTTGAAGTGTGGCTTTTACTGTGGTAAACTTGAGGTAACTGTGCCGCAGAATGTGCTTGCTTGTTCTCTGTTGAGTATGACGGAGCAGAGAGGATTCTGGGAGTGCCTGCGGTCGCTCAGGCGTGTCCGTATGCAGTGATCTGGGTGCTATGAGATGAGGGTGAACAGGCACTGATCTGTTTTACGCCACTCCACACGTAGCACACACAATACGGCTTCTGTCTGCCACATCTATTCATCTCTGAAGGCATTTCCCTGCTACCTGTTAACGCTCCTGCTAACACGTAAACATCTCACAACCGGGGGGAAGTTTATACAGTTGATGTGATGACATTATGATTGCTCTGGACAGTATTTACCTTTTCTGAAAAGGGAGATGGAAAATTCATTGTCAGCTTTCAAGGGTGTTCTTAGTGGTTTCTAGGGTGTTGCTATGGGGTTGTTAAGGTGGTTGCCAAGGTGTTGTTATGCGGTTGCTGTTGTGTTTTGGGTGGTTACTAGAGTATTACTATATGTTTGCTATGACTGCTGCCAGAGTGTTGCATTCCGGTTGCTAAAGTTTTCTTGGCGGTTGCTAGGGTGTTGCTATGTGGTTGTTAGGATGCTCTGGGTGGTTGCAAAGTGTTCAGAATGTTTTTTTTTGCATGCTGCTATGGTAGTTGCTAGAGCGTATTGGGTGGTTGCCAGGGTGTTGCTGTAGTTGCTAGGATGTTGTGGGTGGTTGCCAGGGTGTTGCTAAGTGGCTGCTAGGTCTGTGGTTGCTGGTTTTAAGTTCAAAAAGCCCATACAATAATTGTGATTTTTTTAGAATGATTTATATTGAGGTTTATATACTTAACATTAATAGTTGGTTCAAAAAAAAAATCCAGATAAGAATTTTCCTGATTCTTTTTTCTGATGTACTGATTCCAAAGTACATGACAACAATTGTAATAGTAACAAAAATACATTACATTACCCATTTTAGGTAATATAATCAAACTAATTTGAGATTACTTTTGACCTAACTCGTTTATCACATTGATTTAAATAGGATAATCTTGTGCCATATTGATATAAACATTCAAAGAGTAAGAAAATATATTATATTCATTGTTATTAAAAACGCCAACAGCATTAAACATGATATTATGTCAAGGTTTCCAAAATTGTGGTTCATGAAGGAACTAATAATAAAATCAATAAAAATAAAACACTTACTTGAATTTTTTTATTTTGTTTTGTTTAATGCTAGTGTATTGCTATTGTGTGAATAATATGTAATCATGTAATTAATAAGAGTAACTGTAGTCTGATTCAGAGTATTTTAAAATGTAATTTAATAACAAGTACTTACATTTTTTTAACCTGATTATGTAATCCAGATTATGTAATCAGTTACTACCCAGTTATATATATATACTGTATATATCACATCAAAATGTTCTTTGTGGTTAGATTTTATGTCATGTTGTAACCTGACACACACACACACACACACACACACACACTCATTTTTCATCAGAGACACTGCATACTGACAGTATCTCTAGTGGTTTCCTCTAGTTTGGAGAGGTTGTTTTTATGCCAAAAGAGGATCTGTGTAATGCAGAAAAGTCTCAGGAAACCACCTATAGATGATCATACCCAGAATAACCTGATGTCATTTTTCAGTGTTTCAGATTTGTAAAACAACACAGAAATAAACATGCTGGTAGACATATGTGTTGGATCAGGGTCTGAGAAACACTCCTTCAGAAGTAGATTACATAAAAAAACTGAGGCCTGCAAAGCGTACAGTCTGTTCGTATTTACACCTTAGAGTTTTGAATATTTCACAGAGGCTGAACGCCTGGGAATAACTTATTTCTGGATTTCTTGATATGGTTTTTGTCTTTTAGATCCTATAGACAGCTTTGAGAGTGATCCAGGAGTGATTGTCAGGGGTCTGGCTCATGGATTCATGGCTCTGACTCAAGTTCATTCAACCTCTCGGCTTTTCTCTTTGTGAGAACATTGACGTTCGGGGAGCGGCAGACTGAACTCCCGACCTCTCTTATTCTTGCAAGTTATCAATGATAATTACATGTCTATGACAATGAAGGTCTAGTTTAAAATATGTGCCAAGCTTTTAGTAATGTACTTACAGGAAAAAGAAAACTGTCCAGCCTGTTTTAATTACTTCGAATGTCTCTTGTGTAACCATGAAGTTAAAAGTAATAACATTTTTCTTACACATTGAGAACGCTACCGTTCTTGTTCTAGGTGCTTTCCCAGTTTGAAGATGAAAGAGCCCATCAAAATGAGTTTGAGTGCTTCTCTTTAGATTCATTATTAATAATAGTGGGTACAATTTTTTTTTTTTCCTGGTAATTTGTTAATAATTAGCTTTAGCTTCTAACCATGAAATAAAAATAAATAACATTTTCTTAATTTAAAATATATATATATATATATAAAAAATTTGCCAAATATGCTGTTCAAGATACGTTTGCTTTCAAATATTATAACTTAATAGTTAATAAATATTATTAAGTTTCTGTAATTCAAATGCAACATTAAAAGTTATTTTAATAACATTAAAATATAAAACTTTAATACAATATTAATGTTATTTAAAATATAACGTTTCACTTTCTGAAATAATCTACTAAACCATCATTAAAATGATCTGATATTTTAATGCAAGCTTGACCTTTTTTAACCTGGATTAGTCAGACAAAAAATAGATAAAAAAATGAATAAATAATACTATATATAATTTGTACTGTTATTTTTCATTTTGACATGGGCCGTTGTATCACTTTAATATTTTGGACTTTATGTCACACAAACATTTTAAAAGTAATTTTAATTCATTACTTAGAAATGCATTTATGATAAAAAAATATGTATTAAAGTCATTGCATGAATTAATTGCTTTCTTATTGTGTTTTTGAATAGATGTTCACAGGTCTTACCGGCAGCATAACTGTTCTGATCCTTCAGCATCAAACCAGAACAAACCAGCCTGGAATATTTTGTTTTCATAAATAGTGTTCATGAGTTTGCTGATATACATTTATCCAGCTGGATCTCTCCGAGGACACTATAATTATCACTCACAACTAACTGACCATCATCACAAATACATTTCTGCTTCTTTGAGAACATGCGGTCCTTCCTGCTCATGCCACATTGGAAAAGCAAACATTTAGCGCCTGACAATCATCTCATGATCCGACTCTCATCTACATTAAATCGCACATATGAGAGTCTATTCATTCAGTATTTCTTATGTTTTGCGTCCCAGACGACGTATATGTCAGAACGGTGTTTTTGGTCCCTCTCTGAGTAATGCCAGTTAAAACAGCAGGATCCAACAAACCCATAAAAAGGTATTCAATGTTGACGGCGGAGACCTGAGAAGTTCTCGATCTCCAGAGTGGATGGACAGACCTTTTCTCCGAGCTGCAGCTGGCAGCGGCGGGATCGTTGATTTGAGCTCCCACTAAATCCCCTCTCTTGGGATACAGTCAGGCTCTGTTCCCCTCTCCGGTCTTCCACGCTCAGATGACCATGTGCACTGTAGCGTAAACTACACTGGATGTAGTTTCACTGTTTAAGTTGGCAGCGTGGAAGAAACCTGCCTGCTGACTCCCTCAGGAAAGCCCACCTAAGAGTCGAGAAAAAAAGAGAAGCATCCGCATAAAACAGTGATTTGAGAAACTCCTGCAATGATGTGAATATTTTAGCTTAGACCTGCTGGTTTTGAGCTAGCTGTCAACACTATCAAGAGCGACACCTGTTTCACGCATCTTGCACCTGCCACATGGGAGCATCGTATATGTGCTTTCTTAGCATTTTAGCAAATATGCCTACTTCCATACTATATTGTAGGCAAAAGAAAATGTATGTGAGCTGAGTAGTATGTAAAAATTCGTAGTATTCAATAAACAGTAGGCGAAAAGCTCCCAGAAGTCCTTCAGGTATAATTCTGAAGTGTGCATCTGATGGACACTTTTCTATCGCTAATAAAGGCCTCCTGAAGAGAATCCATGCATTTTTGTAAGAGAGATGTCCATATTTAAAACTTTATAAACTGTAATCTCTAGCTTCCGCTAACTGTCGTACTCATGTTCACTAGAGAGGGGTGTTCCAGCGGATGACGTAGGCGTAGTGTTGGCTCCGGTGAGAATATGCAATAGTTTAATCCGAACCAAGCTTTGTTTACAGCAAAGGAAAACCAGTCTCCTCTTGGCTTATACTGAAATCCTTCAGCATTTGTTTTACAAAGCCTTGCTTTATACTTGTTCGTCACTGGTGTTTTGTTTTGCTTTCTACTCTGCGCTTCTGCTTTTGTCACTTCTCAACGCTACACCTAAGTACTACGTCATACACTGGAACGCCACTCTCGTGAACATGTGTACGACCGTTAGCGGAAGCTAGAGATTGCGGTTTATAAAGTTTTAAATATGGACATTTTTCCTACACTAATGCATCACTTTGCTTTAGAAGGCCATTATTAACCTTCCGGAGCCGTGTGGAGCACTTTTAATGATGGATGGATGCACTTTTTTGCACTTCGAAATGTTGTCATCCATTCACTGCCATTATAAAGCTTGGAAGAATATAGAGTTTTTCAAATATAACAAATTTTTAGATAAAGAAAAAATTGCAGTTAAGAATATTTTTTTCTATGTTTTAGTCCCTATGGGGACATGGTGATAGATAAATATGACATGGAGGGGAAAGTTATATTTGAAAAATATACACAAAATAATTTTATTTGCCCAAGAAACTTCTCTTTCGCTTGCAGAAAAATTCAAATGTGGTTTGTTTTCCCACATCATAACATTTCCATATCAAAAGTGGACCGTGGTGGTCTCCCCGCTGTAACGTGTTACCTATACGATGTTTAATCCTGACTCGGCTATGTTGTTCTTGGACTTACAGATATCCGCAGAAAGTACAAGTCATTTCTAAAGGACTCTATACATAGTTCTTGGTGTTCTGGAGATGTTCTGACAGCTTGTGGTCCTCTGTGTCCTGTGAAAACGGTTCGTCGGAGGGCACATTTTTCCTATGCGCTCCATGTGAGAGATGTCAGCCTATTTTTGGGCCTCCTCCTCCTGCCTCCCCAAATCCATCTCTCCCCAGAGTGTCTGAGCCTCTTTCCCAGAGAAAACCAGCGTGCGTTTGCAAGAATATCTTTCTCGATGAGTTCATGCCCATGGAAAAGTGGCCATTTTTTGCATATTACCATAAATCAGACACATATGAACAAGTGCATCCATCAGACTTTACCTCTGTAATGTATAAGAGCTGAACGTTTGAATGATGGGTTAATCTTAGTCACTTAAAGGTTTAAAAAGATTTACCATCCCTATAATATCTGGTCTGCTGAAAATGCTTAAATTAAGCCTTCGGAATAAATAATTTATAGCTGTTTTGTGAGTCGTATCCAATCTCTGTTGACTCGAAGCCAGTGTGAAGGTGGTGAGATATTTTATGTTGCTGTAGAAATAAGAACCGCATCTTTTTTGTGTTTAATATTTCGTCTCCACAACTGCAACGTAAATATGTCACTATGAATCACTCGGATTTGTGCTAATCAAAAGATTCGGCTCTGTATTTTCTCAAAGGAGGCGAACCATGGACGCACTCCAAGACTACATCTGTTCTGGAGAGACTCCAAGGTGAGTTCGTTCATGTAGGTATGCTTGTCCAAAACAGTGTTTTGTATCAAACTCCTGAACAGATGCAGAATATTACACTCCTCATTAGCAGTGATTATGAAAGCTAGCATCGTATTACTGTTGCGCTAGAGATTTTAATGAATTTTGGTATGTAATTTGCTGTAAATCGTTTGTACTTTGGGGACATGAGTGATATCTTCAACCATGTGGTTTAGTGTACTGCTTATTTTCCATCCGATCAGACATGATTTTTATCTGGCAGATATTAAAAAAGGAACGGGAACACCCTGGCAACCAATCTGAAGACCCTAGCAATGACCTAAACCATCAGAGCACCTTAGCAAATAAATAACCATGTGTCACATACTTGATTCTCCATTATTCTACTTTTGAATGCACGCTCTGTTTTGGAATGACTCTGTGTGATTCTGACCACTGACAGTTTACTCAATAGGATCAACACACCGGGTTGCCAGTTGGTGGAAAACTCAGCGTATTGCAGCCATGGAAGTTAGAGATCGCAGATTCTACCCGACTTAAAAAACATCACCATCCTTTTAAAAAGCTCCGTGGCCAGATGAATAATAATACACAAATCAATCAATGTAGAAACCTATAGTTTAAGGCTCATCACTTAAGCTCTTTGCACACTGAGTCTGAAATTGTCTGAACTTTTTGCATATTCAAAAATAAATATAACCTCATGTTGTGTCATTCACGTTTAAGTCTGTGAAACTTTCGTACGTCAATTTTTTTTTCCAACCAAGTCCAATTTTCTGCGCTTTTGCATCCGTAGCAAGCATTTTGATAGGAAAGGATGAAAAAAAAATGAAAGAACGCATATGAAAATTTCAGACTCAGTTTGCAAGAGCCTTTAATAAAGGTACCATCATATTTACCATTGTTCTGTGCGTTTTCAAGGGCAAAACCTCCCCCTCTTCCTCAGATTCAATTGACACACACTAGGGGCTGCACAGACTAATTGACTTATCAACTTCAGTGCTCTATCATGACACTATAAGCTTGAAGTCGACTAGTCTGGTCCTAATGAGGGCGCAACAGGATAATAAATTCACATTTACGCTCTGTTTCCAAACAGTTAAAATTACAAACTAATTCATACTCTGAATGTGCTCCACAAGACATGTGCGATTATATTACTGGATGCTTGAAATTGAACGACAGAATGCACGTTTTGAACAGCTTATTGTACAGGTAAGTTAATCACGTTCTAATATAATGCGCTGCTACACTGTAACGCACACACATAGGCTACAGACAGTAGCGCGTACAATATGTGGCAACCACAGGGACGAAGGACACTATATACGTTATATGTTTTAGTTTAGACTACGCCACCCTGGGAGTTTCACCCAGAGAATACTACTAGCATAAAGCAAACAGGCGAGCGTTCACAGAAGACGCGCAAGGAGCCTAAATGCAAGCGCAAATTAATGACGTCACATAACTGGGTGTGGGCTTTCAGCTCATTATGCCACAATCTACCCCACCTTTTTGCAACGTCGCCCCGACGATGGACTCAACTCCAGGGTCTAAAGACAGAAACTGAATTAGAAACAGCTGCTGATCGAATAGCAGACCCAGAACCTCCTAATGCCCTAGGAAGGTGATGAGGGTTAGAGTGTTGTCCTGCAGTTGTTCGTCTTGGCCTCACCTGACCATTATCTGGCTCAGGGGGGTGTATGACCCCTGACGAGATGGAAACCAAACTACCACCCCCCACTTCTACCGGATCAGGATCGCTTGGGGCCGCTAATGGCATTGTATCAGTAGTGGATGACTCAACCAACGCATGACCATCTAAGGCTGGCACACCTGCTTCTTGATGCTCCCTTGGGACCACATGCCAGCAATCCACCTCGACTACCTCCTCATACACCGTCTCCAACAGGGTTGAAGACACCTCACTAGGACTCGACTCTAGAGTTACTACCCGACTTCGTCCCTTCAACAGGGAACGATGGACATGTTTAACCTGATCGGGTTCTTCCCGTGATGCAATAGAGTACACAGCACCATTATCCTCTGGTGCTTTCACCACATAATAGACTACAGGACTCCACACATCTTGGATTTTATGGCGTCCTCGTCTACCACACTCCTTCAAATACACCTGCTGGCCAACAGCCAATGGGACATCCCGAACATGCTGGTCATGGTTCACCTTTCGATGATCTGCCACAAGCTTTAACCGTGCACTGGCCCCCTCAAAAGCAGCCTGTAGCCTTGCTTGATGTTCTACAATCCACTCATGCACGTCGCCAGGAACGACGTCCTGAACCCCTCCAAGCAGGAAATCCACCGCAAGCCGTGGCTCCTGCCCAAACATAAGAAAATATGGGGACTCACCGGTGGTTTGGTGGGGAGTGGTGTTGTAGTAATAGACCACTTGCGGGAGACAAGACGCCCAATCCCTCTTCCTTGAGGGAGAAAGGGTGCGCAACAGATTATGCAAGGTGCGATTAAATCGCTCGCATTGGCCATTACCTGCAGGATGGTAA
Organism: Schizopygopsis pylzovi; assembly: GCA_027422435.1. Classification (NCBI taxonomy): domain Eukaryota; kingdom Metazoa; phylum Chordata; class Actinopteri; order Cypriniformes; family Cyprinidae; genus Schizopygopsis; species Schizopygopsis pylzovi. The sequence continues at coordinate 21,563,661 of CM049825.1, forward strand.
GGCGTTGTGCGAGACTTCTTGATGTTGTACAATCTACATAACTGCTGCACCAGCATGGACTCAAAGTTACGGCCCTGGTCGGAATGTATTCGACCAGGGACTCCCAACCTATAAAACCATTCCCCTACTAACACCCTAGCAACGGTTTCAGCACGCTGGTCTCGAGTTGGGACAGCCAATGTATACTAGGGCTGTGCGATTAATCGAAATCGAAATAAAATCGCGATTTGAAATTGCGCGATTTCTAAATCGCTTTATAGCTCGATTTTTTTTCTGCGCCCCTGCCCCAACCTCCCGCAGTATGCTATCCGAACCAATCAGAATGCAGCAGAACAGAACAGACCGGGCATACAGACAGATAGTATGCTAAAGAAACAGGGAAGATGAGTTCAGAACAGGATAAGGACTTGGTGGCCAAAAAAATGCATGTTGCATGCAGAGCACACAGCGGGGAGTAGCGATCATATTTCCTTCAGAGCAGAGAGCGTCTTTCTGAAGATCCCGCTCTGCTTGCTCAATACGCTCAGCTCCGCTGGCTCAGCCCAAAATGCCCCTTTGGTAATTTGTTAATTCCAGAATCTGTGGAATAGGCTAAGCAATGTTTGTCTAAGTTAATGTTTCTAAAAGCAAATTCTAAAATCCTGTGAAGATTGACACGTTTTAATGGACCGCATTTCCCCGCAGTTTTGGTCTATTTTTAATTTTAGAAAGTGTTTATTTTATTTACGCCACGAAATAATTATTTGTCAAGTGCATTTCATCTTGTGTGTGCTTTCATGGGCCTGATAAGTATTTTGTGACATTCTATATCTGCTTTTCATCTTGTGTGCGTGTTTTGAATATGAAGCGTTGTTTTAATGGAAACGTATACTTTTTCAGTTATTTAATTTTTTTACGAAAATGTTCCAAGTGGCTTCAAAACAAGACACGTTTTTAAATTAAGATTTTAAATGTTATACATTTAAATTAGGGATGTTCATTTCGGTTATTTTTCCTAACCTTTAACCGACAAATATTATAGAACTGAATTAAATTAAAAAGAATAAGTGTCTGTGACCCATTAAAAATACTAGCATCTGTTTTTCGGGGATTAATTTCACATGTGCAAAAAGCAGCAAACAACAGAACAAGGATTCACCTGATCATATCATATTACATCACGCACCTGCAGCACTTCTGCAAGCAGAGAAAAACTTAATTCACCTAAATGCTGGGTTGAGCCTTTTGGGTCATTTTTTTGGGTTATTTGTTCAGTGTTTGGGTAGTTTGTGTACATTTTTATTTTATTTATAAAATTGTTTCTGTCAGTATATTGTTTAAATCTATGCAGAGCAACATTCGCGGTGTGAATCACTAAACGAACGTCGCTCGCGTCGGTCTTATTGCTTGATAAAGAGTCTGATGCTTTGCATAAAATAAACTATTATATTTATAAAGATACAGAACGCAAATACTTTGGATGTTAAAACATGTCCTCAGAGCTGTTGACTGTTTATTGTTGAGCAGGTAATGAAGGCAATCGCAGTACATCTCGTCCATGAGTGAAGCGCAGAGCGGCGGTCTTATCCGTGATCAGTCCCCGCCGAACACGACTCCAGCTCGGCGCGAGAGCCAGCGCTGTTACGGTGGAAACACAGTTACAGAGTGGTCCATTTACTCGTGAATTACATCGGTTTAATGTTTAATCTTTACTTCTAATGTTTGTTAAACGAGATTAAATAGGCAATGTGTAGGCTTATAGCTTATAAAAACAAGCAAATGAGAAATAAAGGAAGTTATCACGTCTGGAGTATTTTACAGAAGTTTAGAGGATTTAAGTAAAAAAAAGAAAAAAAAAGCGAATATTATAATAGAAACGAATAAAGCCATTAGCTGAGTTAAATCATCCATTAATGATGGGTTAAATAAACAATCAAATTTACTGGGTAAAATTAACCCCAAATGTACTCTTTTACCCAGCCCAAATTGGTTTGTTTTGAACCCAGTGTTTTTAGAGTATGCCGAGTTTGTTCATTATTGTGCTGCGCGAAATTAAAGCAGACGGCAGAAAGCTGCATTCTATTTTTTTTCTTATTTTACAAAAAAGCAAAGAATTTTTTTTTTATTGAATGTACACAAATAAAAGCAGACCTTTTACAATTCCGATTATCTTCATGACCAAGAGGAGTTGCTTCCACTGTTGGAAGGGGAATAAATCCAGTGATTGCTCCAGCGCCGCATGCGCACACATTTAAGCATTCTACCTTCACAATGCAGCCTGTTCATTATCATTATAAAACAACCGGTCAAACATATGAAAAAACACACACTGCTCTGTTTAATTATGTAGTAAAATCTGTGCTGTTTAGCGTTATCACCGTACCGCCGTGAAGTTATGCAAAACATTTTGTTTTATGTGGATATTGTAAGGGTAAATAAATAAAAGGTAAATAATATTTTGGCATTTAAATACCGCGAATACGGGAACATTTGATTTTGTGTTGAAGGAGAGACCCAACATTGGTTTCAGTTTTGTTTTAGCCTAAAATAATTAGTTTTGGTTTGTCGTTAGCTTCTTATTTTTAATTCTTGTTATTTTCTAGCCTACTGTTAATTGAAATGATTTGTTGTGGAATGAGGGGAACAAAAATTGCCTAGATATGTTTACAGTGTTTATTATAATGTTTGTAATTCGCGTCAGCCTATTTCTGAATGAAATAATAAAATGCGACTTATAGGCTACTTTGTTTTATTTCTCTCTCGCTCTCTCTAAAAAACGTGTTTTTTTTATACGTGTATAGCTTATTTTAACCATGCAGCAAACCTTTTAAAATATTTTGATAAATTACTAAAAATAAATAAATAAGTGAATTTAAACCGTTTAACTGATTGTATTAATGGGTCAAAATTATTATTGGTTGGTTAAAGGTTAATTAACATCCCTAATTTAAATGAACAATTTCACTTTGAAACATAACCATTTCTTATCGGACTACTGCTTTAATGGAGACATTTATTCAATAATGTCACTATAAACAGGAAAAAATAAATAGGCCTAACGTTACTGGAGACATTTAATGTGAGCGCGTGATCTGAGCGGGATTCGGTTTACGGGTGAGCGAGCGGAACATTAGCTGAGCGTTTGTTTTGGCCGTGAAGGACTGAGCGGAGCGCACACACACAAAGCCCAATATTGAACCGCTCCGCTCACATGCTCTGGTTGCATCTTGTTTTGTTGGATTTGATTACTCACATATACATATATATATATATATGTATATATGTATTTTGCCATGTCTGTTCTAGAGACATGTTACAACTTTTTGGGAAAGGTCTAATTGGTTTCCTTTGGAAATATGTTTCAAATTCACACAGAATGCATTTATAACTGTAAAGGTCAAGGTTTCTTTATTTGTCACATGATAAATTATACAGGGTATAATCAAAAGTGAAATGTAGATCAAATCAGGTCCGCTCAGTGGACAGTGCAAATAATAAAAATTATATAAAAGTAACACCACACAAGAGCATATATATATATATATATATATATATATATATGTAAAAAAAAGAAATAAAGAGCAAAATGTGTAATAGAATAAAGAAAAGTGCAAAACAAGATGTGCAAGACAAGTAAGATGTGCAAAAACAAGATGTGCAAAAACAAGTAAGATGTGAGATAAAGCATGTCTGTTTGTGTCAAAATCGTGATTAAAATCGAAATCGAAAAAAAAATCGTGATATATATTTTTTGTCCATATCGCACAGCCCTAATGTATATTTAGTAAACACATCGGTCATCACCAAAACGTTCTCTATACCTGTCCGAGATGCCTCCAGGACAGTGAAATCAATTGCTAGAATCTCATTAGGCCGAGATGCCAACAGATGGCCCATATGACTACGAGCAGCTGGTTGCGTATCTTTAGCAACCTGGCACCGCTCACAATCTCGACACCACTGGGCCACTTCTGCTGTCATACTTGGCCAATAGCAGCGCTGCCTCACCAGCTCGAGAGTGCGCTCTATCCCCTGATGTCCATGTTCCTGATGCAGCAGGGTCAACACTTCACTGCGCAGGGAAGAAGGGAGAAGAATTTGAAAAATTTCCTCTCCTCCATCAGAACGAAAAACACGGCGGTACACTACACCTTCTCGATCTACCAACCTATTCCACTGGCGGAGTAAGACCCGTGCTGACTTGGAGAGCCCTCGGCGCTCCTCCCCATTGGGAAAGATCTTACCATCCCAAAACTCTAATACCTCACCAAGGACTCTGTCAGCATGCTGCTGGACTCTAATTTCTTGGGCAGAGTAACTCGGTAGAGCGGACATCACTGCCTGAAGAACGTGGGGACCTATTTCTACCTGCCTCACAGAACACAGCATCTCCTCTGGTACACTAGTCCCAGGAAGCGCATGATCCAACCCATGACAGCCAGGTGGACCCTGTCTCGAAAGAGCGTCAGCATTACGATTACTTCGGCCGGACCTATACTTTATCTCAAAGTCAAATAAGGCAAGCTGTGCGGCCCACCGCTGCTCTGTAGCACCAAGCTTTGCAGAATTCAGGTGACTCAGGGGATTGTTGTCAGTGTAAACTACACATTTCTGTCCCAACAAATATTCCCTGAATTTCTCGGTCATGGCCCACTTGAGCGCAACAAACTCCAGCTTCATGGAGCTATAATTTGACATGTTGCGCTCAGTGGGCCGTAAACTACGACTCGCATAAGCGATGGGTCGTACCTCGCCCCCCTGCTCCTGAGAGAGCACCGCTCCCAGCCCTCTATGGCTGGCGTCTACTTCTAGAACAAAAGGTCGGGAGAAATCAGCATAGGCCAGGACCGGAGATGACGTAAGCCTACCTCTCAAACCATCAAAACTTTGTTGGCACTGCTCGGACCATGCCATGCCAAAGCGTTCAACCGTATGCTTCCTGGATTTAGACCCTGCAAATTCTGCCACTAACCGATGTAAAGGGGCAGCCAATTGAGCAAAGCCCTCCACAAAGCGTCGATAATAACTTGCGAAACCCAGGAATGAACGCAAGTCCTTGACTGTCTCTGGGCGGCGCCACTGCCTCAACTTTACTGGGGTCGGTGGACACTCCCTCAGCCGAAATGACATGTCCCAGATATTTCACCTCCTTCTGGAAAAAGGAACACTTCCCCAACCTAGCCTTTAACCCTTCAACCTCCAAACGATGCAAAACCACCTCTAGACGCATCAAATGTTGTGCCACTGATGACGAGAACACTACAATGTCATCAAGATATAGTAATAACGACTGGCACTGCTGGTCTCCAAACAAGCGTTGCATTAATCGCTGGAAGGTACTGGGGGCATTGCAGAGCCCAAATGGCATACGATTGTACTCAAATAGGCCAAATGGGGTACAAAAGGCGGTCTTCGGCCGATCCCCCTCAGCTACCGGGACTTGGTTATATCCATTAGCCAAGTCCATGGTTGAGAACCAGCAGGCCCCTGACAAAGCATCTAAAGATTCCTCTATGCGAGGCAAGGGAAATGCATCTTTTCGGGTTTTGGCATTTAGTTGACGGTAATCTACGCACATGCGTAGGGTACCATCCTTTTTCTTTACCAGGACTATCGGTGAAGCGTAGGGGCTACAGCTCTCTCTAATCACCCGTGCCTCAAGCAATTGATTAATATGTGGCAACCACAGGGACGAAGGACACTATATACGTTATATATTTTAGTTTAGACTACGCCACCCTGGGAGTTTCACCCAGAGAATACTATCCGCGCACAGGTTCCCCACTAACGACAGAAAAACATGGAGACACAGATATTTCATACCCGCACCTGAAGTCCACAGACGCCCGCACAACAGCCATCCGATTGAAGTCAAAACCACGTTTATAATGAAACGCAAATGGGAAATTGTTGTCCGCCCAGAACGGTCACAGCCGCGTGCAACAAGAGGCAAACAGGCGAGAGTTCCCAACAACGTGCTGAAAATGGTCACAGCAGCGTGCAGCATAAAGCAAACAGGCGAGCGTTCACAGAAGACGCGCAAGGAGCCTAAATGCAAGCGCAAATTAATGACGTCACATAACTGGGTGTGGGCTTTCAGCTCATTATGCCACAAATACATCACGCGCAGATCACGCGCACAGAATCATTCAGCGCTGAAATGTATTGTCAACACTGTTCTGTGATTTCTCAATAAAATAGCTTATAAACTGAAAAGTTTAAGCATATATTTCTTAATAACTAAATCCCACAGCTTCGCTACTAGTAGAGAGACGCTGCCAGGTAGAATTAATTCACACACAACCGCTCTCACTAATCCATTCATTCATAGGAATGTAATCTTTACTGTACTACTTATCTGTATCTGATTTAGAACGAGCAGGAATCTGAGAAATATAACGACCCAAAGATAAAATAACTGATAAAAATAAGCTGTTATAGGTGCAATAGTCATGTGGGCAGCGCTGTGTCATATTTCATAGCTATGCACAAGATGTTCGTCACAGCTCCAGACTTATTTGTTCATTAATGGCGTCATCAGCGACTAATCGACTTCGACTCGACTTTCATCACATAAAAGTTGACTTTAAAAAATCAGAAGTCATTCAACCCCTAACACACATGGGTTGCCAGATTGAGGACACGCAACAGGAATAAGCACGGTTAACAATGATAAAGGCCCTTATTGGCCCTTTTGGCCCTTATAGGCCATTGAATTTGAGCTCCGTGATCTTAAAATAAATTTTATACAGCATAATTTTCATTTCTATAATTTGTGAATATATATCCTATCACATTCTGCAACAAAAACAATCAGAGGGCCTTGTTATCCCGGGCCTTATTATTTGGATTTCCTGAGTCCGCTATAAGCTTATAGCCCTTTAACATTGCCAGCGCGTTAGCCGTGTTAGCTGTGATGCTACCCGTTAGCATCACAGCTGCCGCAAACACAGCTTATACCCTATTCACACAAAATGTACCATTGTTTCATTGTTACTTGCTTTAATGGCGGACTTGTGTCTACCTTTGAGTGCAGGTGAGGACATGTTCGAGCTGCATTCGGTGCAGCTGGAGCTGGAGGCCGTGAAGAAGCAGATCCACGAGCTGCTTGGGAAGCAGGCCCAGATGAGGGAGCGGAGAGCAACGCTGGAAACATCCCGGGCTGACGCCCACAAGTCCGGGGTATGCAGCCCGCTGCTAACACTCCCACCACCTCTACTCCGTGTGTTTCTCTGCATAGGCCACGTGCACCCGGGACATGATCTTCCCAGATGTTCTTCACTGCGGCGCCGGGAAAATTTTGTATCAGTTACAAAATATTTTTACTTACCTAGTCTTCTATCACGCTACAATCCAACCAGCTCCCTAAGGTCACAAAACTCTGGACTCTTGGTAGTACCTAGGATATCAAAGTCCACTAAAGGAGGTAGAACTTTTTCATATTTGTCTCTCAAACTCTGGAATAGCCTTCCTGATAACGTTCGGGGTTCAGACACACTCTCTGTTTAAATCTAGATTAAAGACACATCTCTTTAGCCAAGCATTCATATAATGCATCTCACAATCTTGTACTGCCAGTCTATCTGAACAAATGCACATTATTATGCTTTAGCTTGGGTTGAACAAATAATTTTTGCCTGGATGGAACAACAGCTACACTAATTATGTCTCTATTTGTTTTTCTGTTTCTGACACGGGATTAACAACCCATGGTAACTAGGATATACACAAGCTTCAGTTTGGATCCAACCCTTAAATGATCCGAGATGACCGAACACCTGAGAATAGATGATGACAACCCCTCAGACAATATACAGAATTAACCAAATTTTGCCATAAGTTAAATATATTAAGTTTCTTCTATATATAAATCTATTGTAGAAACTCAATTTACTGTAAATCTGCTTTGAAACGATTGTATCGTAAAAAGCGCTATACAAATAATCTTGAATCTAATTAAATTGAAAGTTTTGCATAGAAACCACTACTCACATTTTTATCGGAAAATGTAAAATTTTGCTATAGACATGAAGGATACCACAAACCATGCAGATTTAGTTTCTAAGTGATCAGACTTATAATTATTATTATTTTTTTCTATCTGGCAGATGACAAAATGGGAACTGTAATATCTAGTGACCAATCTAGACCCTTAGCAACTGTCTAACAAACCTTTGGTAATCAGAAAGTAAAACATAAGTTGAAAATGCATAAGTTTCATTTCACAAAAACATTGCGAGATATTCCTCCCACTCCTATAAGTGCATGAATATACTCACAAACCTTCCCTTGATCCCATTAGAAACTTAAGACTGGTAAAAGCTGCTTTTTGGACCCGTTTTCATTTTTCCGTTTGCCTTTTATCTGCCTTTTTGCAGCTCAAGTACATTTACGTCAACAAATTCAGCTCCATTCCTCATGTTTTTCTCAACAGCATTATGTTCCCACTTCAGGAAAGATCTGCTGATAGCAGATCGGATTTGTAATGTAGCAAAACGGCTCCTTTGCGTAAACTTCACCGCTGGAATGCATTCAGAGCCGAGGCCGCTGATACACACACCACTTAGAAGTCTGAAGCTGTACAGAAACACATCGTCCTGGCATTGTTCTTACAGAGCCAGACCCACCTGATGGATCTGAGCTGGAGCTGTCTGACTGCAAAACTTATTGGACAGACCGCGGAAATAAAATCTCTCTCATAAAGCTGTAGCAGTAAGATCATGGAGTGTGAGAGAAAATAGCTGACAGACTTGACGATTAATGACCTCGTAATGGATGTATATTACAGTGCCGGAAATGGTTCTTAAATTTGACTGATCTTGAGGTAGTTTCTCAGCAGGATTCATGCACTTGGCTCTCCATCAGGCCCTTTAGAACCTAATTTTCAGTGCTTGCAGATGTATTGGACGTGCTCTTAAATCTGCAGCGTTCATTAGTGTGTTGTGTCTTTATCTGCATACACAGCTGTGTTGGCATGTGTTGGAGTTGGGTTATATAAGCCTCATCTACTTCACACTTGTCGGTGCTAAGAAGGAAATTTAACCATTCACAAAATATAACCACTTTATAATTTATAAATAAAAAACGTATATTATTTGAATGCGTTTAAAAGAAGTCCTATATGAATATAAAATGCAAAACAACAACATTTATTCGAAAAACTTTACTGTCAATTTGGATGATTTGAATGCGTCCTGGCTGAATAAAAGTATTGATTTCTTAATTTTTTATTTATTTAATAGAAGTGTATATTATATTATATTACATACAATGTTTTTAAAAGAGTTCTAAAAAAATATAAAGTTTAACACAAAATCATTTATTTGACTTCATTTTTTATGTTTTTACTGACACTTTTGACCAGTTTAATGCATCTTGATAAAAGTATAATTTCCTTAAAAAAGTCTAAAAAGAGTAAATGAAAGTGAATTATATTATTAGATTTAATATTTTTGTAAGTCTCCTATGAACATAAAGTTTAAAAAAACATAATTTATTTGAAATTGATTTTTTTTACATTATAAATGTCTTTACTGTAACTTTTTATCAGTTTAATGCATCCTGAATCAAAGTATTAATTAAACAAATTTTTATATAGAAATTGATATTATATTAAAAGTTTTTGGAAGTTTTTGTGAATATAATATTTTAAATAATAAATTGTATTTGAAATAGTAATATTAGTAAAATAGTTATAAATGTATTTGCTATCACATTACTATAGTATTACAAATTAAGTATTAAAATGACCCCAAACTTTTAAATGGAGGTGTATATTATATTCTATTCGAAAAATTCAAGAAAATATTTCATTTAATTCCTGAAAGGTTTTCTTTTTAACTTGTTAATGCAATTTAACTTAACTTAATAAACACGTCAGCAACCAGATAGAAACACCAAGAGTATAGGCAGTTTTTCCAGAAAATATCCAAATATATTTTTTGCATTTTGCAGGTGTAAAAGATTTCATTTAATTCACAGAGCACTGGTTGAGTCGTGCGTTTGGCACATGACTGCTCTGTCACCGCTGTCCTGAGGGCTTTAGCAGGAGGTGTGTTATCAGCCGGCAGACAGAGAGGAATGGCTGTGTTCTGGCATGGCTTGTGTCTGTGTTCACACTCCCATCATGAATCATCACGTGTGTCCGTCTCTGTGCAGATGCATGTGAGAGGAGACTGAATTACCGCTGCACACTGGCAGTTTTTCACAGGCCGTGTTGACATGTAAGAGTTCAAAATGCTTTCTGCTTCAGGGATGAGTTTGATTCAATCCACACCTCTTCTATTGGAGGATCGGTGCTGATTGGTTTGGCTGTACTGAAGTTCTAGTTTGGCAGTGTTTGTGGTATTTCACAGTGAATGTGGCTCAGCACTAAAAGCTGTTTAATCCAATAAAAGCCATAATGATTTTAAAAAATACATATCTTATGGATGTGTCATGACATCCATAAGATATACATTAGACATGCAGGTACTCTGAAGCAGTGCTTCTGCTTTGATGTATAGTCAAACGTGGTCAGGTTTGGCAGTAGCTTCCGGTAGATCATAGTTTTGATTTATTTATTGTCTGTCTGTATGTAACAACAAGAAAGGGATTTAGTCATTATTCAAATATAATTAATATTGTATTATAAATATATTACTGAAATATGTATTAATACCTTTATTATATATTGTTCAATATACTGTATTATCAAAATATATATTCTGACATTTTTTTTTCAATTAAAATATAGCGTATATATATATATTATAATGAAATAATATTATATTATAAATATTATGTATTTACTTATAATGGTTACATATTGTATTTAAATATATTTAGTACATTTTCAGTATTTTGAAAATATATAAAAATACACTTTATAAATTTCAAATAAAGTGAATATATTTAAATATTTTGTATTATAAATGTCCATTCATGTATTATTATAGTTATTACATGTTGTGTATTTTCTCATATTATGAAAATGTGTACTATATAAAAATCTATTATGATGTTATATATAATAATCTATCCGTCCATCCATCCATCCATCCATCCATCCACCCATCCATCCACCCATCCCTCCCTCCATCCATCCATCCATCCATCCATCCATCCATCCATCCATCCATCCATCCACCCACCCATCCCTCCATCCCTCCATCCATCCATCCATCCATCCCTCCATCCATCCCTTCACCCACCCACCCACCCATCCAGCCATCCATCCCTCCATCCATCCACCCATCCATCCACCCACCCACCCACCCATCCATCCATCCATCCATCCCTCCATCCATCCATCCATCCCTCCATCCATCCATCCACCCACCCATCCATCCATCCATCCCCCAATCCATCCATCCATCCATCCATCCCTTCCTCCATCCATCCGCCCAACCACCCACCCACCCACCCACCCATCCATCCATCCATCCATCCATCCACCCACCCATCCATCCATCCATCCCTTCCTCCATCCATCCACCCACCCACCCATCCACCCATCCATCCATCCATCCCTTCCTCCATCCATCCACCCATCCATCCATCCATCCATCCATCCATCCATCCATCCATCCATCCAGTAATAAAAGATAATGCTAAATACTATCTGTATATTTGTTATATTTCTGATATATTGGTTGTTTTTATAATATACAGTATTATAAAAAATATCTACAAATATAAAATGTACATATGTTTTAAAATATTTTTATTTTATCTATTGTTTTCATGTTTGATTTTTAATTTTCATAGATTTCAAAAATATATTAAATAAACCACAACAACAAAAAATATCTTGCCTTTAAGAATTCTGTCCAATTCACTCGCCAGTTTCCAAAAAAATCGTACTATTGTGTATAACTTTGTGATCAGATGTCGTCTTCTAAACTAGATATTAATCATAACAATCTCTCTCCCTCTTCCTTTCCTTTCTCTTTTTTGTCCATCTCATTCATTCTTTCTACTGCACTGAGGTTCATCACATGGACAGAATCTGTGTTTACACAAGTAGAAGGCTCAGACAGGACTTGCCATCACTAATGAAACGCCGGGACGTCCCGACTGGGGTGTTTGTGTGGGCTGTCAGGCTCCCCCATCCAGGATCTGTAAAACAGGCTGAAGAGAGAAAAAACAGACAGAGATTAATCTGTGAAACACAATTCAGCCTGAAATATGTCAGAAATACAAAGCAACACTCTTTAAAGATTCATGCATTCAGACACACTTTATAACTGCTTACAGTTCATATCTGACTCTTAAACCCCATTTCAGACACACACTATGTATTACTGACTGATTTATATTTATGTCTGTCTATGTTCACCTCCAGTGTTCAGCATGGCGTGTGTGTTGGGTGGTCTTCTGTTCCGATCTTTTGTCACTGAACACATTCACCAATATACCGATCCACTTCACTTCATACAAACAATCCAATAATCAGAGCCACCCACAGACGCTCAGACATGAGGCTCAGCATGCTGCTGGGTTCAACCTGACTCAGTTTTACTCTGATACAAACCTAGATTGTACAGCATGTTATATTGATTATATGTTACAACAAACAGCAAAGCAAGAAGACTAGTTTTCAGTTTGAAAACGAAAAAATTTGTGACGCAACAAAATGACAGACAAACAAACACTAAAAGTTTTCTCTCGAGAAAATGACTTGATTAGATGCATCAGTGAGACTGTATAGAGAACATTATAGACGGGTTTGTAGTTTTGCACTGTTTTCTAGCAAAGTGTGTTTATGAATTCTGGAGTCATTATATAGCTGTAAAACTTTTTATAAAGGCAAAAAATAACAATCGAACAACAAAAAAAATCGTTTAATGTTTTTTATTTTATAATTGAATAAAATTAAAGTGTGTGCATGTAAATGTTATGTTATCTTTATTATCATTGTTATGTATTGTATAATATATATTATCGAAATAAGAATCAGGATTATTCTATCTATCTATCTATCTATCTATCTAGCTATCTAGCTATCATATAGATAGATAGATTATTCTATCTATCTATCTATCTAGCTATCTAGCTATCTAGCTATCATATAGATAGATAGATTATTCTATCTATCTATCTATCTATCTATCTATCTATCCCTCTCTGTCTGTCTGTCTGTCTGTCTACACTGAACAAAGTTATAAACGCAACCCTTTTGGTTTTGCCCCCATTTTTCATGAGCAGAACTCAAAGATCTAAGACTTTTTCTATGTACACAAAAGCCCTATTTCTCTCAAATATCGTTCACAAATCTGTCTAAATCTGTGTTACATTTAGCAAACGCTTTTATCCAAAGCAACTTACAGTACATTCACGTTGAATTTTTTTGTCAATGTGTGTTCCCTGGGAATTGAACCCACAGCCTCTGCGTTGCTAACACAATGCTCTACTACTGAGCCACAGGAACACTGTGTTAGTGAGCACTTCTTCTTTGCTGAGATAATCCATCCACCTCACAGGTGTGGTATATCAAGATGCTGATAAGACAGCATGATTATTGCACAGGTGTGCCTTAAGCTGGCCACAATAAAAAGCCACTTTAAAATGTGCAGTTTTATCACACAGCACAATGCCACAGATGTTGCAAGTTTTGAGGGAGCATACAATTGGCCATACAATTGAATTTCCACCAGAGCTGTTGCCCTTGAATTTAATGTTTATTTCTCTACCATAAGCCGTCTCCGAAGACAGCGTGTATGGCGTTGTGGGGGTGAGCGGTTTAATGATGTCAACGTTGTGGATCGAGTGGCCCATGGTGGCAGTGGGGTTATGGTATGGGCAGGCATGTGTTATGGAAAACGAACACAGGTGCATTTTATTGATGGCATTTTGAATGCACAGAGACACCGTGATGAGATCCTGAGGCCCATTGTTGTACCATTCATCCACGACCATCACCTCATGTTGCAGTATGATGATGCACAACCCCATGTTGCAAGGATCTGTACACCATTCCTGGAAGCTGAAAACATCCCAGTTCTTGCATGGCCAGCATACTCCCCGGACATGTCACCCATTGAGCATGTTTGGGATGCTCTGGATCGGCGTATACGACAGCGTGTTCCAGTTCCTGCCAATATCCAGCAACTTCGCACAGCCATTGTAGAGGAGTGGACCAACATTACACAGGCTACAATCAACAACCTGATCAACTCTATATGAAGGAGATGTGTAGCACTACATGAGGCAAATGGTTGTCACACCAGATACTGACGGTTTTCGTTTTTTACCCCCAGGATCCCCCAATTAAGTAAAACTGCACATTTTAGAGTGGACTTTTATTGTGGCCAGCATAAAGCACACACGTGCAATAATCATGCTGTCTTATCAGCATCTTGATAAACCACACCTGTGAGGTTGATAGGTTATCTCGGCAAATCTGTCTGTCTAAATGTTCTGCATTTTTATATATTTTTGAATTGTATTTATTAGCTACATTCTTCTAAATTTTATCTATATATTTATTTTTATTGTATATATTTTTTTAACACACGTGTGTATATATACACACAAAGTAAAATATACATAAGTTCTAAATGTTTTTTTTTTTCTGCCAGTTCTTTTCATTCTATTTGATTTTCTGTATTTAGAATTTGTATTATCATGCACTGCAGATTAAAAAAATATATAAAACATCAATTTATAAAATTTATTTAATTTAATACATTTATAAGTTTCATGAATGTCATTTAATAAAATACATTTAAAATGTATCAAATTAAAATATAGTATATATATATATATATATATATATATATATTATAATAAAATATAATATTGTATTATAATGTATTATTCTATTATAAATGTTAAATATGAAGAAACAACAAAATTAAGGACAAATAAAGAAAAACTATCTCCTGAACCTTCAAAATGTGTATAAAATGATGATAAAATTTTAATGTTATAAAATATATTTTACAATAAGTAAATATGCTAAAACAATTAAAATGTCCGTTAGGTGGACCAAGGTGGTTGCTATTTTAGGAAATATAAAATTAGCAATTTACATGAATTTTAAAAAGAAATTTAAAAATCTATACTAAATACAAAAGTAGAAAATCCTCACTGTTAAGCTCTGTAATGTCTGATGTTAGTAATAGTAATGTTACTAATATGTAATGTTAATATATCCTTGCTCATAATGTGGAGTGAAGTGTTGTGCATGGGTTTTACAGAAAAACACAATCTAATTCATACAGGTGCATCTCAATAAATTAGAATGTCGTGGAAAAGTTCATTTATTTCAGCAATTCAACTCAAAACTCGTGTGTTAAATAAATTCAGTGCACACAGACTAAAGTAGTTTAAATCTTTGGTTCTTTTAATTGTGATGATTTTGGCTCACATTTAACAAAAACCCACCAATTCACTATCTCAACAAATTAGAATACTTCATAAGACCAATAAAAAAAAATCATTTTTAGTGAATTGTTGGCCTTCTGGAAAGTATGTTAATTTACTGTATATATGTACAATACTTGGTGGGGGCTCCTTTTGCTTTAATTACTGCCTCAATTCGGCGTGGCATGGAGGTGATCAGTTTGTGGCACTGCTGCGGTGGTATGGAAGCCCAGGTTTCTTTGACAGTGGCCTTCAGCTCATCTGCATTTTTTTGGTCTCTTGTTTCTCATTTTCCTCTTGACAATATTTCATAGATTCTATGGGGTTCAGGTCTGGTGAGTTTGCTGGCCAGTCAAGCACACCAACACCATGGTCATTTAACCAACTTTTGGTGCTTTTGGCAGTGTGGGCAGGGGCCAAATCCTGCTGGAAAATGAAATCAGCATCTTTAAAAAGCTGGTCAGCAGAAGGAAGCATGAAGTGCTCCAAAATGTCTTGGTAAATGGGTGCAGTGACGTTGGTTTTCAAAAAACACAATGGGTCAACACCAGCAGATGACGTTGCACCCCAAATCATCACAGACTGTGGAAACTTAACACTGGACTTCAAGCAACTTGGGCTATGAGCTTCTCCCTCCTTCCTCCAGACTCTAGGACCTTGGTTTCCAAATGAAATACAAAACTTGCTCATCTGAAAAGAGGACTTTGGACCACTGGGCAACAGTCCAGTTCTTCTTCTCCTTAGCCCAGGTAAGACACCTCTGACGACAACTCTAGCCAAATTTCTTGACACGTCTGTGTGTGGTGGGTCTTGATGCCTTGACCCCAGCCTCAGTCCATTCCTTGTGAAGTTCACCCAAATTCTTGAATCAATTTTGCTTGACAATCCTCATAAGGCTGCGGTTCTCTCGGTTGGTTGTGCATCTTTTTCTTCCACACTTTTTCCTTCCACTCAACTTTCTGTTAACATGCTTGGATACAGCACTCTGTGAACAGCCAGCTTCTTTGGCAATGAATGTTTGTGGCTTACCCTCCTTGTGAAGGGTGTCAATGAGTATCTTCTGGACAACCGTCAGATCAGCAGTCTACCCCATGATTGTGTAGCCTAGTGAACCAAACTGAGAGACCATTTTGAAGGCTCGGGAAACCTTTGCAGGTGTTTTGAGTTGATTAGCTGATTGGCATGTCACCATATTCTAATTTGTTGAGATCATCACAATTAAAAGAACCAAAGACTTAAACTACTTCAGTCTGTGTGTATTGAACTTATTTAATTCACGAGTTTCACAATTTGAGTTGAATTACTGAAATAAATGAACTTTTCCATGACATTCTAATTTATTGAGATGCACTTGTATGTTGTGTCACTTGTTGATGCTGGTTTCAGATAAAAAGGAGTTTTGCAGCAACAAATAGAACAGAAGTCATTCGGTTTGAATGATGCCGATTTTCTTGCAAAAGCAAGAAAACTAAATTTGACTTCATGTGAATGAACTGCCACACAATGCGCTTTCTCAAAGCGTAAAATCTTACAAAGGGATACAGTTATTTAAGTTACCAAATGATGTTTAATTAGGCTTGCCACCTCACATTTGGAAATGATTCACAGGAAGGCGTCTTTCTTCTGCACTTTGTCATGTAAGCTGTTGTTAACCTGGAGTTTGACGTCTTTGTTTGAATAGCGGAGAGAGTCTGAGCGCTGCTTCCATTCACTGTCATTGGGCTCTGTCTCTGACTCGCTGAATGAATGAATTCTCTGCTGCTTCCCACATTGTGCTCACGGGTCACTTCCCAAACTGTAAGCAGTCCTGCGAGCAGAAATAGCCGTGCTGGTTTGCTCTGGCCCAACAGGTTTTTGAGAGCGGTCCAGTCGAACAAACATCTCATGCTGAGCTCTGTATAAAGGTCAGTTGTGCTCTGTAAGGCCCATCGGTGCCAAATACAACTGTTTCGACAAGTGTTCCATACAAACACCCTTAAAGAAGATCAACCCCCATCTCTTCGTTAACTACACGCATTAGTGCAGCAATAAATAAAAGTGTAGGGAGTGATTAAGCTTTACTTTGGTCAAATTTTCAATAATAAATACAAATATTTTGTAATTTTGAAAAAATAAAACTAATAAAGAAAGCAGAAACATACAATATCAATATAGAAAATTCAATTATATATATATATAATATATATAAATCTTAGAAAATTACATTATATAAATATTAAATGTAAACTAAACTATTACTAATGTTGCCTTAAATGTTGAAGCTGAAGCATTAAAATTACAAACTGCACTAAAACGCAAACAAGATAAAACAAAACAAACAAAGAAAAACTAGTAACATTGTAAAAAACTAAACAAACAAACAAAAAATGAAATAGCAATATTTAAAAAGAATATAAAAAATGACAATCACATCTAATTGCTAAAGAATTAAACTGAAATTAAATTGAAAACGGAAAATATAAAAATCTTTCGCATAACTAAATAGCATATACCATAAAATAACACTGAGTCGGTGTAACACAAAATAAAAAAAAACTAAATTCCATAAAGACTAAATCAATTTAACATCAAAAAATGATAAAAGTTTAGAGTTCAGATTTGATTATATAAAATATAATAATCATAAATAAAAAAAAGTAGCAGAAGAAAACGAAAGAATCTTTGTGAAGAATATAAATATGATTACATGTTTTCTTGATGAAGGCAGACTTTGAGACCAAGAACCTTGTGTGTTTATATTTCAATGCTGGTTCTGAAGCAATATTTCTCAGATGAATGAACATGTTCTGATGCTGTAGATAAGACATTGCATAACACTTATGAAAGACAATATCACTATTCACTATATTTTCTTCAGGAAACTGCTGACAATTGTTAGAACGTTATGGGTTTTTATACGTTAGTACTTTACAATTTTAATCTTACTAAATATTTGCTTTCATAATTTCATGTCTTTTCAGAGTTTCATGCCTGTGACTATGTTTATCTGTTGCATGTCCATATGTATATATATGGTGTGTTTATGCATTATGTGTTTATCCTCTGTATGTATGTAAGGTCAACCAGGGTCACAAAGCCCCTATTAGTCTGTTCAATAGGTCATGGTCCATGTAAAACTACAACGTGCACATAAATGGTTCCCAATTTGGATGCAGTTTGTTGTCTAGCCTATATTTCACACAGATTTCCAGCTGCGGAAACATAGAACCTAACTATTGTTGGTGTGTAAAATAGGCTAGTTGGGCTTACTATACAGATATATTTAGCATGATAGGCTACTGAACATTTTTATTTTTATCAGACTATCTGACAGTTTGCATTAGTTAAACCCAGTAAAATAAATGCATAAAATGTAGCTTTTATTGAAATTAAAATATTTTTTCAGCAGTAGTCTATGTAGTGAAATTCTTAAGCAGTTTATGAATTTCCTGCAAGCGTGTCATTAAATTTTCGAGGGCAAAATACAACCTTTTCAACAGGAGTGCGCCACCGGAAGGTGATTTCCACTTTTTGTCTAACTCTAATTTAGATTTTTTGTTTTGTTTATATAATTCAGATTTCTTTTCAGCATTCTCAGAATTACGAGATATGAGCACAGAATATTTTTTTTTTTCTTGAATTCTTTTATTCATTCATATTTTATTTCTGCCACGAAAAAAAGTATTTCACAATTCTTTCTATTTTTTCCCCTCGCAATTGCAAGTTTAGGCTATATCTCACCGTTTTTTCCTCTCAAAATTGCGAGTTTATTTCTCAAAGTAGGCTAATTTTCCAAACTATTTTTGCCCGTGAAAATCCGCTAGGACTATATGATGTGACTGTTCCCTTTAAAAACAAACAACGAATGACGAATGAAATCACATAATTCAAACAGAATTCCTCACACTATCAATATTTCATTACACATACTGTATGGACAATATTGATTTCTGAAATGAAAAATTGTTCAAACATAAGGCAGATCGCTGGTAACGACCCACAAGCATTGCTTGGTAGGCCTATTTGTGTGACACCCGTTGGCGAATGGTGAGAACGATCTTTCTGTGTTATTATAACTGGCATTTGTCATAATCAGCATTGAAGCCTTTCATTGACCCATGTCTGAGTCCAGTATAACCGAGATTTACCCAGCAGGTTGTGAGGTGTCAGTGATCCCATGAATTCTTATGCAATGGGCACACGGTTCTGCATCAGATCTATTGACTCTGGCACAACATGAAGAGGAACACGTTTATACAAATAATTAAACCCTTTTACAACCCATGTTCAAGCTGGAGACCAAACAAGAAGATAATTTGTTCCACATGTTGGCATTAGGCTTGAAATACAGTGTTACATGATTGTACCTTTCAGAAGGCCTTAAAAGAGAAGAAAATACTTGATTTGCATTTGCCATAAAATTGCAAGACACACCAGCCAAACAAATCAGATTTCCTGCAGAAGACAAGTGGTAGGCCTAAGTTTAGAGATGAATATATTGTTGAGTGAAGAGCCAATCAATCTCCAGCTCACAGGTCAATGATTCATGACTCCTTATAAAACGTGTTTATGTGTAGAATGTTGAAATAGGAATCGTTTTATGATATTTACTTGTCACTTTAGTACGTTCAGCTCGTGCTTGGTACAACGCGGTAGGTGCTTGGTACAACGCGGATACTTATAGGTAAGTCTATTTGCTACCTAATGCAATGCAAATATTTGTAATGACTCCGTTATTGATTTAATGTGTAAAACCGAGCACTGACGTAAAACACAATGAGCTATGGGCTAATTAATTTCAACATCACATCGTCAATCTCTGAAGCTGTAAATTCAATACACGGACGTTGCACTGACTATAGGCTACCAAACGTGTAGGCTACTGCGTTTCTTGCTTGTTCATTCAACAAGTACTCAAAAGCAGTGGTGGACAAAGTACACAGATCAAGTACTTGAGTAAAAGTACAGATACGTATAATAAAATATTACTCCAGTAAAAGTAAAAGTACTGCTTTTTCAATTTTACTCGAGTGAAAGTACAAAAGTACTAAATTTTTTATGTACTTAAGTAAAAAAGTACTGATAGACAGATTTATTTAGCAATTTTATATAGACTACTTTATTTAATTTTATATTAGCACATATTTTTATAATCATACTGCCCAAAATACCTGGGTTTTTCCCAAAATAACCACTATATAGAGTCAAGATATATATTTTGTTGATATGGACTACGTTGATGAGAGTGATGTAGTAATGTTCACTGTGAAGCTTACACTGCCATGTACCGGAGAGAAAACAGATTTCACCATCTAATCTTCACCAGTAAGAAAAAAGTGTTTTAGAACTTGTTGTTTTGCAGAACGTCAGTTATATATGACATGAGAATTAGGCCTGAAATTAGGAAGAACATTTTAAGGAAAATCTAATTATATTTTCATAATGATTTTTTTCTTCTCAAACCTTGTCTGTGGTGTAAAAACACCCCTGGCCAAATGCCCCCAGAGGGCATCATCACTTCCCACTCTGATAATTACTGTAGTTACTATGTTCTGAACATCACATCCTTTCTTTTTCCCTCAGATAGAATATATCTAACTTAGGTGGCTGAATAAAGATATTTGTACTTTATATCAAAAAATTTCCTCAACTTAGCACCAGCAAGCTTGTTAGCTAGAGAGTTAGCATCAGCTAACAATATTTACTTATTTTCAGTATGGTTATGAATAAACATTCATATCTGTCTACTCGGCTAGTTGATCTAAACAATATAAAAATGTAACGTTATACTGTTGATAAACAATATAAAAACAGACGTCACATAGGTCTAAATGCATAGCATTTTAATAAAACTGCTAACGTTACAGCAGCGGGGAATATGAACGTGCATGAGTTATTTTATTTAATCGGTGTTATTTTAATGTTTTGTTTTTTGACCTAAAACATAACTTTAGAGACACTGATGTTGATCTGTCTGCATTCAAGCATTTCAGTGGGCTTAAATAGATCACCCTTTACAGCAGATTTAGTTCACAAACAACTGACAGTTTTGACCTAAATATTATTTTCAGTTACAATAATGAATCCTAAAATTCGACATTAGTAACTTACGTTTCACAGCATCAGTAGCGCGCGCTCACGAGATCTCCCGGTTCTTTACTTGTGAGTTCAGTTCACTGAAGAAGACTCGCTCTAAACGGATCATTTGAATCAGTGAGTTTTCGACTCGAGAACAGCTGTTATCGGATCATTCCAGTTTGTGAATGAATCGTTTGTTGCGATTTGCGAACCGATTGAACAGGTTCATTGAAAAGAATCAGTTTGTTTATGAATCATACACCGCTTCTGCGTCTCGGAGCACGTGATGTTTTATAAGAGTAACGATATGTTTTATGAAATGTAGTGAAGTAAAAAGTACGATCTTATGTGCATGTTACATGTTTAAACATGTATACGTTTCCTATATGATTTTATGTATGTAGTGTATACTGTGTTATATTGCTTTGACGTTAATAATAATAATATAAAGTGTCTGCGCCTCAGAGTATCTAGTACTCCAGAGTGCAATCTAGGGTGCGTTTCACAAAAAACAACTATGGTCGCAAGTTCCGTCGTTACCATTAGAGTTCAATGGAACTAACGACCATAGTTAACTAACGATGCTTTTGGGAAACTCACCCCTGGACCATTGAGGTGGCCGGATTTGAGAGTCAACACTGAACTCTAGCGGTTGGTTTGAGCATTGCATGAGCAACACAACACGTTCAGACGGGTCATTCGTTTAACCAATGTTGACCTACTTTGTCTATGTATGTACGGTGTACAAAAATGCCGTTTGAAGGTAGGTCTGGTATGATTCCCTGTCATTTGTAGGTAAAGGCTTTCATAATCTGTCCTAATATTATCAGCCTAGAACATTACCAGTCATATAAGACATTAAAAATTAACAATGCATTTGCATTGTTGTACTGGGCCGTGTCAGTCTTGATAATACACATTGTGGCCAAATTCACAATGTTTGTGTGTATTTGTGTCCGAGGAATGTTCTTTAGGAAACGCGGGACTGAAATCTGTTTATTTTATAAATAGAAGGACCAATGGGATTGTCTAAAAATAGACATATTCCAGAAAAGAACTTTGAAGGCAAATCAAGAATAGGCAGCATTTTGTAAACAATGTGGGAGACGTGCGAATATCATGGGATTATTTCCCAGCATTCTCATGTCGAGAGCCAGAGTTAATTGTGTAATATTGTTTTTGAAGTCCCAGATGAAATGAAGCATGAATGCTAATAAATGCAGGCTTTGTGTTTATCTGTTCAGACTGCAGCAGGCCCTGCTAAAAAGAGATGCAGCATTCGTGTTATTAAATTTCCCCTTTATTTTGCACAAACACTTTTAACGAGTTTCCAAATTAATCCTGTTCTCTGGATTCTTTGGATTAGGCACACAAACCTGCTGTTTTGCTGTGTTACTGGGATGCGGCCTAGATCTTTAAGGACCCCAAACTGTCAAAGTTGAATGAAGTTAGGGGGCCACTGGGGCGATGAGGTAGCGGTGTTTCCGTGGAAACAAATCCACGGTCACATGGGTTCATACTAATGAATATTCTCACCATCTCTTTCCAGACCGAGCAGTTTGTTGGTCACTTTTGGCCTGTGCCATCGGCAGCATGAACCTAATGGGGATCGATCTGTCTCTTAACGGGACAGCCTTATTGAAACCAAATGACACACAAATACAAGCCGCTCTCTATGGTGAGTAATGTGTTTTAACTCATGAACATGATCCACTAGCATTTGCCAATCACGTTATCTTGACGTTTGAAACCAAGAAAATATGTTTACGCTATCTATTTTCACTTTTCTCTCACAGAAGTCAAGGTGTTCAACATCACCCTTTCGTCAATCGCTCTGTGCATCCTGACAGTGACAGGAATCATCAGCTGTATCTCGTACCGAAGACACAGAAGGTGAGTAAACAGACGTACAATGGGGCAAAAAATAAGTGCTGGACACTTAAGCCACAGATAATGTTTGCATAAATGTCCTTGCGTTATAAGAATCTTTTAAAAAATTGAATAATTTGGCAATGAAACATTTCATGAATGAGACATGATAATTGAAGTAGTGTAAGATGGAAAGAACAATTATATTTAAATGATTTTGAGTTCTCTTACACAAGTATTGTGTTCCCCTGAGAATCTTTGCATTCACTTCCAAAACATAGTTTTCCCTCCTGCCTCACTATTTCCATCTCAAAAGTTTGCAAGTAAATTCAAAAGCATTGAAATATACTTTCTCTCATTGCTTTTGAGCTTCTTGCAAAAGCATTAAAATCTATTTTTTTCCCTCCTACCTCATGTTATTTCCAAATCACACGTTCAGCAAATAAATGCAAAGTTTCTCAAGGGGACGCAAAATCATCGAAATATAATTTGTTTCAATGCTGCATTTGTTCACAAAACTTTTGCATTCGCTCACAAAAGTACTGTGCCCCAAAGGAAAAGTCAAAACCCAAAAACATTGCAATGATTTTTTCTCCCACTATATATGTTACAAAAGTATTGCAAGTGAATGCATAGTTTCTTGAGGGAATGCAAAAGTTTTGTGATCAAATGCAAAAGCATTGTAAAATAATTTATTTCAAAACTTTTGCTTGCAATACTAGCTTCCACTCGCAAAAATAGCAAGCGAATGCCACGTTTTTCAGGGAAGTGCAAAACTCTAGCAAGCTAACAAAGTTTCGCAGGAAAACAATATTGCGTAAGAACGCAACATTTCCCAGAGAAATGCAAATTTTTTTTATCTAGCGTATAGAACTATAGAATGAAAACATTTTGGCGAGCGAACAAACATTCCTAGGGAAATGCAATACTTTTGTGAGAGACAGCTAAATTTGAAGAACGCAAACTTTTGTGCGAGAATGCAAATTTGGAAACGCAAACTCATGCGAGCACACGCTGAAGATTATCTGGGTAACTCAATACTTTTGCGAGCAAATTCAAAGTTTCTTGGAGGAATTCAATGCTTTTGCGAGAGAACACAAGGTATTACTGGGAAACACAATACTTTTTGCAAGATGACGCAAAGTTTTGTAAGTCAACGCAAAGTTTATCAGGGAAACACAGTACTTTTGCAAGAGAATGTAAACATTTTGAGTGAAGTTTTGTGATTGAATGCAAAAGCATTGAAATATAATTTTTCTTCCCATCACCATATTTTTTGGATCCTATATATTGGAATAGCTGTAATGATACGTATCTTTGTGTCACAGGAACTGTAAACGGGCGCATGTCTATGAGAGCGCCATAGCCAGCGAGGTACCTGAAGAGCCAGTAGGTGTTATGTGTGCGAGGAAAACCCATAGTTTCAATAAACCGCTCGCCTTGCTCAGAAGACAGGAGGCGCCGAAGGACAACTCACACATCCACTACATCTACACCAATCCTCTACCTGTGGGACACGAGGAGGACAGGATCCCCCCTCACACCATGTCCATACACACTCCACTCACGCCGCAGGACTATGCCAACGACCCCAGCAGTGGCATCATCCTGGCCCCGCCCATTTCTTCCATGCAGCTGTAGAAAATGAGTGTTAAAAGAACAGTTTGCACACTGTGATGTCATCCCAAACCCGTATCACACTCTTTCTTACGTAGAACACAAAAAGAGACGTTTAGCAGAATGTTCAGGCTGCTCTTTTTTTTATAGTGTAAAGTGAAACGCTGTGTATCTTTTTCCACACAGTTCAATAAAACAGCTGATGAAAGCGTGCTTTACAAAAGAAGCAGAACGTGAATTATTTCCACCAGAAAAGCAGATAGAGACCAAGACTGAGAGAGAACGACAAAGAAAAATCACTGGCGATCGTTATGATGATGAAAAAAAAAATCAGTAAATATTTTTAGACAATCGGTTGAGTTTCCTGGCTCAGCCAATCCAGAGCCTCCTTCCTGCCTTGCCGCTCGAGTTCCGCTCCAATCGTCTCCCGGCATTTCTTGTTGTAGTCATTCACCCAATCACGCTGCAGGAAGACAAGTATGTATAATTACAGCATTCCAAATTTTTTTTCTCCTCACTTTCCTCATGTAAATGCTGTATTTTTCTTCAATTCTACTTGCATTTCACTACTGATTATACTTGTATGATTGTGTATGTGACGAATAATAAAGAACATTATAATGAAAGCCATTTCACAGAGGTTTAATAGAGGATTACACTTCAATTTTTACAAGTATGCGGATGTCATTTGATGTAAATTACCTAATCGTATTGTAATAACGATGTAAATATTGTCATAAGCAGAGTACGCAATCACATGTAGCCAGAAATGCATGTTTTTTTTTTTTTGTGTGCTAGCTAGTTTGCCCTTAAGATGGCAACACTGACCTCGGTCTGTGGTCCACATTCAAAAACAAAACTGAGAGGACAAAAAATAAATAATAAAACTTGAGTAATTCTTTGAAACGTTGTGTGTTCCGCTGCAAGTGTAGCTAGTATCCATTTCAAAAAGTATACTTTGAGGTTTAGACCGCTTAAATCATTTTTAGATCATTTATTAGATTTCTAAAAAAATAATAAAACATTTTGTAACAAACAATGGTGTGATTTCCCCCCCCCCAGAGTTACAAACAGCCTAATTGCTAAAAACACAGCACGCTGTTAGCATATGCTAATACATTTTTTTTTTTAGCTAAAAACAGTAACCGAATGTGTTTTGGCCATTCATTAACACAACAGTGGTTTGGGGGCCTGAAAATGAGTTCAAGTGCTAGTTTTTGAAAACAATATCGTGTAAAACACCAACAATTTGTATTTGTATAAACAGTGATGTCATTACATGCTCAATATATAGGTATCTATTAGTGTTTCTCTACAAAGTGACATCAATTTCTGGCCTGGCATAACTAATAAGTTTTAAGTAGTTTTTGCAAAACTTTTCAAAAAATGCTAAGGAAACCTTTTCTATTTTTAGTACACTGTTGACACGTAAACATACCCTAAAAGCACTTACACTGCTTAACTACACCAAATTATCTTTATAAGAGAAAATCTGTCGGCCTGCTTTTACCTCTTTCTGTGTGAGCAGGTCTGTGTTGATCATCTTCAGCTGGATGGGGACCAAAGTGAGGGGTTCAAACGTCAGACTACCTCTGTTTCTGTAGTTATACTGAAAGAAAGGACAGGAAAAGCTGAAATATCATACTTGAGATCTCTCAAAAGTACATTCAATATTTTTTTGGTTTAGTTTGTGCTATGATGTCTTTGACTCAATACTGACACCTATCGGTGTGGATGAAGCATCACACAACAACAAAACACTGGGACAAAAATGAACCTAGAGCATCTTTGAAATGAACCGTGTCAGAAAATTTAAGTATTTTCTAGGTATAAATATGAACCGATTAAAGTGTGATTTGATGCAGTCATTACTTTAGTTTTGGCAGGAATAACCAGAACAACGTTTTCTATCCGAATGCCAAAAGATCCATCTTCATAGTATCCAGGCTCTTGAAACAAATACACACAAAAAGCACAAGTCTTAAATTTTCCCAGAAGTAATTTACAATGTACTATGTAGATATATCACTAAAATAAGCAGAGAAAATATAAATGATTAAAGCATGAATGCGTTTCCGTACCATCGCTGACAATCATTCCAGCCTCCAGAGGTTCGTCTGCAAACGTTTTGTAGCTGATGCCACATGGACCTTCGTGTACATTAAGGAAACATCCGACACCGTGGCCGGTGCCATGAAGATAGTCCAACCCAGAGTCCCAGAGAGCAGCACGAGCAAATGAGTCCAACAGGTGACCTGAACCCAAGAGCACAGTCCACTGAGACAAAACATTTCTCTCAACCTCGCGGCTAAAACTGCTTCAAGTGTC
Source organism: Schizopygopsis pylzovi (assembly GCA_027422435.1). Taxonomy (NCBI): domain Eukaryota; kingdom Metazoa; phylum Chordata; class Actinopteri; order Cypriniformes; family Cyprinidae; genus Schizopygopsis; species Schizopygopsis pylzovi. The sequence continues at coordinate 21,590,859 of CM049825.1, forward strand.
TGGTTTTAAGCTCTTACCTTTGGTTCCATTGGGAAAAACGGCAGCACTGACAGCGATGTGTCCCTTTAGGACATATGTGAAGCATTCCTGTGGAGATCAGATCGTGGAAGGACAGAATTATTAACCAGTATTGGGTAGACCAATCATTTTGAGACTAAGTAGGAAGAGAGTTTGATCTTTAAGTAAAATAATAAAACAATGTAATGGAAATTAAAAATCCATAGATTTTTTTAGATTATTTACCTTCTCATAATCAGTGGGTGTGCCAAAGTGCACCGTCCGGGTCACATCTGTAGTTCCATCTCTGGATACCAAAGACAAATACAAATCAAATTTCACAGTAGATATTATTTGTATTTATTTGATCCCGGATAACTACATTTTTAAGTATAGAGTTATTGTATACGAGTCAAAAAATAAATAAACTTTTAATAGTTATTTTAATTCTATTTCACTCAGGAACAGGTTAAATTTACAAATAAATATGATCTCAGGTTGACTGTGATTTCTCTGGAGCGGTGTTTGTGTGCTTACAAGTACTGAGCTCCGGAGTCAATAAGATAAACTTCATTTAGAGAAAGAGTCCTGTTGGTTTCTGGGAGAGGCCTAAAAACAGGACAGAAAAGTCTTAAAAATAAAACAAAAAAAAATTATACTAAATGTATTATTAAATACTGATTATTAGAACAGCTCACCCGTAATGTATTATGGCCCCATTTGGTCCCACACTAGAGATGGTTGGAAAACTCAGCCCAACAAAGTCTTTCTGTTGACTAGATAGAAAGAAAAGAAAAGATTTTCATTTGAGAGTTTTGCTGCCTCAGTGTCTGCAGTTCCACAGATCACCAGTAAGAGGCTCCACAATCTCATATAAGACAAAAATAGCAAACAATGCGGCTCTTAAATTCACTGCCAAAACAGTTACTTATAGAAATACACATCTGTGGATACATTCATTATTTGATTCTTGTTACAGGTCAAATGCAGCATGTTTGTCTCACCTTCGCAGTTCTTCAGCTTTATCTGCCGCTGATATTTCTGTAACCGTACCTTTGGGAATCTGTGCAAATGACAAATACAAGCTCTTATATTTTCTTCATTCATGCAAGAAACAAGGACATTTCACTACACAAGCAAATGCATTTAGAAAAACGTCTAAATATATTTCCAGTGAATAAAACAACAAATTGTACACAATCATACCTCTTTTTTCAGCCAAGCAAAAAGTTCACACAGTGCCACTGCGTCTTTAATCTGTGATAAAAAAAAAGATTGTGATTCATAAAGCAAAAAAAGTTCAGATTTCTGAAATATCTCTAGTTATGTGGACGTACGTGTGCCATCTTCATGCCTTGGATCTCTGTGGGGTTCTTGACGGCTTTAGCCAAGACATAAGGGTGTGTATGGGATTGCAGATCTGTGGGACTGAACGGTTACAATTTTAAATCATTAATATTAAATCATATTAAACCATTTTAGATAAAAAAAAATCAAATATCAAGACTTATTGAAGCAATAAATCACCCAAAAATGAATATTTGGGGGAAATTTATCCAAGATGTAGATGAGTTTGTTCTGATTTGGAGAAATATAGCATTACATTACTCACCAGCAGATCCTCTGCAGTGAATGGGTGCCGTCAGAATAAGTCGAAACAGTTGATAAAACATCACAGTCCATCAGCTAACACATTGAGAAGTGCAAAGTAGCATATTTCTAAGAAACAAATTCATTAAGACGTTTGGAACTTCAAACTAAAATATGATATTATAGATGAATATCCTCCATCTATTGTTTTCTCCAGTAAAAAAGTTGTCTCGTCTGAATCAGGAGAGAAATATGCACAGATTAAGCACCGTTTACAAGTGAAAACTATCTGAAACTGTTCTGAACAAATATTTTGCTGGGTTTTGATGTGAGAGGACAACAAGTGATGGCCTTTTTCACTGGAGGAAGCTTTATTATGGATTATAGATTCGTATTTAGGCGAAAGAAGGTTCAAAGCTAAAATTTCTTAATAATGAATTTGTTTCTTACAAATATGCAGCTTTCACAAGACATTAATTGATGGATTGGAGTGGTGTGCATTACTTGTGGATTATTGTGATGTTTTTATCATTCTCATTCTGACGGCACCCATTCACTGCAGAGGATCCATTGGTGAGCAAGTGATGTAATGCTGAATTTAACCAAATCTGTTCTGATGAACAACCATCTATATCTTGGATGTAGAGTAAAAGTGAGTAAAATTCCAGCATCATTTTCATTTTTGGGAGAACTATTCCTTTAAGGTTTAGAACACAGGCTGCATTGCAATCATAAAAAGACATACATCAGCATTCAAAACCATTCAACATAAATAAAATGACAAATTTTTGGAACAAAATGGAATATCCCTCAGGAAATAACACCTGTAAAAACTTGCACAGTCTTCACAAGCACAAAATCACCACATATCTTGACTCACCTTGGGTATGACTTGTGTAAGAGCGCAGCTGGCCTTGTCACAAATCCACATTTTTTCTTTGGGCGCCAGCGCTGCACAAACCGCCTGCAGCTCCACGTACACAGACTCATATGGAAAACACTGTACGGCCAGTTCTGGTTTGCTCGGCCTGTCGAGTTCCAAATGCTCCCGGACCGCAGGGTCCAACAGACGCTTACTGTCCACAAACAATCTAAAACAACATATGGACCAAAGGACAACTATGAGTGTCAGATTTCATTTGAAATCTGGAAGATTTTCAGTATGAAGTGAAGAACCATGAATGCAGTTTTACTTTATGTTGCTAATGCCGATGATCGCGTAGGCAAAAAACACAGGGTTGTACTCGATGTCTGACCCACGCAGGTTAAAAAGCCCTGTAGAGAGAAAGTGAGATTTTCATTTTGATATTGATATTATCAGTATTAATTAATAAATCTTCTATCATGCAGTAAAAAGTCCAGAGAATGAGAATAATAAATTGGTGCACATAAACAAACTTATAGATACACTAGCATTTGAATCCAAAACATTATTAGAATATAAAATAAATGTTTATTTTAATTCTATTTAAATATACTTTAAAATGTAACTGTATTTCTGTAACAGCAAAGTTAAATTTTCAGCATCATACTAAATTTACTTAAATTTATTTTCCTAAATATGAAAAAAACATCTTGTTCCTCATGCAATCATGTCCATCATTTTCAACATCTGACACAAGAGCTCTTTAATGCAGGTTAATAAGAAAGAGGAGAGGGAACGAGTGCCAAGTCGTGATCTGACGACTTAAAAAAACACGCACGCACGCACGCACGCACGCACGCACACACACACAAACAAAGCGTGCTGTATGGCAATACGTACATGCGATCTCATCTAGAGCTGTGACCACAAACCAGGAAATCTTCCTTTCTGCCATTTTTCCTCTCAGAGCAGTAACTTTATCTTGCCAGGTGAGACCTACATGGAAAAAGCAACCACCACAACATATTGTCTTATTTTACTGTGGCACAATCTTGTGTAGAGGCTTTATGACTGACCTGTAAGATCATATTTCTATATTGTAAATCATCCAGTGAGATGTGCTGACCGGTGAATTTGAGGCCCAGCGTGATGAGTTTGGTGCTGGGTCGAGCTGGCCGATCCTCCCAGATGGCCTCAATGAGATTGTCCTGCACTGCAATCAAAGAGTGACCCGCACCGCTCAAAGCCTTAGACATGTTCTTCCACTGGTCTGAAAAAACAATCACAGACACATGATGCACCTGCACGATGTCTAAGAGTCAAAATAATTACGATTTCACTCATTGCATACACAATATTACTGTATGTGAAAATACTATAGAAGGTACAATTAAATAATAAGAAGCCTTGAATCATAAAAAATAACACAATTATGCTTTTATGAAAAATAGGTGAACAGATTATTTTAAATTCAACTAAATACAGTATATTTACACATATGCAAAGAACAACAAATAAAGAAAAATTGAGTAAATGTTGCACGACACCCTACTGATATATGATTGAAAATATTAATATGGATGTGTATTCATTATTTTCAGTAGTCCTAAATTAACATGCAGAAGTGTCATGCCTATTTAAACAATCAATCGATTTTTTTCATTGTTTATTCTAAATATTTGTTTCATGATTTAAAATTTAAATTATTCTAATTAGTAATACACTTTTAAATAAAATAAATGTATTACTATGATAAAAAAACAAAAAAAAACAAAGTCTATCAATAAATAAAATCTCTCCTAATATGTATGAAAATATTTGTATGGATAAATATATTCATTATTTAGAGAAGTCTAGAATAATATGGACAAGAGACATGCCCATTTTACCGATTAATACTTTAAAAAAAATATGAATTCAAAAACTTTTAAAATAAATTATTAACATAACTTTAAAAAACAGATAATTTTGAATTCACTAACATATATTTGTACACATAATAGCATGTTCCCTTGAAAAATAAGTTGCATGACACCCCTATTAATATGAATTAAATTATTTTTAACAGTGCAAAACACTCTTCATAATAGTCTTCTTGTTGAATTCCTCACCGGCGGCGATGATCCAAGGATCAACTCCCACTTTGGAGTTTTCTGGAAGAATGTTGATGAGCCAGTCCTCCTGAGATGGTGTTTCTTTCAGCCCTGACAATACAAAATGTCAATCATTTTTGGATTGCTCTTTCGAACAATGTTGTATATTATACACTAATCAATGTAAAGCTCAAGACTGATTTCTGTTAAGTCATGAAGTTCAGTCTCAAATTCAGGAATATATTCTAATAAATGTTTTGCAATGGCTTATGAAAAGCAGTACCTTGGCCGACATGCTTTCACGATTATGCAATAGCAACCCGATAACAAAAGTAATGATCTAGCAACCGCACATCATAAAACTATGCTAACATTCACTGTACCCATTTTCATCAAAGTCCAGTTATTGTCCATCTGTTGGCTGGCCTGCAGGAAGTACCGCCCATCTGTCCATAAAGCAGCATGCTGTTCTGTCACAATAGCAGTACCTGGAACAAGCATATCTATTAGTCTTTACATTTATAAATCACAGATTAACTTTTTAAAAGGCTTAATGTTTATAAATTACAGGATGCATATTTACAAACCACAGGCTCTATGTTTATAAAGTTATACATGTCTATATATCACGTTGATTGTTTATAAAGCGAAAGCTGAATATTAGATGTTTATGAATCACAGGATATACGTATACAAAATCACAGGCTGAATGTTTATAAATCACAGGTTGTATGCATGTAAAGTTGAATGTTTATAAATCAGAGGCTGTATGGGTATAAAGTTGAATGCTTATAAATCACAGATTGTATGCTTATAAATCACAGGTTGTACATGGGTGTAAAATCGACAGTGCTGTATATTTATCAATCATGGGTTGTAATGGGTGTAAAAGTTGCTATATGTTTATAAAAGTTTATAACAAAGGCTGTGTTCTAAAAAATCTGTCAAATTTGTATTATTTTCATGTGATAACACTGAAGAAATGACACTTTTGTGTATATAATGTATATTTTGTTTTATTAGTCGTAGTATATGAGGGAAGTTGGCTTATGCTTCACTCTGTCCTTGAATGAGCCACACATGGGCCACCAGTCAAAGATATCTGCCAACACCACTAAGATGTAAGTCATGTATGACAAAGCAGCCTCTCAGTCATTAGATATGAACCACAAATTCCAGTTTTACTTCCCCATTCTTTGAGTTAAATTCTTTGGGGTGGGGTGAACTGCATTGTCATGTAGTGACTATTATATTGTCTGCTTTGTATCTATTTCTATAAGTAATCTATGTCTAATCTTCATCTTGTTATTAATGCCATTGTTCCTATGTGCGTGTTCACCTATGATTCCGTTGCTCTATAGTTGATAAATCTCCACTGTGATGGATTAAAAAGGTATTTATTGATACTATTGTCATATTGCAATTATATAAAATTGAATACTTTGACGTTACACCATCCGCAGAGCCGTTGAATCCGCTTATGAATTCTCGTCTGCAGTCACAGGTTGTGATGTATTCACTCTGCAGAATCACAGGCTGTAGTGATTTATAACAGAGACGAATGGGAAAAAATTAGATCAGCTCTGTCAGCAATCAGGTCCTGATTACTGCATAAATTTAACCAGCCAGACAACATGAAGGAAAACTATTTGTCATTAGGTCACACGTTTATTCATTCACAGGTTTATTACACATCACAGGCTGCACATTTCTACATTCACACACACGTGCAAAAGGTGATTTCATAAATCAACAGAGTTTAGAGTGGAGGGGGTAGGGAATGCCCATCACGTTTATACAATAGATGTTAAACCAGGATGACATGGACTTACCACACACATCTTGGTACATTTGCTAAAAATCACTTGCAGTAAGGATTTATCAATCAGACTTCTATTGTTTTATACTGACCTGACAATGTTTATAAAATCAGATGCCTACAGTACAACCCTACCCTACAGTATCATACAGGAATTTGTATTTACTATTATTCTTATAAAACTATTCTTAAGGAAAACGTATATATATGAATGAGCCACACATGGGCCACCAGGCAAAAACATCTGGTCACACCACCGAGCTGTAAAAGTTTCAAAGTCACAAAATATGAACCAGTTCTCCAGTTTTACTTCCCCATTCTTTGAGTGAAATTCTTTGGAGTGGGGTGAACTGTATTGTCATGTAGTGACACACAATAACGGTCTAGTTTTTTGTAATTTATTTTAAATATGGAATTATTCTGTCTGATTTTGTCCTATTTTATTTATACAAGTAATCTATGTCTTGTTTTGAATTCCATTGTTCCTATGTGTGTGTTCATCTATGATTCTGTAACTCTATAGTTGATTAATCTCGACTGTGATCGAGTAAAAAAAGGTATTTATTGATACTATTGTCATATTGCAATTATATAAAATTGAATACTTTGACGTTACACGCACCCGCAGAGCCGTTGAATCCGCAGATGAATTCTCGTCTGCAGTCACAGGGCGCGATGTATTCACTCTGCAGAATGAACGGATGAAGTGAGAAAAACAGAGACGAAGGGAAAAAATTAGATCAGCTCTGTCAGCAATCAGTCCTAATTACTGCTAATTTAACCAGCCAGCATAATGAAGGAAAACACTTGGCAGGAGGTCACTCACTCACACACTCACACACTCACACACACACACACACACACACACACACACACGTAATAAAAGGTGATTTCATAATCACAGAGTCAGAGTGGAGGGGGTAGGGAAGCCCATCACTCATACAATAGATGTTAAAAAGCATGACATGGACAACCACACACACATTGGTTTTGCTATACTTGCGAGGATTTTCATAGACTTCTATTGTTTTGATACTGACCTCACAATATTTTATATCGTCCTACACCAACCCTACCCCTAAACTTAGTCCTCACAGGAGACATTTTGCATTTTAAGATAAACTTAATTTAGTATTTTTTAAAATTTATTTATTAGTTAAAGAACCGGCCAAATGTCCTCACAAAGTCAAAAATCTCAGGCTTTACTATCCTTGTGGGGACATCTGGTCCTCACAAGTATAGCAAAACCAAAACGCACGCATGCATGCACGCCCTCTCAGTCCCTATAAAATGTTTATAAACATATAAAACAGTATTTATTCAAATGACAGTCCATATTTTTATACATCACAGGTTGAATGTTTATAAATAACATGTTGTATGTTTATAAATAACATGCTGTATGTTTATAAATCACAGGCTCTATGTTTATAAGATGCAATGTTTATAAAAACAGTCTGCATGTTTATAAATCTGTGCATTTCTAAATCAGGAATCTCATTTGTGGAGCACAGCTCAAAGGTTTTTTTCAGCAGGTTTTAGTGTGGTGATAGATCACCTGATGTGCATCTCCTGATGGGATGATGTACGCTTGTATGGGCTCTGAGATGTACTTGCTGTTCTTCATGGCCTGGCGGAGCTGCCTGAGCAACTCCACTGTGATCTTTGGAGACATAGCGTCTGTTGAGAGAAAAAGAAAGTCAGACGTAATATTTACACTCTATGTAATTTATGACATCTGCTCATCACCAATGACTACCCTTTAAAAAAAAAAAGCAATTTGCCAATTTTTCAATCCATATATAATTCTAATAAACAACATCTTTCACTTTCAGACATATGTTAACCAAGACCAAAAAATAAATACATTTGTAAATGTGTTCAAAACATTGTAAAAATTGCAACCTTGATATTTGATTATCATAAATTAAATCCACTGCTAGTGACATCAGATCAATTTACAAGTTTATCGACATGATATCACAATTAACAAGTCACCAAAGCACAGACAGAACAGATATCTACACCTTTCTGACTGTGCAAGTGTGTGTATATAAGTCAAAAAAGGCTTTTGTGAACATAAAGAATTACCTGCAGCCATTTTCCCTCTGTGAACCGGAGATCTTACTTGTAACGTGGAGCTCAAAGTTGGAAAGATATGAGATTATTAATCTGCACCTTGCACGGACGGTCTCTCAGGTGGCATAAAGCGATCATACCATAGTTAAAGATTTACTGTCTACGCCTTCTTGTTCTGTGATGCAACCATTTACCAAACTTTCCGCAAAAGACTACCACGAAAACTTCTCTTTTAAAGATACAATTTTCTGTAATTATTATCAAAGCACGAGGGAATCAAATTAGTGAATGAATGAATAAATATTCTGGTTCAAGTTTGCACTGTTCCTATGTGGGACTATATATTATAATGTATTAAACATAATCATAATGTTGGGGGAAAGCATGGTTTCAATAATGATTTTTTGAAAAAAGATTCCAGAATATTCAAGTTATAAATATCTTATTAAAAAGTAGTTTTATTTGTATTTATAAAATATGTGGCCCGGGGTTATTCATTCAAAAAATAAACACCTCAAAATTTACCGCATCGACAGGCCAGAGTTACATCATCCAATCACGTCACTGGAATTATCATATCGACAGCTGATTGGACAGAAGGGCTTTACAGTTCAACAATAAAAACAATCTATATTAAAGCAGTTCGTTTTTAAGCATTATCTTATACGGGAGATCTGCAGTGGACGAGGACATAACAGCGTTTCAATAAACCCACAGAAAACCTTGTTCGAATTTATTTTGTATTATCCATGGTAGGTGTGGCAGTCTCCCGTACCGTTCATCTAAATACAATGCTTTCAAAAACATAAATGATATTCATCTACAAACATAAGTTACTTGTATTGATCTATGTCTTACTATTTATTAAATATTTTCTTTCCCTATCAAAGGAGAGAGTTTGTGTGATCCGCGCCGACGCGTCTTCATTTATCAAAACACAGGCATGTTATGCAAGCGACAATAACAATAACACTCGTGTTGGTCTGAGGCAACACAATCCACTGCTGTTTTCTGAGCGTGGAGCACACACAGTGAACGACTGACATCAAACAAGTCATCAGTTACCTTAGAGAAGCGAGCCTTGAGGTGTAAACTCTTGTTAAAACTCTGCTGTTCCTTGTGTTAGCGTGCACAGGAAGCTGCCATTACAGTGATGACGTCTGCGCTCACATGACAGACACAAGGCGACGCGCTCACAGCAGTCTAGTAGACATCGGGTATGCTTTATATAAGTAGCAATGTATTTTTGTTAATCTTTTATTTTATTGGTATTTTAACAAGACCATACATAATGTATTCAGTGAAAAATAAGAAATTACAGATCGTCTCAATATAAACACATTCAACCCCCACCCACCCAAAATACATTAGAATATAAAGCCAATAGAATTTTCTTAAAGATAAATTGAAAATAAGAAACAAAATTAAAAATTAACTAAATAATATATTAAAGAAACACAAAAATAAACAAACACATACAAATAAATGACCATTCCTCTCAAGAATCAATCTTCCCTCTTTCCAATATAAGTTAATTAATATTTTGAATTTAGATTTTACTTCATTTTTTCATAATAATAATTTTTAAATGAATTATATTTAACCTTAATATATTAACAACTAATGAATATGGCAAATGTATTGTGTAAGAAGTCTCATATGCTTAAAAATGCTGCATTTGTTTGATCACAACTATTTTGTGAAATATTAATACAAATTAAAATAACTAATTATATTTTGAATAATAATTTATTTTAGCATTTTCAGCATCACCAATGTCACATTTGAGACATTTATTATTATTATCAATGTTGAAAACAACATAAGTATTCTTTATTGAAATACATATTTCAAATTAACTTTAAATCAGTGTAAAAGTCTGTACATCCTTGTTGAATAATTTATCCATTTACTTTTTTTAATTCTTACCACCCCCACAGTTATATGTAACATTTATATGAATAGTATTCTTAGTAAATCACCTGCCAGACACACAAAAACAATGTTAGTAAGACGTAAGACTTCATTTCACAGGCTCAGATAACAATGTATAGAGTCATGTTGCATGAAAACAAGGGCTGTGTTGTATTCACTGCATCATACAAAATATAAACTGAATAGATATAAATCAGGGAAGTATAATACGATATCAGGTTAGGCCTTTGAGGAATTTACAATGAGTACATGTCCATTAATCCCATTCAGAACAGAGCAGCAAGATACAGACGATTGTGAAACATGATCAAATCATTTCCTTTTAAGGATGTAGGTGTGTAACATGATGAAACGAGAAATGTTCTTTAAGGTTTGGGTTGCAGTTTTGATCATTTGCCATATTCTTGGAACACGTCCTGGTTTATTGAAGTAAAGTAAAGGCAGTGCTGTGATATCGCTGAAAGGTCCATCTAGTGCCCCAGAAACCCGAGCAGAAAGACTCCAGTCGACATGATAGAGAGTAACATCATGCAGGGGACCAGAATCAGTCCTGTGTTTCCAGCTGAGGAAGAAAGAAAGTCCAGGTGATAAAGAGTAAAACACTCAATATTAATATTAATGTTGCAATCACAGAGCCAAGGCTTACTTGGAGTGCACGCCTTTGATTCTTTGAAAACACCCATCTGGTCACTTGTCTGAACTGATTTCAGCTTCTCTTGGCTCACATCACCTGGAAAACAAGTTGTTAAAATAACATTTATTAAACTTTTGGTCATGTCTAACTTAAGTTTTCACAGTTTTAATTAACTTGGATTAGTTTAGGACTTTTATTTTCAAATTTTAAAGTAAAAAGGTGTCACTAAAAGGTATAATTGTTTAATTTTTTTACAAAGAAATGTTATGTTTAAATATGGAAATGATACATAAATATGTTACTACTTTCCCTAAATTTGAACTCTGGACGTGGTTAAAAACTATAGTTTCATTTTCTTGACTTATTAGAGTCAAAGGTTCAGACTATTAACAGAAACAAACGAACAACCCCTCAGTAAAAAACTTCAGAAGATAGACACATAATACAATTAATACGTTTGGTATATCTAATTACTACTAAAGTGGGGGAAGGCGAATTGAGAACACGGTCTTTAAAGATATGTATTAGAATTAATATCTAGATAAAGTGCAATAAAATAATCACTTAAAAGTGTTTTCTTTACACTAGTCTGAAAAAAAACTTTATGAAAAGCCATATAGCCCAAAATCTCAAATTGTGGATGAAATGTTTTCTTTTTGCCTGTAGTGTCGAATTTTTGTTTATTTGTTTGTTTGACCCGTCAGCTTTCAATAAAATACAAATTATCTAAACTATGCCGTATAGGGAGCTATGAAGTTATTTAGGTACTATGGTTTTGTTTCTAACTTTGTTTGGAACTATTTTTGTTAAATAAATCGAGCAAAACAGTCAATACAAACAATATTGTACTGTATATCAAATCAATTTAAAATTTAGCAATCGTGGTTGAGAGAAAACTGCACTCTCTTAGCTGTGTCATGTTATAAATATAAAAACTGCCTTTTTACCGCAGTATGTGTTTCTTTTGTGTGCATCTGTTTTGATTTCTCAAAGATATTGTTTGATACATACAGACAGGCTGCATGAGCCTCAACTGGCGCAAAATCAGAATCAGTCTCGCCGAAAAGTGCCCTGCTTCCCTAATTAGATCAGTAATCAGATTAGTTGTCTGTTCAGGCAAGAAAAAACTCTTTCACTTGCTCCACCTGTCGTGTTGTTTTTCTTTTATTGTATGTTATTTACTCAATATGGTGTTATTTTACTTAAAATATGATGTATGTTCAAGAATGTGATCCACAAACTGATCAATATGTTGAAGTATTCCAATCTATTAGGCAGTACTAGTGTTTTACAATGAAGTGTATTAGTGAACTTGAATAACCCTATGAACTTTGGGTAATGCCCAAAATATGACATATTCATATAAACAGGTTTTGAAGTGTCTCATGAGACTGCTGCTCAAGGTTTTTCTCATGAGACTGCTGCCCAAGGTTATTTAAAACAAAGGGCTGATTTAGCCAAAGATGCCACCCTTAAAGATGGACCAGGTGCGCTAATAGATTAACTGTAGCAAACCAGAAAAGCGTAGCTGATAAAAAACAGGAACTCCCATGTTTGGGCGGTGCAACAGGTATAAAATGGATGAGCGGACAGACAGAGATTCAGACATTGCGGGCCCGCTGTCTCGGCTTTGTTATTCTGATAATAAAGTCTAATTTTGACATCTGGAACTCCTGTTTTCTTGAGCCTCATTGACTACATTGAAGAAATCCATCCTTTGCTCTTTTTGCTACGACACACCAAAAAAAAATCAACTTGTTCCAGGCAAGTATTAACGTCAAGCTCTGTTACCCTATATAAAATTCAGCCTGCTGATGTGGCTAGTGAGTGACCGTGTTACCCGCCACTGATGAAATGCACCCGCATTTGGCGGTTGTTAATGTCAAGCCCTGAATGTTTCTGTTGTTTCCTCAGTTGTCCTGTGCTATAGACCTCTGTCATATACCACTCTCTGGTTTCATGATGTTGCGCAAGATCACAGGATCTCTACGCTCCACCCACGCATCAGATTACGGTGAAATTGTCCTTTTTTGTGTCTTTTGAAAGGACAGGATTGTTCATTGTGTTGACAGACAAAGCATACCAAGTTAGTTCAGGAGAGGAGAGCAACAATCAAACAACTTGAAAATATATGAAGAGACACACTCTCTTCTGCCAGCTCTTGTACTGGAATATGTGTAGATTATTAATATATAATATTAACATATTATAATTATTAACATTTGCAATTTTAATATTTATAATACTACAGTATAAACATATGGATAATGTCCATAATATGGATAATGGTTAAATGGGGCATACGCTGTCCCATTTAAGTAATGTTGTTGTTAAAGACAAACTCTCACTGTACAAATAAATCGCATGAGATGTAAAACCAAAGCTCAGGATTATGTGCTCACACCGATCGTCGAGCTGCAACTTGACTGCTCACACTATACATGACTATACACACTATACTTAACTCTGTAGTACTTTGAGTTGGCTTGGCTCGGTCATTCATGATTTGAGTTATCCTGTTAGTTTGCACTGTTGCTAGATCTGATTCCTTTGCTTGTGTTCATCAGTTACCATGGTTACTCAGTTCATTTAGTCACACCTGTTGTGTGTTCTTTCCTGATTTTGGTTTAGTTACAACTAAAAACTGTTACACTTAGATCCTGTCTTTTTCATCTGCAACCCATGTGTCACAGAATACGGACCAATAAAATGGATCTGGGATCAGTGAAAATTCTCCTCTTCAATTTCTCAAGAGACACATGGAGGCTTTCCTAGATTTGTACAACCTTGTATGCTATGACAACGGTAACCTTTGTGTTTTTCCAGACAGGTCTAAACACAAAGACAAAAGCGCGTCACAGAATGTAACTTTCTTACAGTACTAATGTAACCCCTCTGGTCACGTTAACAAGGACGCTTAAGACCATAACTCTTAGCGTCAATCGCTTGTGCGCCTCTTGAGACCAGGGGAGTGAGGTTTACCTGCATAGCAATTACCAGCTGGCCTCCGTTACACTCAACCCCCTAGACTTCACTCCCATCCGGGTCACGGCACCAATGTAACCCCTCCGGTCCTAACCGTCCTGCCTCGTTGTTGCTGTGAGTGGGACTGCAAACCCCGGTTGCCGGCATGGGAGGCAGGTGCACTAACAAGGAAACACTAAAGACTGGAAGAAGGGCTCAAGAGTGGGAGGATCACTGAGTAGTGGCCTTTTAACTTATAAGGTTGCACACTTTAATTTTGGCTTGACCACTAAAAAAGGTGTACATTAGAGCAGGACAAGTTTATTTGTATGGAAGCTGGCTCATTTGCATGATCAGAGTGGGCAGGCAGTTTTGTGCACTTTTATACTCCGATTAATATATCAAGCAATGCATGTTATGAGGACCTGGTATATGGATAAAGGACTAAACAAGGATTATTTTGATATCAAGTACGCTAATATCATATGCATGTTTATTTATAGGAAGGTTTGTCTATGAATTTAATGAAGAGAAGTCATTGTTATAGGCATTATGGGGCCATTTCAATGAGGTATTAAGTTAGAGGAAAACTCTCTAAATTTCTTTGGGTCTTATCTGGACAGACTTATCGGAATACTGTGGCCTTGATGCCATTGTAGCCAGTCTTCTTTGTTTTTTGTAATTCAGCTTCATTTTTTTGCACCCAAAGAAATACTGTAGTGCTTTACAACTTTAGGACAGGAATATCTAAATAAACCAACAACATGTATATTAGATCCTGTGCCCACTAAATTGCTGAAAGATTTCTTACCTGTAGCAGAAGAACCGCTTCTCAATTTTATTAACTCCTCGTTATCTCTAGGTCATGTCCCAAAACCATTCAAGCTGGCGGTTATTAAGCCTCTTATTAAGAAACAAGACCAGACGAAACTTATATATTATCTAAGCTAACAGAGTGAGTTAAAAATATAAAAGACTGGATGACCAATAATTTTCTCCTATCAAATTCGGATAAGACAGATAAATGACTTATTGGACCTAAAAACAGCACACAGAATCTCGTAGTTTGCAATGTGCATCTAGACGGATGTACTGTTACTTCCTCTAAAGTAAAAATGTTTAGTGTAATATTAGACAGCAACTTATCTTTTGAAAATCATATTTCCCATGTTACAAAAACAGCATTCTTCCATCTTAGAAACTTTGCCAAGCTACGGAACATGTTAACTGTTTCTGATGCAGAAAAGCTAGTTCATGCATTCATGACCTCTAGACTGGACTATTGCAATACACTGCTAGGTGGTTGTCCTGCATCTTCAATAAACAAGCTACAGATAGTACAACATGCTGCGGCTAGAGTCCTTACCAGGTCAAGAAAATATGATCATATTACTCCAACTTTACAGTCTCTGCACTGGCTACTTATTAAGTTTCGTATCAGTTACAAAAGTTCCTAGGGTATCAAAGTCCACTAAAGGAGGTAGAGCTTTTTCACATTTGTCTCCCAAACTCTGGAATAACCTTCCTGATAATGTTCAGGGTTCAGACACACTCTCTCTGTTTAAATCTAGATTAAATCTCTTTAGCCAAGCTTTCACATAATGTATCTCATAACCTTACATCTGATCAAATGCACATTTTCATTCTTTTGCTTGGGTTGAGCACAGCAGCTATGTTAATTTTGCTCTATTACCTTCTCTGATTGGCATCCCGTGGTAACAAGGAATTACACAAGCATCAGTCTAGATCCAGCCCTCACAAATACCTGAGATGACTGAACACCTGAGAAGAGATGATGCCAAACCCCTAGAGGACCTCAGATGATGCCAACCCTCTGACAACATACAAAACTACAAAATGTTGCTATGAGTTTGATCGCAACCTATTGCTGTTAATTGTGTTCATCGTCTGTATGATTGCATGACATTAACTAACTGCTTGATTTTAACCGTAAAATTATGGCCATATGGACATAAACTGGAGATAGTCACCACTGATAAGCTATTACTAAACATAATGTAGAGACTTACATTTTCTGTAAAGCTGCTTTGCAACAATTTGCATCGTGACAAGCACTACAAAAATAAACTTGAATTTGTTTCTAGTTTATTGTTTCAAGTTTTGTTTGTTGGGTGAGAAATGTTGTGGATTGTTTGACTGTCATAGAGGGAATACTGGTGGAGTATGAGGGGATGGATTGGAGCCCTATTTTGCCACCCAGCACTGTGTTGCTAATGTCTGTGGCTCTGCTCAACCCTGAATGTCCTGTGTTCCCAGCCAGTCCTTAATCTCCTGTGTTCCCGCTATTTCTACCCAGCCCTGAATCTCCTGTGTTCCTGCATGGTCTGCCCAGTCCTGTACCTGCTGTGTTTCCGCTGGTTCCACCTAGCACCAAGTCTGTGTTGGCTCCCACCTAGCCTCCCACTCCCACGTCCTCTGCCTGTCACGTGTCACCCTGAGAAGATAATTCTGTATTCCCTGTGTGTTCCATGTGGATTTTAAGACTGTTCGTGTGTTCATGTTGAGCTTGTTCGTTCACCCCCGCCTGGAGTGTACAGTTCGTTAGCCCTGGCTGCACTGCCTCTCCTCAGTCCTTCGTCTCCTGGTCTGGTCACCATTAAGTCACCTTGGCCTGAGTTGTCATCAGTCCAGGGTTGAAATGGTGACCCATTAATTCCACTTTGGACCTCCATGCCCATCACTCCTCCTAGGCCTGTTAACCAGTCGGTTCCACTGTGGCTCTTCGCTCCCTCGTCTGCAGCTGGGATCATCGTCCCCTCGGCTCCACAGGGCTTCCTAGTCCCTCCGGCTCCACCTTGGTTTGTTGCTGATCTGCTTGTGCCTCAGACTTCCAGTCTTTCACCCACACTTTGTCCACCCTCCTCTTCAGCTCCATTGGCTCCTTTTTACATCTAGTTCCACCTTGGATTTTGGGTGCTCCGCTTACACCTCGGTACTCGGGTGCCTAGGCTCCACCTTTGCAGCTAGTCGCCTCGGGTGTGCCCGGTCATCGCCGGTCCCTCGGCTCCACCTGGGTCTCCACTTTGGCCAGCTCCATTTCATTCCATTGTCCCCCTGGTATCACCTGCCAAGGCTCCCCATAGCCCATACCTTCCTCATCTCTGCCAAGTGCCTGTATTCTGGCACTTCTGCTGGGGATTCCAAACTGGCTCCTCGTCATCACCACCCTGGTTTTTGCCTCTGTCCTTAGCTACTCCATCCTTGCCTCCTCCATCCTGGGTTGTCCCATCTGGCAGTTCTGCATCCCTCTCCTAAGTTCTCACCCACCCTCTGTTGGACTGTTTAGGTTACAGGGTTTTCATGTAATGTTAAGGTTATGTTTAGTGTTTATGAGTTGGTTTGGCTCTGTCATTCATGGCTTGAGTTATCCTGTTAGTTTGCACTGTTTCTAGATCAGTCTCCTTTGGTCTTTATTTATCAGTTACGATGATTACTCATTGAGACACACCTGTCTTGTTTTACCCCTCATTATTTTGTGTATATCTACACCTCATTTTATACTTCAGTTTGTGCATTATTATCATTGGTAGTGCAGTTGTTCTGTTCGTGTTACCTAAGATTGCTGAGTAACCTGTGAGTTATTTGTTATTTTTGGTTTATTTGCAAATAACATTTGCTGCACCTAGATCCTGTCTTATTATATATTAATTATTAATACTTGTTGTACATTTTACGGCTGTTAATAATTAATAAATTAGATTTGATTTAATTACTCAATATTCATATGTGTATATTTGCACATTATAGAATATACGTATATTTATATAGCATATACCTTTAAACATTGAGCTATTTTTAATAGTTGGTCTATGCATACATGTGTCGGATGAGCATCTCACTGTTTTTTTCAGTATGTCACGGCATGAGCGTCAAGTTAAGATGTTTTGTGAAGATGAAAGCAAAAACTTTGCACTTCAAATTTTGCGCTTTTGTTTACCTGACACCAGATAATTGACCTGCTGGCATTTCCCATCAGACCCTTGTGAAGGAGAACCAGGTAAGATGGAAACTCTGGATATGTGGACGTTCAACACACCGGTCACTCTCTTCCGGAAATCATACCTGTACACAACAGTAAATGTGTTATAATAAAACACATACAGGTGCATCTCAATAAATTAGAATGTCGTGAAAAGTTAAATTATTTCAGTAATTCAACTCAAATTGTGAAACTCATGTATTAAATACATTTAATGCACACAGACTGAAGTAGTTTAAGTCTTTGGTTCTTTTAATTGTGATGATTTTGGCTCACATTTAACAAAAACCCACCAATTCACTATCTCAACAAATTAGAATACTTCATAAGACATTTTTTATAATGTTTATAAATCTTATAATGTTTTATATATAAAAAAGCATTTTTAGTCAATTGTTGGCCATCTGGAAAGTATGTTAATTTACTGTATATGTACTCAATACTTGGTAGGGGCACCTTTTGCTTTAATTACTGCCTCAATTCGGCGTGGCATGGAGGAGATCAGTTTGTGGCACTGCTGAGGTGGTATGGAAGCCCAGATTTCTTTGACAGTGGCCTTCAGCTCATCTGCATTCTTTGGTCTCTTGTTTCTCATTTTCCTCTTGACAATACCCCATAGATTCTCTATGGGGTTCAGGTCTGGTGAGTTTGCTGGCCAGTCAAGCACACCAACACCATGGTCATTTAACCAACTTTTGGTGCTTTTGGCAGTGTGGGCAGGTGCCAAATCCTGCTGGAAAATGAAATCAGCATCTTTAAAAAGCTGGTCAGCAGAAGGAAGCATGAAGTGCTCCAAAATTTCTTGGTAAATGGGTGCAGTGACGTTGGTTTTCAAAAAAACACAGTGGACCAACACCAGCAGATGACATTGCACCCCAAATCACCACAGACTCGAGAAATTTAACACTGGACTTCAAGCAACTTAGGCTATGAGCTTCTCCACCCTTCCACCAGACTCTAGGACCTTGGTTTCCAAATGAAATACAAAACTTGCTCTCATCTGAAAAGAGGACTTTGGAGCACTGGGCAACAGTCCAGTTCTTCTTCTCCTTAGCCCAGGTAAGACGCCTCTTGACGACAACTGTAGCCAAATTCCTTGACACGTCTGTGTGTGGTGCTCTTGATGCCTTGACCCCAGCCTCAGTCCATTCCTTGTGAAGTTCACTCAAATTCTTGAATCGATTTTGCTTGACATAAGGCTGCGGTTCTCTCGGTTGGTTGTGCATCTTTTTCTTTCACACTTTTTCCTTCCACTCAACTTCCTGTTAACATGCTTGGATACAGCACTCTGTGAACAGCCAGCTTCTTTGGCAATTAATGTTTGTGGCTTACCCTCCTTGTGAAGGGTGTCAATGATTGTCTTCTGGACAACTGTCAGATCAGCAGTCTTCCCCATGATTGTGTAGCCTAGTGAAACAAACTAAGATACCATTTTGAAGGCTCAGGAAACTTTTGCAGGTGTTTTGAGTTGATTAGCTGATTGGGATGTCACCATATTCTAATTTATTGAGATAGTGAATTGGTGGGTTTTTGTTAAATGTGAGCCAAAATCATCACAATTAAAAGAACTAAAGACTTAAACTACTTCAGTCTGTGTGCATTGAATTTATTTAATACGCGAGTTGCACAATTTGAGTTGCATTACTGAAATAAATGAACTTTTCCATGACATTCTAATTTATTGAGATGCACCTGTATTGTAAACAATTATTTTATATATAATGTAATAAGTGACCTGTGATTTATTTATTTTGGTAAAAAAAAAAAAGAATCACAGCATGTACTAAAAACCATTACAGTAAGGTGTAGCATTGGGTGTTATATGAAACCAGGAGTCATCTGAATTATAATAATCATTTCCCATCCATAATTTTTTCCAGTTTTGATTGTCTTTGTGAAATTCAGCCAACAAGGC
This sequence comes from Schizopygopsis pylzovi, assembly GCA_027422435.1. NCBI lineage: Eukaryota > Metazoa > Chordata > Actinopteri > Cypriniformes > Cyprinidae > Schizopygopsis > Schizopygopsis pylzovi. Next base: position 21,610,750 of record CM049825.1, read on the forward strand.
TTTGGACATAAAACATTCAGATATTTTACTAAAGACATTGATATAAACATTAATTTAAGTTATGAAACAACATAATGACACTGGCAATGCCATAATATGCATATAATATAGAATTGAATTTAGTTATTTCATGTAGTAAACACATACAGTTGTCACTTTAAGGATCTACTTCTATTTAATCTAATATAAAAAAGGCCTTTTTAGCAGGTAGGTTGATACAGATAATATTTTTGAATATTTAAACCAGTTCAAACATGAACATGCATGCACTTGAAGAATATACCTGCTGAAGGAAGTGATGTTGGGGAAGATCTGTGAGGCAGAAGGAGATTCTGGGAGAATATCTGCACATGCGGTTGTGGTGTTATTGAACCTGAGAACTAACGACCTCTGGACAACTGCGGGTAAAACATTGAGACCATTTCTATGTATAAAATCTATGCCAATGCATGAAAATATCATATCTGCACAAGTGTTTACGTTATTCATATCTGCTACCTGTGAAGTCTCCGGCCAGTTGCAACAGAATGTCATAGTACAGCTGCCTCTTGGTGAGACTTATGGATCCATGTCTGCCCGTCAGATCTCCAGCCAAACAGGACAGAGGCCTGACCCGAGAACAGCTGTTCATCTGACAGAGAATAACTCTGTTTTAATTATTTTGCATAATATTTTTACAGTTTGATGAGAAAATAGGCCTCACTCACATTTGTCATGTTGAATGGATTAAACATTTCTTCTTCACCAGGACATGTGCCTTTTGACCCCACTGGCTTATTTGCGATGTACCAGGAAGCCTCTGCAAGCTAGAAACCAATAGCAGAATTCCTCATATTCAATTAAATGAAATATAATTGTGATAGCTAACATGACTAATAAAAAAGCTGATACAATATAACTTACATTTGATGATTGTGATGCCCGCACATCCACTTCCAATATAACATCACCATAGCTGCCATCTGGAAAGGTTAGCTGGGACTAAAGACATGTAGTGTATCACTTAGCATTCATTTCAAATCAACCAAATTTTAGAAACTTCCCTTGTATTGAATATTGAAAATTACTGTTCATATCGAAAGTTAATACGCAATATCTGAAAGGGCATTAAAATATATTTAATACTTTATTAGTTATAGGTATGCAAACTTTGGAGGAAAAAACTTGCACAGTGCTCTTTCCACCATTGGCACATAATGCAACAAAGATAGCAGAAGTCAACAGATTTTACCAACAGACCTACCAATCTCTGTGTAAAAATAAAACAAAAGATGCTGCCATCTTTCTCAAGTCATTTTACAGCCCTGTAATTTGTCTCTGAATCTCAAATGAAAATAACCATTTTGACCCAGCTCTACAAAATAGTGGATTACTGACTAAATATTAATTCATGGCATTTAATAGTTTGGTTTCCAGCACTATCCTTATACATGTAGATCTTTCTTCCGAAACATATTTGCAAAATCAAAAATTTAAGACAAGTACCTCTGGTTGACTTGAATTACCTATTTAATATATTATAATATGCAAACATTATAAAGTACTGTATAAACAATATTTTAGGACTGGGTGGAGGCAAAGATATAAATAAAAATAATTAAAGACAGATACTTAAATGCACCAGATGCTCTGGACAAAATGTATTATAAACATAAAGTTATTACTCATTACTGTAAATCATGTGTATAATTCTTCTGCATGCAACACCAGGACCACAAGACAGCTGCAGGTTTGCTGTGCGGCATGTGACAGATCCATCTGCCTGCATACCGTCCCAGCAGGACAAGAGCTGTACCCCTCCACAACCACAGCCTCACCCAGCTACCCATCTCCCCTCTCCACCCCATCCTCCTCCATCCAGCATTATTAGCAGCGTCATCTTTTTGTGGCAGATTTAAAGTGACGGTAGATTTAAACCCCTTTAATGTTGGCGAGCGTAGAGATGAGGAAGATACTTATTTTTCACAATTCCCTCTAATTTAGCTACCATAGGAACAGTGAAAACAATTCCAAATAGGCAATTCAAGCCATTTAGCAACATGGTCCTGGCAACCAACCAGCAGACAAGAACCATCTATAAAAATCTGCTCATACAATGTATTTTTCTTTTTACCATTTTCACTGTCCCAGTTACAGCACTACTGAACATGGCCTTGGCGATCACCCAGTTTCCATCTGGGGAGTCTTCTGCTGAAATATCTGCGCACCGCATTCTGTAAATAGTGGAAGAAACCATTTAAAATGTATAATGTTCAAGTACGTTTTGAAATTTTCAAAGTCAAAGAAATCTTGTTTATTACTTTTATAAATAAACAATGAATGACGTGTGTAGATTAATAAGCGGTGTGAATCTTTTCATGACAGTTTGGTTTTTAAGCATTTCACAACAACGTAATTATGCTAAAATTCTGTACAGAAAATTATATGAGGTCTCTTCCAGATTAATACATTTTGCCTTTGGGGAAAATAAACATTAAAAATGATCTTGTTGTCAGTTAAATGTGGCTAATGCAGCAGATTGCAAAAGAAGAACTGGGGAAATGAGTCAAAATGCAGAATTGGGAATCAATTGTATCACGACCTACACCTGCAGTTGGTTTCCTGTCTAGACTATGTATGGTTCTACTTCTAACAGAAGAGAAGCAAACTAATATCTTATATTTATTTTCAAAGGTCAAAATACTGTGCCTGGTGACTGTTTGAGGATGTACGATTCTTAACTAACCTTGAGCCGTTAGTGTAATGTATGACCAGAGACCGGCCAATTATGCTGTTCGGTCCTGAAAGTGGCATATTTCCATCCGTGTACTGATTCTGAAAGTTGTTCTGACTAGTCAGGTCTCCAAACTTCCCACTGATGTCTCCAATCTCATACTGGTCAACCGTGCCATTCCCTGGAGTTGGAGATGAGGCTGCGTTCACAGAAAACGGGTTGAAGTGTCCCATGATGTTAATGTCCGAGCAAGGTTCCTGTGTTCTTTTGATTGGAAGAACATGGATGTGGTAGCCACTGGCTCTCGCATTAAGCCCAGTAAAAGAGATATTTAGGATTGTTGCTCCTTGAGGAGAGACTTGGGAGAATCGGACTTGACCTTCAGAGTTTCCAGGCCCAAGCCAAGAATCTGAGCGAGCGGAGGGAAAACGGTACATGGTGAGGTTAGCACAAGCGATCCGTGGACCTGTTTGGTTTGGACCATGTATCACCACAGAACGTCCAATCATTCCAGACATCCAAGAAGTGGTGTCAGTAAAAAAGTTCTTGGTTGCCACCGTTCCCATCGCAGACTGCAGGTCAGCAGTTTTGTGCTTGCCAGAGATATCCCCAACTTCACAAGAAAAAGGGCTGTCGGGAGCACAGTTTACAGCGTATGCACTTACGGTGATGTCTATGTTGTATGGGTTCCAGTGTCCTCCAGTTGACAGACAACATCCCTTGTCACTGTCAGTCTCTGTGCTGATGGGATAGTTGTGGACGTGCCAGTTGTGATTCACTGTAGAAGGTGCAGTAAGTTGTCCATAGGATAGGTCCATGAATACGGAGACATCAGAATATGGGTCACTACTGAGTTGGGTGAACTGGACCGTCCCCACAACCAGACCACGAAAGGTAGCCTTAGCAACAGTCACTTCGCCAGGGTAGCCGATACTTGCACAGGCAAATCTGGTTGAGTTGGGCATGTGTATTACCACAGAGCGACCCACAATGCTATTCCTCCCAAACAGAGGAAGGTTCCAGTCTAAGAAAGTGGCTTGAAAGTTATTCATATTCTCCAGAGATTCATGCTTTGAGCTCAGATCTCCAACCTCAAAGAGATCATGAGTGGAGCCTCTCGGTGGCGGATACCCCGGTGCCTGAGTATTTACATTAAACGGGTTCCAGTGACCGCCAAGGTTGTTGTTACTGCAGCTGCTTTCTGATGGAGAATTCATTTGGGGAAGGGGAAACTCATGAACGTGGTATGGGCCAACTCTTCTGTCCAGGTTTGTCAGGTTAACAGTGATGGAAATGAGATCGAATGGAGATGGTTGATGGAAGGAGAAGTAGCCTTTAATCCCTTGCATGTTCACAACAGCACTAACTACCTTCATTGCAACACTTCGGATCTCTGCACACACGTAGCTTGAGGTTAGGTCGAGAACGGCGAACCGGACATTAGAATTGAGATTGGATATTTCCAATCGAGATTTAGCAGGTTCTAGAGGTGATCCAACGTTGATAACACCCAACTTTGTAAGACTCTTGAGATCCAGACTAATGAGAAGTGCATTGCAGCTGGTTGCAGAGCTTTGTGATGCTAAAATCGTGACATTTGAAAAAGTCCTGGTCTGATCGACATTTCTTAGATCTGAAAGAACCCTTGCCCCTTCTTCTCCCACCACTTGTCGGATGTAGACGTTTCCAGCCACGGGACTGAAAAACCGTGCCCTCCATGTTCTTACCTGGGACTCTGAAGTAAGTCCAGCACAAATCCTTTCACCATTACATGTGTCCACCAGCACCGAGAGGGCATCCAGACTAATGTGCTGTTCAAACAGAGTGGACACATTCACAGCAGCTTGAGGCTGATCTACAGAAAATGTGAACACACTGTCTCCTATGTGTGACTTTTGACAAGGTGAAGCAAAATGGCCGTACATAACTGGGAATGTAGTGAGGGAGATATTGAATAGACATGTGCCAGTTCCTGTGAGATTAACTGTGGACTTGTGCTCCATGGAGTCAAAGAGGATCCAACCAGTGACTCCTATCATATTGAAGTCAGCCCGATACCGCACACAAGAGGCAAAACCTGAATAGTGTCAACAGAATAAACACAATGTCATAGGATAGGAATTAGTGTAAACATTGTCATTAATTTCAGGAAGTCTACAAACTATTTCAAGCATTTAATTTTAGCAGGTCACATGCAGATATAGCGGTTCAGATGCTGTCTTCTGTATCATTGAAATATTCATAGTATATTCTAAGAAGTTGAGTCATGTTTCTAGTGTAAGATTGGACATTATTATTCATGTCAGCAGCTCTTCTGTTATGTCCACACTTGTCAGACACCAATAATGCTGATTAAAGGATTTTTTTTCAGCTTTAGATGCGCTCAGATGGTGGGTGGTTTCAGGTGTCACCTGCAAACATGATATTTCTAAGACATTCTCTAAGAAGAACATTGGCGATTGTTCTGTTGAATTCGGGGAACTATGAGGTTTGATACATAAACAAATAATGTCACTGGCACTCTTGCTCAGTATGACTCAGCTCAACAGAGACAGGTACATTTATTAAAAAATCCCAATCATAAAACATATCAAAGTCATGGAAGCATGATTTAACTTTTCCACCACTTTCCTTGAGTAACAGGTACGAAGGTTAAATAAATTGTTTAACTCATACAGCTTAACATTTGGACACAGTTTAACTAAGATAACTTAAATAAATGGGGCTTAAAATTAGAAATATTTCAATCCTTTTACATGGAGTAAAAACTTAGCATGAACATTTTCTCACGTAGATTGACCTTGAAGTTTGTTTACAGTGTCTGTTATGCATTATGTTATACCTAATGAAACACTAGGTACCACATACAAAAACACTAAATTACACTAGATCCCTGAATAATTGAAACATTGTTAAGCAACTGCAGACTGTCACATATATGCTAACTAAGAATGTATAATCCTCAAACAATATCCATAGAAAAGTGAAAAATATCTTAAAGTGACACAGTATAATACAAATTCATACACTTTTCCCTTTATTTGGCAACAGTTTTCCAGAAACTCAAACTTGATAGACCAAAGGTTTTGGAAATGCAGTGTTGGGATATAAATCAAATTTTTTCTGAAGAAAAAAAATAAAACAACTTACCCCACAGGATGAACAGGGTCAAAGCTCTTGGCAGCAACATGTTGACAGCTGTTGCGTATGTGTGTCTGTGTGTGTTTGCAAGCAAGAGGTAGAAAGTGATATAGACAGTTGTACGAGTGGTTTCACAAGGTAAGCCCCTCTGTGTGTGTCTGTAACCCTCTGTACTGGAGCACGTCTATACTGATGTGTGCTAGTCTGTGTGCATGTGTGTGTGTATGAGTGGATCCCTTGCTGTCTCAGACAGTGTCTGGCTGGTTTGAATGAGACTCTGGCTTGTCCCTTTTGTAGTCTCAAAGGAGGACAGCAGAGGGAGTGGCTTCCCAACATCCTGTATTCACATTTTTCTTGACATATAAAACCATGGAAACATGGTTTAGCAAGTTTTATGGAATTGATGAATACACGTCAGGAAAATAAATACGTTTAACATTTTTTTGGGGCAGGCATAAATTAAAGGAATAGTTGCAACAAAAATGAAAATTTGCTTAAAGTGTATTTACCTTCAGGCCATCCAACTTGGTTTCTTCAGATTTGGAGAAATGTAGCATTACGCCAGTTTCTCACCAATGGATCCTCAACAGCACTGGTTCCCAACCTCATTCTTGGAGGCCCCCCAACACTGCATGTTTTCCATGTCACCTTAATCAAACACACCTGATTCAGATCATCAGCTCATTAGTAGAGACAAGGCCTGAATTGGGGTTGGGATGAGGTGAGATGCAAACTGTGCAGTGTTGGGGGGCCTCCAGGATTGTGGTTGGGAACCACTGCTCTACAGTGAATGGGTGCCATCAGAATGAGAGTCCAAATAGCTGATAAAAACATCACAATAATTTACAATGAAATCAACAGGTGTCCATCAATTAACACGTTGCGAAAAGCTGTGTGTTTGTAAGAAATAAATCCATCACAGCATTTTAACTTTAAATCGTACTTCTGACCAAAATCCATAATAAAACTTCCTCCAGTGAAAAAGCCCATTTCCTCTAACATTAAAATCCACCCACATTTCTTTAGAACTGTTTTGGACTGTTTTTGCATGTAAATGCTACTTGATGTGCATATTTTTCTGCTGATTCAGACAAGCTGAACTTTTCATTGGAAAAAAGCAATGTTCTGGATAGATGGCTTGTATTATTTCCATTTTGATGTTAAAATGCCTTACTGATTGATTTCTTCTTTACAAACACACAGCTTTTCGCTTCAAATTTTTTTGATGACTTGTGAACTGTTGTGATGTTTTTACAGTTTCAACAAATTGTTGAGTGAACTATGGACCAAGTTTAGCAACTAAAACCTACTGTCTTTGGCCTTTTTTTATACGTTCATGTTTCTTGCTGTTGTACTGATTCATTTCTCCTCAGCGTTGCAAATGCAAAATATTTCCTTGCAAATTGTTTCTCCTTGCTAAATGTATAATCAGTGTATTTTGGTCTGAGCTGTTTCAAGAAGCTCTTGAGGTTCTTCAACCAGTGCTATTTTAGATAATGACTGTAGCGGCCTCAGCAAGGAGAAGTGACAGAGACGAGTTCACTCAAAGATGCAGACTCAACAGTCTGCACACTATTATTTCTAATTATAGCCAGTGTAAGTAGAAGAAATATTGTGTGTGTAATTTTAAACATGAAGAAATTAATAAAAAAACTGTATTAGATGAAAAAGTGAAATGACTAAACATGTGATACACAGAAGCTGCTATACAAATCTGTTGTTCCCTATCGATCAAATCTCTACTTTCACTTCATTATTAAAATGAGAGAAGCTATTTTTTCATCAGACGTCTGTTCTGTTCATTGTTAAACAAGTGGCTGTTTTAATTCGGAGTTAATAATAGTTAAAGCTACATAATTGCACATTTAACTTCTGGATATTCACATTAATAAGCTGTGAAGGCCCCTAAAATAACTACAACATTTTTATTTTGTCATTTTATTAGTATATTGTCGCAAATCTTTCAGCAGTTCAGAGTGCCCAAACATTTATGGATAGCCAAAACATTATCACTTTATGTGTATACTGTAAATACAGTATATAACTCTATATTTTATTGTTCACTGTAGCAGTATTTTGTTGGTTGTATACATACATGTGTATTTACATCAGAAACTGTTCACAGCATTCCTTACTCTCCTGAGCATGACGATAGGTTCAGCTCAAGTTTCAACCTGGTGTCACATGCCATTTTATTAACTTCACGAGTTCACCTTCACACCCAGTCCTGATGGTTAATGGTAAATAAACGTGGCTTGCTGTCCTCAATGGATGCTTAAACGCAAGGCTCTGCTTGAGTGCCGGGTTCAACCCTCCCATTTGGTTAGTACATGGAGGGAGAATAACAGAAATAAAGGCAGAGATGGGGAGGTGGAGGGATTCCGGAAGAATTATTATTGAGACGGTGCAATGACTGCTGTTTATTTAGGCTCGTAATGATGATTAACAGGACTGAATGATTAGGTTCCTCCCAAAACTTTGTTTGAAACTTCATTTTATATTCTTCTCTGGAAGGCTGATGTTGTTATTCTTGAGAAAGATTTAAGCTTCAGGAAACATATTTGCTCAAATTATGATTCTACAACATTATCAGAAGAACAGACAAGTTGTCAAAAGGCCACTGTCACTAATAGTTTTCCACTTATATAAATCACTGATTCACAAATATTTTACAAAAAAAGCACTCATTTACAGGTATTGTTGATTTTGTTCCAGACTGTGTATGTTTGATCAGATAAAAATGATTATACATGAATGATCTTGCATTTCTTTAAACTAATTTGTGAGTTAAATGATTGGGGATCTTTCTACATCTAGTGTTGTATTAATTAAATGAGGGAGAACAGCCAGTTTATATGACAAAAGAAAATAGAAAATCTATTTCAAAAGCTAGTTTCTTCATTGTAGACATAACTCGAAAACGTACTCGGTTACTATCGTAACCTTGGTTCCCTGAGATATGGAACGAGTACTGCGTCGAAGATTTCTGTATGGTAAAAAATATTTTTCCTCTTCAACTGAAGCCTTTTTTTAATCATGCAGTGAAACTGAATGTCCATTGGTTCGTGCAGGACTAAACCAATGGGAACGAACCAATGGCTCGGCGATGTTGTGCGAGGCTATGGTTATGCCGCATCTCAGATTTCTTCGAAATAAGCGACTGAGGAGTGCAGGTCATAACACGGCCAGGAATGCAGTACTTGTTCCATATCTCTGGGAACCGAGGTTACGACAGTAACCGAGTACATTCCCTTTCGATATTTCACTCGTACTGCATCAAAGACGCTTGTGTTGGAACAAGTACAATAACGCCGTGCTTTGACGCGGAACCACTCAACACCAAGACTCACATGGGAGAAAGACCCAGGGGAGTCAAGAGAATACACAAAGCACAGGCTGAGCCATAGGGTCATCCGTGGCCTAGGGTGTCTTCCCGTAAGTTGATACCTGGCGTCCATATAGTATGGACAGATCAAGTGAAGGAGGGGCTTGAACAATGTTGGTCAATTGAACCCGTAAGATAGCTTATTTAGTCAGAAAGGACTCTAGCTTGTAAGGTAGGGACATCCAGGTTGTAAAACCTCACAAATGTGGACGGCGAGGCCCAGCCGGCCGACTCACAAATTTCCGAAATGGACACCCCGCTGGACCATGCCCAGGAAGAGGCGATGCCTCTGGTGGAATGGGCTCTGACTCCTATGGGGCACTGCAAACCCAAGGAGGAGTATACTAGGGTAATGGCATCCACTAACCACCTAGAAATTCCTTGCTTCATAACATGGCCACCTTTGGCGCGGTTACCGAAGCCGACATAAAGCTGTTCTGATTTCCTGTATGAGTCAGAACGCTCAATTTATACCCTCAGGGCCCTGGTGGGGCAGAGCAGGGACAGTTCCTGGCTACACGTTGAGGGGAAGCACGGAAAGCTCTATAACCTGGGCTCTGAACGGAGTGGAGAGCACCTTAGGTACATAACCCAGCCTTGGTTTCAGGATGACCTTGGAGTCGTTAGTCCTGAATTCCAGGCAAGCCGGATTGATGGATAGGGCCTACAGGTTTCCTACTCAGCAGCAGGGCGGTTTTTAATGAGAGTGCTCTGAGGCTCATGGATTGCAATGTTCAAACGGGGGCCCTTTCAGGGCCCTTAGTATGGTATGTAAGTCCCAAGGTGGAACTGTACGAGGACGCAGGGGATTCATTCTCCTGGCGCCTGGTAAAAATTGAACCCCCGCACTATCTCTGCCCACCGATCGGCCAGCAATAGAGGCATGGGAAGCCGCTATGGCTGCCGCGTCAACTTTGACAATTGATGAGGTGCGCTGTTTATCCAGCATCTCCTGCAGAAATGAGAGAACCACTGACACATCGGAGGTGACCGGATCTAAGTCGCAGTCTTGACAACAAAGTCGAGAAAACAGACCATTTCAGAGCGTAGAGAAATTGAGTAGATGGGCTCTAGCTTCTGCCATCGTGTTTAGGACACGCTTTGGGAGGCCGAAAGACTCCCGTTGAGCGGCCTACAAATGCAGGCCCCATAACTCGGGCCATGGATGCCATAGCGTACCGTTCGCTTGAGAGAGGAGGTTCCGTCTCAAGGGGATCGGCCACGGGGCTGCTTCGAGCAGCTGGAATCTCTCCAACACCCACGGCTGGTTCCTCCAGAGAGGGGCTATTAGAATGAGCTTGTGCCATTGTTCCCTGACTCCCCTGAGTACCTGCGGTAGCAGAGCGACTGGGGGAAAGCATAGAGCGGAAGACTGGGCCACTCATGGGCCAGGACATTCCGTGCTTTTTTGTGAAAAAGATTAGGCAGTTAGAGTTGTCTTCGGAGGTCGAAGAGGTCTACTCGAGCTCTGCCAAAGACTTTCCCAATTTTCTGAACCGCGAGCGGGTGGAGCATCCATTCCCCTGAGGAGACGTTGTTGCTTGACAACATGTCTGCTCCATGATTCATCTTGCCCGGCACATGCGTCCTCCTTCAGTTAGCGCAGATTAACAGATTAACAGATTAACTATTATTATTATTATTATTATTATTATTAACACAGTCACACTTCATTACACAGTTCACTATAACAATGTTGATGAGATCTAACAGTAAATTTTATCAGTGAAAAACAGTTGACGTGATATTTTTGACATTTGCTGTAAATCAGGGTTCCTCAAATCTTTCCCTGGAAGGCCGATCTGCTGCAGAGTTTAGCTCCAACCTTGATCAAACTCATCTGCCTGTGATTTTCTAATGATCTTAAAGACTCTGATTAGTATGTTCGGGTGTGTTTGATTAGGGTTAGAGCTAAACTCTGCAGAAGTGGTCCAGATTTGAGGATCCCTGGTGTAAATCATCTCTCTGCAACTCAGCAGTTCCTCTGCTGCCCTCTGTAGGTCATAAATCAAAGTTAATTGTAGAGAAAATTGGAAAATATTATCAACATAACTGCAATTTTTTTTAAAGTAGCCTAAGCGATTACGTTTTTTTACATGTGTTAATGTATTTTAATGAAGAGTTGTATATATATATTATCCTGCTTTTTTGTTACTTGCTATTATTATTTTTGTTTTTATTTGGATTAATTCCACGAGTTAATTAGATTTATGGTAATAAATAATCATGACCTCCCGGAGTTGTTGTTTTTTAGAGATTAATTAAAAAGGAGTATTTATAGAAACACAACACTCAATAAAGGTCATCTGTGAATCAACAACAGGAAACCAATGCAACAGAAATGGTGTCTTGAAAAACATGTTGTACTGACCATAATCACAGAAATATACGCTATTTATCAAGGGTGAAGATCTTTGACATATGTTACACTTGGCTTGCGTTAAATATGCAATAAACGTGAAGATTTTAAAAGAGAAATAAATGCTGCACTGTTTCTTTTTGAGGTTAAGTCAACTGTGAGAAATGAGATACGTAAATGTATAAAGGTATTGAAAAAAACTCTGCACTTCAGTTTATGGTTAAACCTCCACTCGAGACAAAAGTGAGTGACCCCTTTTGTCATTGGCTGTGCCAAGGCCAATGGAACATATTTAAAAATGGAACAGTTTAACCACATCACTGTGCTGTGTGTGTTATATTGTCTGGCATGGGTCACGCTGGTGTGACTCACTTCTGAAGAGCCAACTTAGAATAGTTTTTTAGTTTTTTAATTAGTTTAATTATTATGCATTTCAAAAGAATCTGACAAATGCTGTCATAAGCATTGACAACATTGAAAATAATCTCACAAAAATAACAAATAATGTGCACATTCTCTATTCTAAGATATTTCCTTCCACAGTTTACAGAGAGAACAAAGTATGGTAGAAAAATATTTAATTATGTCAACAATTGATCACAGAAGTTTCAACCAACATTTTGTAAAGGATACAGATATAAAACCTTTTTTAATTGAGAAAAAATAAACAAAAACATTTTATATACATAAATTGGTTTTATTGGCAGGAGTTTGAAAAACATTTCGATGCCACAGACCCCCAATTATGACGATTCTGAATCCTTATAGTGGCTCTACATTTAACATTCAGACAATCTAACATTTAGACATTCATAGAGCATTTAAAAAATATATAATAAAGATAGAAGAGAAATTAAACAAAATATTTTCAGTTTATATATTTTTTTATATTGAAAATATAAAATAAATGGGATTAATCTAATTTTTAGATGCTTTTCAGAAAGCAGAATGAAACAGTAATACTATTTGGACTCGTGTTTCTTTATTCACTTTTACTTTTTTCTGAACTTTTCCATGGACCACAGTTTGAAAACCACTCATTAAAAGAACGTTAGGCAGGTGAAGTACCTAAACAGTTTGTGGTTATAAGTTTCAGAGTTGAGTGAACATCAAGAAAAAGTGTGCAACATAAGTATAAAATCAGTCATACGCATGTGTTCATGATTTCCACAAGTTTAGAGCATGCATAGCTCCTGTTGATTTGGCTGGAACGATTTTACGCAGCTTGGAAAATCCCCCTCAGCATACTGAAAGAACAATATCAGCATTTTCAGCAACAGTTTAACAAAAATGAAGTGTTATATAATGCTATTGTTGGGATAACAAGAATGATGAATAATAACCAAGACAGGAAATGTCCTATTTTACCTGTACTTCATCCAGGTCTTGACTTTGTTCTATAACTTGCGTCTGACGAAGAGTGATGGTACACTCTCAGGATTATTCTGCTTGCCTTCTTTCGTTATCCAACAACAACAAAAACATGTACTAGTCCTAAAAACAAAACAGTGAATTCAGATTTTAAGTCACATAAATTACAAAATAATAATCAAATAATCAAAATAAGGAACTTTTACACAATTAAATTAAGCTGGCAAGCATCATACTAATATTTTTACAGATGGCTGAAAATAACTCACCGATCAGCACAATAACCAGAAGCCCATTCATCAGTTCAGATGTGATAATAATAATCTGCTATTTTGTCTGATTCTGATCAGTACAGTCCACAATATGATTGTGACACTCAGTTAGTTGAGCTGCTTCTGTAAAGAAAATGTCCAGAGTTTGTAAAAACACTGAAAACACTGAAGTAGTAAATTACAATTATAAGTGATCATCAATATGTCTTGATTACTAAAGCAAATAAACTCACCAGTGAAGTATAGTCTGGTGCTGTTGCTGAGTTTTGGAGGTGTTTCTGTGTTCATACAGTAATAAACTCCTAATTCATCAGCAGTCACATTATTAATAACCAGATGATGTTTATACTGCACTGAATATTTCTTTCTGAGTGTTTTATTTGGGTAAAAAGGTGATGTTGTTGTTGAGAATGATTGTAGAATCACTGTTGGAGGATCTGATGTTTTCAGTAAAATCCAATAAACGTAAATTTCAACAAGATCACAGTTTATGCTCACATTTGATCCCAGATCAGTTATTAGATCTGACACTGCAGCTTTATAACAGATTAAAATGTCTAAAAGATCAAATTAAATCAATAAATGTCATAATTAAGTTTAGTCACATAAAACTATAGTTTTCCTGTTTTGATTCTTATGTTTTTTAAGCGTTATTTACAAAAGTGTTTTTTACAATACACTTCTAACTTTATTTTCACCCCAAATATTATGCAATTTGAACATTTACTTTTAATTTTTGAAAGGACATTTGAATTGTCGTGATTGTTGTGAGCAAGAACATCTTTAGAATGTTCATCAAGTACAAATGAAGAGTTCAGACACAAAATCCTCTAAGTGCTGTCTGAAATTTTCATCTAAAATTTGAATTTTTATCAGGCTCCTATGTTTAGGTTCTGTAATTTTACACTAATGGCAATATATAGATAATGTTCTATAAACCCCTAGAGCCTGCGAGAGCGGGGGCGCAAGATGGCTCGATGACTGACAGCATGGTTACAAACCCAGGAACGGACATGACTACGAGCAAGAACACGGCACATGAGACAACCACAGCAGCAGCAGGACACTCACTTCAAGTGTGCACCTGTGGCTGGGCGAAAATAACATCATTCAGGGGGTTGAGGACCCACCAAGGAAAGAGAGGGTGCTTGAGAGAGCAGAGACAATGGCCTCGCATTGACCAGTACTTCTTACGAAGCAACCAGTCAAATCAGTCGATTGAAGCAAGGCGACGGGATAAAAACCAAAGTTCGCAGAGCATCAGCACCCCTGTCACTGAAGAGGATAATACAAGCACAGAAATGCCGGTGGAGGAACCCACCCAAACACAGAGACCTCCTAAGGAGGGAAAGATCAAAGGTCACAGACTGAGTGTGAAGTGGCCCAAAGCTGTTGAAAAGAGAGAGTGGGAAATAGTCAATAACGACCTGACAAAAATCCTGGAGCGACAATTGGGCACAGCAGAGAAAAAGCTGGAAAGGATGGGCGATATCATCTACCACTACGGAGAAGAGCGCTTTGGAGTAAACACTAGGAGAAGTGGCAAAGCAACACCAGCACCAGCCAAATCCAGGAGGCAGCAAGAGATCGAAAGGCTGGTCAGAGAGAGAAGGCAGCTGAGAAAGCAGTGGAAGAAGGCCTCTAATGCAGAGAGAGAGGGTCTCATGCTACTCCAGGGAGACATCAAGTGTCGGTTGGCAACCTTGCGAAGAGCAGAGAACCTGAGGAAACTTCGCAAGAAGAAGGAACACACAAGAACACGGTTCTACAAAAACCCCTTCAAGTTCGTCAAAGACCTTTTCGCGAAGGAAAAAAGTGGAATCCTGAAAATTTCAAAGCAGGAACTGGAAGAACATCTGGAAAAGGTCCACCATGACACGAAAAGGCATGAACAGATGGTTATCCCACATTATATCCCACCTATTCAACCTCCTGAATTCAACCTGGAGGCTGGCCCTCCAAAATGGAAGGAAGTAGAGAGTACAGTACGGCGCGCAAGATCAGCATCAGCTCCTGGGCCGAATGGAGTACCGTATAAGCTCTACAAGAAAGCACCAGATGTTCCACGCTATCTTTGGAGGCTAATGAGGATAGTGTGGCAGAAGGGAATAATACCTAAGGCGTGGCGAAGGGCTGGAGGGGTGTTAATTCCCAAGGAGAAGGATGCGACAGACATAAGTCAATTCCGGCCAATTTGCCTTCTCAACGTTGAGGGAAAAATCTTTTTCAGCATGATAGCACAGAGGTTGTCCACCTACCTGGAGAAGAACAAGTACATTGATACTGCCGTACAGAAAGCTGGCATTCCTGGGTTCTCTGGTTGCTTGGAGCATACTAGTATGATCTGGCACCAAATCCAAGCAGCGAAAAAAGATAAAAGAGACATCCATGTCATCTTCCTTGACCTGGCCAATGCCTTTGGATCAGTTCCTCATAACCTTCTCTGGGAATCCTTCAACTTCTTCCACGTTCCATCACCCGTCACTAGTCTAGTAAAAGCCTACTTCGAAGACCTGCAATTGTGTTTCACAACAGCCGACTTTACAACATCATGGCAGCGCGTAGAAGTAGGCATCATGGCAGGCTGTACAATCTCACCCCTGGCCTTCACAATGGCCATGGAGGTCATCATCAGGGCCTCAAGATGGGTGGTGGGGGGCGAGCGAACTAAGAACGGGATTCGCCTTCCACCTATCCGAGCGTACAAGGATGACATGACCATTCTGACTACTACTGCAGCATGCACCAGGCGGCTACTTGGAAAACTGCAGGAGAACATCAAGTGGGCCTGGATGAAAATCAAACCGAACAAGTCACGAAGCATTTCAATAGTCAAGGGACAGATAAAAAACGTGAAGTTCTGTATTGGTAACGACCCAATACCAACAGTGTCTGAGCAACCTGTCAAAAGCCTGGGCAGATGGTACAACGCAAGCCTCAGGGACAAAGACCAAGTGCAGCAAGTAAGGCAGGACTTCACCAACAATCTGGAAAACATCAACAGGACCCTACTGCCAGGGAAGCTCAAGCTCTGGTGCCTGCAATTTGGACTTCTCCCTCGGGTAATGTGGCCACTAACTATCTACGAGCTCCCAATAACAACTGTGGAGAAGATGGAGCGAACCATGACTTCATACGTGAAGAAATGGCTCGGTGTCCCACGCTGTCTGACTAACATCAGCCTCTACGGCAAAGGGGTCCTTGAACTGCCTATCACGAGCCTTACCGAAGAGTACAAGTGCTCTAAAGTAAGACTCCAGATGACTTTGAAGGACTCCAGAGACCAGACCATCAGCAATGCTGTTCCACTTCTGTTAACTGGATGGAAATGGACACCATCCGACGCGGTGCAGCAAGCTACGTCAGCCCTGAGACACAGTGACATTGTGGGGCACGTCCAGTTGGGAAGAGGAGGTTTTGGTCTTACGGCAAGTAAGCCAACTTGGCGTAAGGCCTCAACATCAGAGAGGAGGAAAATGGTGGTCGAGGAGGTGCGCCGTCAGGAGGAGGTGGAAAGAAGCGCAAAGGCTGTCTCTCTTGTCAAGCAGGGACAATGGATGAGGTGGGGAGGCCTGGAGAGGAGAAAGCTCAGCTGGAGGGAGCTCTGGGAAATGGAGGCAAGCAACATCAGCTTCATCATCAGAGCCACCTATGATGTGCTCCCATCTCCAAAAAACCTCCACCAGTGGTATGGCGAGGACCCAATCTGTGCCCTCTGCCCAACTCCAGCGACTCTCAAACATATCTTGACCGGTTGTAAGACCAGCCTCATACAAGGCCGATACACCTGGAGGCACAACCAGGTCCTCAAGAGTCTGGTAGCAGCTCTTGAGAGCAAGAGGAATACCACCAACTCCTTGCCCCTGAGAGCAACCAATTCCATCACGGCCCCAACCTTCATCCGAGAGGGACAGAAAAAGCCCAATCATCTCCCTACCAAACCAGAAGTTGGACAACTAGCCAAGGCCCGGGACTGGAAGATGCTAGTCGATGTTGGCCAGCAACTAATCTTTCCACCTGAGATTGCAGCCACCACCCTAAGGCCAGACTTGGTACTATGGTCCCCTTCATTGAAGTCAGTTTACATCACAGAGCTCACAGTCCCATGGGAGAATTCAACAGAAGAGGCCTATGAGCGCAAGAAACTGCGCTACACAGAACTGGCAGCAGACGCTCAACAACGAGGATGGAAAGCTAAAGTCTATCCGGTTGAAGTGGGATGTAGAGGTTTTGTGGCTTCTTCCACCATCAGACTGCTGAAAGACCTTGGCATCCATGGACAGGCTCTGCGACAGACAATTAGATCAGTCTCTGAAGCAGCCGAAAGAAGCAGCCAGTGGATATGGATTAAGCAGAAGGACCATTGCTGGGCTCAAAGAGCATCAACATGACCCGCTCGCTAATTCCCCCCACTCCCTACCCTACTTGAGAACCCAGGTCACAACCCTCCAGAAGGAGGGGGAACAAGGTATGCGGTCAGCTTTATGCTTGACTCAGAGAAGAGGACGCCCCCTGCCTTGCATAGTCCCGTGGGCTGCGCCATTTAAACAGCCAGGCAATTCTCATGATTGGGCATGGGACACAAGCTCAGGTTTGATCACCCTGTAGCTGGCCACCTTTGATGAGGGTGTCTAGTGTTGAAAGGCCGAAACACCCCCTGATTCAAAGGTACACTACTGATGATGTGTCCCGAAATTTACAGCTTTCCCACGTCTGAGATACAGCTCTCACGCCACTCTCAACATCAAGGCAAACCTCATGTGCATACCATCCATTGGCACAATGGACAGTTTACCATCACGTCCCGTGTTTTATGATTCTATGCAATTAAAGTGAAATAACTGAACATAAATATAGGAGCCTGATAAAAACGCTAATTTTAGATTTTAGAAAAAAAAAGAACATTTTCTCTCAACACTATAATAATATGTACCAAATATTAATTATAAAGTTATACGAATTTTCCTAAACATTTTGTCCTAACGTTAGTGAAACCAAATTAAATAAACACAATAACATATGTAGATATGGAGTGTTTAAACCACAGCAGACACAAACATACTGCAATGCTGCTTTTTATATTTGTGGTTAAGGAAACGTTGAGAACTGAGATAGACCTATAAACATGTGAAGGCATTGATTTAAGGTTAAACCTCCACTATAGACAAAGGTGAGAGACTTCATTCATCATTGGCTGTCAGCTGACCAACTAGTGGAACATATTTATGGATTTCTTGTTTATTGCTTTTATTTTCATACATCCATGTATATATATAAACAATTCCCATGAGAACATCAATGTAAAACAATAAGGAAATTACAATAGAAAATACAAAGCGTGTATAGGTGTTTTAAATGTTTTAACTGCATTTCTTCTGCTCACAAAAGCACAAAAACACTACTATTATGAAATGTTAATATATGTCACGGTTTCTGTGGTGTACAAACACAAGAGTCACACGAAGACGAAGATTAGAAGGGAATAAGGTATTTAATCAGACTCACGATGGGGAAGTTCAACACACACACAGGGTAACATCAACAATAACCAACAAACTAGAACTCAAAAGACAGGAACAAATATAGGGAAGATAATGAGGGGCTGACAGTTGGACACAATGAAGGTGATTAACTTATAATTAGATAATGAACTAATGAGAACAGGAACAGAACCAAATATGGGCAAACAGGAAGGGAACACAGGCAGAAGACAAAACTTGAGTCCAGTGGGTTGTGACAGTTCGCCCCCCTCCCGGAAGGCGTGACCTCACGCCGTGGAAACAAAGGGAGGGATGGAGGGGGACTTAAGAGGATAAAGGAGTGAATGTGGGATGGTGACGGCGAAAGGCTGGCAGGAAGGCAGGCAGATATCACTGGAAGAGGTTTGGGCAGAGGACGGACAACCGGGAGGAGGACAACTAACGGAGTCCAGGGTGGATCAGATGGAGGGAGGAGCCAGGACGGAGACAGGAGATGCTTGGAGCAGGAGGAGCCCGGTGGGACCCAGGCCACAGTCACGATGGTGGCCCATGGAGGAGCCGACGGAGGGAGGAGCCATGGAGGAGGAGTGTGCGCCGACTCCATGGGGCCGACCAACGGCGGCAGAGCAGGTGGAGCCCGAGGAGGCGACAGAGAGCCGAAGAGCCAGGGTGAGGCCGAAGATCCGGAGGGCCAAGGCAGAGCCGGAGGCTTTGGCGACCGAGGTGTAGGCGGGGCTCCGGAATGCCGCCACGGAGCCAGAGCGACAGAGGACTGAGGTGGAGCTGGGGGGGAAGGGGGCTCGGGCTCCGGGACGATCGGCAGCTCTGTCGCTCCTGATGACGATGGCTCAACGACGGCGGCAGGCTCTGGCTCTCTGTCTGCAGTGGACTCGGGCAGCTCTGCGCTGCGGGGTGGTGAATGACTGGGCTCTGGGTCCCGAGTGGGACTGGTGTCAACATCCGCAATGTCCATGAATTTTGACTTGCAGGACACCAGAACCCACAACAATAACTCAAAGGACAGGAACAAATATAGGGAAGAAAACGAGGGGCTGACAGGTGGACACAATGAAGTTGATTAACTTATAATTAGATAATGAACTAATGAGAACAGGAACAGAACCACATATGGGCAAACAGGAAGGGAACACAGGCAGAAGACAAAACATGAGTCCAGTGGGTTGTGACAATATAATTTAAAATAATTGTTTTTTATTTTCTTTAAAATGATATTTATTCTGGTGATACAAAGCTGAATTTTCTGCAGCATTACTCCAGTCTTCAGTGTCACATGATTCTTCAGAAATCATTCTAATATTCTGATTCGCTGCTCAATAAACATTTCTTATTATAAAGCAATACAACGAATTAAAGAAAATGACTGATGGCCATATAAAGTAAAGACATTACTGAACTACACAGTTCATTTATTTAAGCTATTATTGTCATTTTCGACAAGCTGACAAAATGGAAATGAAAAAGTTGCTTTGGATGTTTGGTTTGAACAAATTTGCTGTAAATGTGACTCGCTCAGGATCACAATACAAATTAGTGCACAATTATTTTTACTAAATTACCTAAATGAACAGTGACAAGCCTCATATTTACAAACTGTTGTGAGATTTCCATTTACTGTATGTTCTCTTTGCAATTTACTTTTAATTCACTTGTACCATAAGGGTGATTTTAAGCACATAGGCCTATCCATCTCACGGCAATTCGTACATATTATACGAGGTGGCTAATTCATACTAATTCGTACGATTATTTGCTAAATTGCACAATTCGTATGAATTTGTACGACTGACCTGCACCTAACCCCGCCCCTAAACCTACCCATCACTGGGGTGTAGACAAAGTGAGGTCGTACGAATTCGTACGAATTAGACACCTTTCCTTTTCTACAGCATAGTTAATAAATGCTGATATTAAATGTATAGATCTAGATATACAAACAAGGAGCATCATCCCATAACGTGTTTATACCACAGCAGACATATGCATATTATTGCAATGCTGTTTCCATTGACAACTTTGAGGTTAAGACAACTTTGAGAACTGAGATAGGTCTACATAAACGTCTGAAGGTTTTGGCACGTGGTTAAACCTCTGCTCTAGAAAAGGTGAGAGACTTTAGTGATTAAACAGTGGAAGATTTTCCGGTTTTGGTTTAGCACTTCAGATGAGTTTAACCACACTGTACAGCTTGCAGATTTTTTTTTTTTTTCAGAAATCAAATCTATGTACAAAACAATTTGTCATTTGTTATATACATAGGGCAGAGAGGGGGAAAAAAACAGTCCTAATTAGATTTATATATAAAATCTGAAAGCTGTATGGTTTGTTATAATCTGACAATATTTGGCCAATTGAAAATCTGGGATCTCAGAGTGCAAAAAAATCCTAATATTGAGAAGATTGCCTTTACAGTTATCCAAATGAAGTTCTTTGTAATGCATATTACTGCCCAAAAATGAAGTTTTGATATATTTACGGTAGGACATTTACTAAATATCTTCATGGAACACGATCTTTACTTAATGTCCTAATGATTTTTAGCATAAAAGAAAAATCAATCATTTTGACCCATATAATGTATTTTTGGCTATTGCTACAAATATACCCCAGCGACTTAAGACTGGTTTTGTGCTCCAGGGTCACACACACACACACACACACACACACACACACACACACACACACACACACACACACACACACACACACACACACACACACACACACACACACACACACACACACCACACACACACACCACACAAACACACACACACACACACACACACACACACACATGTTGGTTTTTATGGTTTACGGGGACTTTCCATAGGCATAATGGTTTTTATACTGTACAAGCTGTATGTGCTATTGCCCTACACCTACCCTACACCTAAACTTAGCCCTCACAGGAGACGGTGCATTTATATTTTCCCCCCAAAAAACGCACACTGTATGATTTATAAGCATTTTAAATTATGGGGACATTGAAAATGTCCTCATAAATCACCTTCTCCTTGTAATACCTATGTCATACCCATGTTATTATACAAATTTGTGTCCTCATAAACCACATAAACATGCACACACACACACACACACACACACACACACACATATATATGATTAATGATAGTAATAATAATTACTGAAAATATTTATTTTATATAGAAAAGATATCTAAACATATAAACATATAAGACATATAAACATCAATAATAATAATTTATAATGAACATTCACCCTAGAACAGCAGACTTAAGACAAACAGACTTCTTTACTAAATATTTTCTTGGAATATGATCTTTACTTTTAAACAGTACTTGCATATAACAATAATTGACTGTTTCACACAGTAAATGTTATTGTTATATACAAGCACATTTTAAATGAAGCCGGTCTCAAAACGAAAGACCATTTAACAATTAATGCAATGATGGCATTTAATATGTGTGTGCTCATACAATCATCCAAACTGTATATTTGTCCAGACCACTAATTTAGAAAGTGGATTTGTGTATAGACCAATACACAAATCCACTTTCTAAATTAGTCTTAAAAACAAAACAACAATACTTTTCTACTGTAAAGAATGACAAAAAGCTGAGTCTAACACTCCTGAATGTTACAGTAAGTCATTTATTCTTGACATTAGACACACAATAAACTGCATGATATTTAAGAACATGTTATATAATCTCTGAACACATGTTTTCTGATGGTCACATAAATGTATCTGATTGTGATGCTAATCGGCTTGGATCTTGAAATTTATATAGAACTTGTGTCCGCTGTACATCAGCATTGTAAAAGTGTTTTTCCAGCCGTTGTGTTTTTCCAATTGCAAAAACTAATGAGACAATGAAATCAATGGTTTTTACATGTTATACGATCCATTCTCAAACTGTAGAGACGCCAAAATAATAGTCAAAAGACTAAATAATGGAAAATACACAATTACAACAACGTCTCCTGTCTATCAGAAGAGCACTGATATTTCTAAACATTTTAATTTTATTTTTCTTAAAGAAGAATATCTCACCCATCAGCAGAATGAGCAGAAGTCCGTTCATCAGAGCAGATATGATGCTAATAACCTTCCATTGTGTTTGATTCTGATCAATAAACTCCACCGCTGTATGATTATGACACTCAGTTAGTTGAGCTGATTCTGTAAAGAAAGTGTCCACAATTAATATGAGACTACTCCATTAAAGCACAATGACTGCAGTATTGCAATATCTGCCTGTAGACTGAAGCAATAACAAATTAAAATAGTCTTAGAGTAAATAAACTCACCATTGAAGTATATTCTGGAGCTGTTGCTGAGTTTTGGAGGTGTTCTGTGTTCATACAGTAATAAACTCCTAATTCATCAGCAGTCACATTATTAATAACCAGACGATGTTTAAACTGCACTGAATATTTATTTCTGAATATTGTATTATGGTAAAAAGGTGATGTTGTGGTTGACATCGATCGTAGAATCACTGTTGGAGGATCTGCTGTTTTCAGTAAAATCCAATAAACCTCATTTTCATCAAGATTACAGTTTATGATCACATTTGATCCCAGATCAGTTATTAGATCTGCCACTCCATACTGACAACAGATTAATGCATCTGTAATATATAAAGAAATTAAGAAAATGCATCATATTTAAATATTTAAAATTAACTTATCAAAACTCTAAGCCTTTAACATAAAACACTTTATGAATAGGTGCATGTAAATACATTCATAAAATGTATAAACTCACAGAGCTGAAGCTGGATGACATTCATGCTGTCGTGATTAAAACACTTCAGAATGAAATATTTTCTCCGCACAATAGTTAAGATGAAGTCACTGCAGCTCAGAAGCGAAGACAGGAAGAAAATAACTTCCCACATCAAGTCGTGGTCTGACATTAGTGAATTGGGTGGGAAAAATACAATTCACAGCCTCTTGAGGGCAGCAGAGATCAACTGCGTTATCTTATCTACGGAGTCCGTGGTTCCTGGAGTTGACCCAACACTGCACATTTGACATCTTCTTTACCAACTTATTTAGTTCTGAAGCTCATTAGTAGAGACTCCAAGACCTGTGCTGTGTTCAACATTTATTTTTTGCATAGTTTGTGTTTGCTGTTGTGCTAAAAATCATTTGAAATTTAGCAAACTGGCCACTCCAGCTTCAAACTCCCTGTTGAAAAAAACTGCATATGCTGGTTAGGTAGGTTTTGAAGCATGGATGCTTGTTTGAGCTGGTCATGTGCTGGTCCTATATGCTGGTCTTGAGAAGGAGCTAGTTGCTTAGGACCAGCACATAACCAGGTAAGGTCCAGCTTAAACCAGCTCAAACCAGCATCCATGCTTCAAAACCTACCCAACAGGGCTAGCATGTATAAACCTCCAATAACCAATTTAATAATCAATAATAATAAAACAATATATATACCTGTATGATGTAATGCTATACACACAATGGACCAATGGTTTGGAAATTGGATGAATAAGCCATCTTCTGGCGAGATGAAGGAATTAATTGAGCATTACCTTCCCGGTGCATTATGGGTATTCTCTAGTCTAGCTGTTGAATGTACATCGGTTGTACACTCATTATTGCATTGCGTTTGCCCAATAATGCCACTATGGTTGCAGATACTGTCCCCTCAAATAGTGCCCTATTTAAGAGCATGAGGCAACCCAAGACCTGAAACCGGATCGGGGGCCTTCAGGAACGTGATTGCAGGGCTCTCAAGTCTCACGCATTCACCGTGAGACACACGCATTTCAACCAGTTCACACGCTCTCACGCCACACCTAGTATTTCTCACGCTGAGAAGGGATAATTTATCCTGCTATATATACAATTAATAGAGGAGGGAATACAGAGGAAAGTTCTCTGCCGAGATCATAGCTGTCTCGAGTTATACCATCTACCAGCCAATCAGAAATTAGGATGGTGTTGTTTCCGGGTAAATTATGCCATTCTGCCGCAACATGGACCGACGCGGTAACCCCTTCATATATATTTTTTCGATTTTAAGATTCTTGGACGAAATCACTTAAAAGATACTGAGAGCTGAAGTTGGAATATAGCCAAATTCGTGCAAAAGTATTATTGATGCAGTCAAAAAAAAAAAACACAAAAAAATCCTCCCAACTGCTTTGCAAAAGAAGTTTTAGGCTTTTCCTGAAAGGAAAGTATATGTTATAACTGTTGGTAAACCTGATAAAACACAGAAAAATTCAGCCAAATAAAATAAATTGTTTTATATATTTTTTCATCAAAAATGCAAATAAATTTGTCCCCAAACTTGCCAACTGAACAGCAGAGGTTAAATTTATTTTTATTTTTGATACATTTGTATTTTAAATACATACATCTTTTTATTTTATTAGAATGAATTTGTCTTTTATCAAATTTACCAGATGTTATCATTTCTATTTGTGCTGGTCAATTATGAACAATACGTAAAATTGAACTGCTAGCAAAAACTTGGGTGCTGCAAATATTTGAGTGACTCCTCCCCTTTGTGTGTCCCCTCCCCTAATCTCACGTCAAACTTTAGCTATAATTTGAGAACCATGTGATTGGGAACCAATGATCTATACATGTTTTACTTTACATTTACTAAATATGCTGGGGGAATTTTTATATATATATTATTAAGTTACAAGCAAGATGTAAAAACTGTAAAAACACAATGAAAAATGATTAAAAATATATATACTATTAAATACTATTATATACTACTAAAATATATTTTTTTGTATACTAGCCAACTTTTTTATATTATAATCTTGTAAATTCATATAATTTACTAAGTAATTGTTTTAAAACGTAAAAAATCCTAAAAGTGTTTGTTTTCTTGTTTAAATTATATTGTGAATAACAGATTTCCAGTGTGACCCTGCTCAGGTCTCATCAGTTGTTTGTCTAAACCACTTCTGTTGAATAAAGCACTGGTCATTAACAGTATTTTTAATGCTCAGTTTTGTTTTGTTTTTTGCTGGTTTTGCATGCTCTCGCTCTCGTGCCAATGCCTCCCCACACACCAAGCTGCCGCCCCCTGCCCTAGATTCACATGAAGCTGCTTTGACAGTTACCAGACAATTGTCAGATGCTCTTGTATTAATTGTGTGTCTACAGTTTTTACAGTAACAGAGACCATCATCTGGTACATACTGTAAATATAATGTAACCACATATTGTATAATTCAGTGTAGCAATATTTTATTGGTTGTATACATGTGTGTTTACATCAGAAAGTTCCATTCACATGCCATATTAACTCCATGCTCTTCTCTGGAAGGTGAAGTTGTTCATCAGGAAACAAACGTGCTCAAAATGATGATTCTACAACACTAGGCCATTATATCAGTTTCACAGATTAATCACTGATTTACTAATTTACTGATTTTACTAAACTATATTGTTGATGTTGTTCCAGACGGTGTATGTTTGACCAGATAAATATGATTATACATGTAGGATTTTGCATTTGCTTAGACTAGTTCATAGTTAAAATGACTGAAAATCTTTCTCAATCTACATCTAGTGTAGTATCAGTTAGTCGAGGTAGAACAGAAAGTCTAAGTGATGACAGAAAATCAATGACACAAAACTCAAAATATCAACCTGAAAAGCATATTGTATGTAAAAAAAAATTAACAGTTACATTTTTTTTATACTGTAACATGATCATTTTAAATTTTAAATGTCATTTTAATCAGTAATACGATATTTTGGACATTTGATGGTAATGATTTCTCTGCAGTTCCAGCCCTATCTTGCGTCAATTTGTACATATTTTACGAGGTGACTAATTCGTATGAATTTGTACGACCTCACTCGTATGAATTCATATGATTTTTGCTAAAGCATATGTATTTTACAAGTTCCCCAACCAGGGCCGTCATGCGGGCAGTGCCAATTGGTGCGGTCACACCGGGCCCTGGAGAACGGATCAACCTCGCGTCAGCTAAGGACGGCACTGTCCCCAATTCGTATGAATTTGTACAAATGACCTACCCCCAATCCTGCCCCCCAAACCTACCCGTCACTGGGGTCTAGAGTGAGGTCGTATGAGTTTGTACAAATTAGCCACCTTGTAAAATACGTACGAATTTGTCGTTGACACTTCAGTGTGTCAGTGTGACATTACTGAGATTTGGTGTAAACATGGCACATCTCTAAACAAGGTTAAACGTGGCTACTTGGTTTCACAGCTTGGTCTTGTAGGGGGACCTAATAATGTGAAGAGTACTGTGAAGGTTTAGCTGAAGGGCCCTTGTGAAACTGAAACTGGCCGCTGCTTGTTAGATGGGTGGGAAGCACGGGCCGCGCAGAACATAACCACAAGTTCTGTATGTTTGCAAAGACAGACTCAAACTTAAGTATATGATTTTCTAAACATGTACCTTGACGTATATGCAAATCCAATGCACATGAATCATAGAAACACTTTCATGTAATACATCACTGTGTGAAACTTGATTAAACAATAATCAAATGGAACAAGTTTTCTATATTAGTTAAAATTCCTATATTCCATTAATCTATTCTCCAAGCTGCAATATTTACAATATTTCATTTCATGTTCTTCCCTATATTTTTCAGCAATTATAGAACCAATATGTAAAAGATAGTATTTTTTTAAACAAAACTTTTGAGAAAGGCCTTATAGATTTATATGAAACAGCTTTGACATTTGGAGTCTAACTGTTTGTAACAATATCAAATGATCTGACAGCAAATATTCAGACCTAGTACACAAACAGCCTGCAAGCTGCAACGCTGCTCGGTTTCCACTTGAGGTTAAGACAACTGTGAGAACTGAGATACATAAATCTATAAAGATACCGGAAAAAACTGCACTCGGTCTAAAGTTAAACCTCCACTCTACACAGAGTTGACAGACACTGTTTATCATTGGCTGTCAACTGACCAAACCAGTGGAACATATTTATAGATTTGGTTTAGCACTTCAGTTTAGTTTAACCACACTCTGTAGCTTGTATTTTTGTATGCAGTGTGTATCATATAGGCCTATATGCACACATAAAACAACTTCATAATACTTTTATTAGGTTTGTTTATTATTATTAATTTATTATTAATCATGTATTATAAAATGTAGTGTATTTGACAATGACATGTCTTAGTTTTATAATCATAAACATAAATAGAGTCGTTATTTACAATGATGCTAAAATTGCATTTACTTCTTGTGTTTTTAATTAAAATTCTGTTTATATATTTATATATGTATATATATATATATATATATATATAGTAATAAAATAATTGTAAACCTAATTGTGAATTTAATGTAGATCTAAGAATAGAAGGTATTAAAGAGAGTCATATTTGTATTGTTTAATAATGTTCAGAAAATATTTACAAACATTTAGAAATATTTTAAAAACATTCAGAAGACATTTAAAAAGGCAAAATTATACAAATTAATAATACAAATATATTGTTATTATTAAAAAAATATATCAATACACCAAATGTTTAATTTAACTATCAAAGATGACTAAAACGTTTTATACAGATTGATTTATAAAGGCATTAATTAAAGAAATGTAATAATATAAGCAGTTCACTCTATACATCGATTAGGAAATCTTTCATACATTGTTACCCCTTCAGGGACCAACAGCATGGCAAACTCAACCAAACAGGCTCCACAAAAACAATAACGTTCCACCTCACACATTCTCACTTTTAAGACCATTCCATTTTGTCAAACATAGTATTCAGAGAGACCAAAGACAGGAACATATATACTTACAACAACAATTGCTTACAGATTTTCTTTTCTCTTTAAAGACACAGGCTATTGCAAAACAAAGGTTGAGAAAGGAAAAAGAAGTGGACCAACTAGTAAACAAAAATGTTCTTAAACACACATATTTAATCTGAAGCAGGGGTTTCATATGGTTTAATACAAAGGCTGATACATATTTTTCATGCATAATAATCTGACATTCAAACTAAATTTTAACTGTGAAAAAATTTAATTAAAGTAAAACATTCATTAGAAAATGTTAATGCTCTATTAAGAACACACACACACACACACACACACACACACACACACACACACACACACACACACACACACACACACACACACAACACACACACACACACACACACACACACACACACACACACACACACACACACACACACACACACACATATACATACAAGATATACATACAAGAGACTTTAATTATATAGAGATTTTAAAAGAGACTAAAGAGAAATACAAACCTATGGCTGTCAATTAACATAATTGTGATTAATTTCATGATTTCGAGAGTTTTACACCTTTTCCCAGAATGAAGCAATAATATTATACATTTTATTACATTCAATCAAATAAAGTGTTGTTAATTAATTAAAAAAAGCTTATTTACAATTTTTTTTAATTTATTTTTCATGAACCTAGTTTTTTCAGTATGGTTACTGTTTTGCTGGTTAAATCTCGCTATCAAATAGCTTGTGATTAGACATTTCAGATTTACATTAACACAAAGTAGAAGAAATATAATGATCAATACACATGTTTATGGTTTCGGTGGCTTTAGAGCAGCATAGGTGCTGTTGATTTGGCTCGCCCGAATATTTCTACGCAGCTTGGAAAAATCCACCTCTGCGTACTGAAAGAACAACAAGGACAACAAATGTAGCATTTCAAAAGCACTTATCTCTGAAGCAAAATAAATGTTATAGGCTAGAAGATAGTATGTTTCACATAATTCACCTGTAATTGCTGTGGATCCTGATGCTGTTCTGCAACTTGTGTTGGTTGTAGATCAGCATTGAGCGTTCGATCTGCAGACCTTCTGTTCCCAAATACAAACACTTTTAACAGTCCTGTAAAAGAAACAGTGATTTAGTTTCACTAAACGTTGTATGCTGTTTCCATATAATTATGTATATATATATACATAATTATAAATATCAAAGTTACAATGGTAGCCAAAATTTTACATTGACTAATTTAAATTTTGCTTTAATTAACAAAAAACTTTACATTTATATTTTTACATATCTCTGAAAATAACTCACCAATCAGCACAACAATCAGAAGCCCATTTATCAGAGCAGATATGACGCTAATAATCTGCCACTGTGTTTGATTCTGATCAGTACAGTCCATTGTATGATTGTGACACTCAGTTAGTTGAGTTGATTCTGTAAAGATAGTTTACACAAGTCTGTTAAAGGAGCAACTGTTAGTGTTTATAAAATGTCATTGATTTTGTAAAAGAGGATATACCTATGTTTTTCATAAAAAGATGTAGTACTAAATGTGATCATCAATATGTTTTGATCACTGAAGAATCAAATGAACTCACCATTGAAGTATATTCTGGAGCTGTTGCTGAGTTTTGGAGGTGTTTCTGTGTTCATACAGTAATAAACTCCTAATTCATCAGCAGTCACATTATTAATAACCAGACGATGTTTAAACTGCACTGAATATTTCTTTCTGAATGTTTTATTTGGGTAAAAAGGTGATGTTGTTGTTGAGAATGATTGTAGAATCACTGTTGGAGGATCTGATGTTTTTAGTAAAATCCAATAAACATCATTTTCATCAAGATCACAGTTGATGGTCACATTTGATCCCATATCAGTTATTAGATCTGCCACTGCAGCTTGACAACAGATTAATATGTCTGTAAGATAACAATTAAATACACATCATGATTAAGACTACCTGCTTTAAACACTGTGATCCTATAAAATAAATTAGAACAAATTAAAACAATTTATGACAAAGCATATCTGAATATACATGGGATAAACTTACAGAGCTGAAGCTGAAGGATCCTCATGTTGTTGCAGTGAATAAAACAGCTAGAAATAATGAAACGTTGTTTATCATACAGCAGCTCTGAAGCAAAGAGAGAGAAAAAAATTCTCCCACATCAGAGGAAGTAAAGTTTGCTCCGACCACATTGTACACATTTACTTCAACACCTAATGCCCAACACCAACTTTGTTAATCAAGTTGAGCACAATTATTGCATTTTTAAATCCACTATTTTTCAAACATATTTAATTTCTAAACGTATTAGGTAAACCTCAATAATCAAGACTCAATAACCCAAACTAGTAATTATTTTATCCCTTACCCTCAACCACCCAATAAACAGCGACCGAGTGTCTGATTCATGACAATATGACTTTAATGAACCAATTTTATTGAAAACATACAGCATATAATTTGTAGTCCCATTCACAAGCAATGCTTGCTATGATTATAATGAATTGTTAAATAAAAAACATGACTCAGAAGATTTTGGCCTGATGTTGCCTCAAGCTGGTACTGGTGGCCTCAGGAGCGTCTTGTATCATGTCAGCTAAAGCTGGGTCAGCAATCATGAGAGCTGTGTGGCTCAGATCAGTCATGTGACCATGGGCCACATTTGAAATCGATACATTTATTGTTAGAAAGAGACAAATGTACTGAGAATTATTGATAATTCATTGTAAGATATTTCTAATTATAACAATATAACAATATAACAATATATATATATATATATACAGGATAAAAAAAACTATACATTTGAAGTACATATATATTTGGGGGGGGGGGGCATCATGTGACACACAGTAGCCACGATAGCGCTTATGTTTTATTTATTTTTTCCTTTTTATTCGAAACATTCCCAAACGCATAAACTATATCATGAAATATCTCGATAATCACCTTTATAGATTATGTTGATCTAGTGGGCGATGGTCAAAGTACCTAATAATGTAATATATTAACTATGCTTAAAAACCTGTCTGTTTAGGCTACTTAGTTAACAGATATGGGTGTCATGCATATTTTAATACGACTGACTATATTTAATGTGAATTTAACATTGAAAGTTACTGTCAATAAGAAACATTGTACGTTAGGGTACTAATCATTGTAGTTACAGAAAGAAATCAAAGAACATTTTCACTGACAGTCTAGAGTTCGAGCACTCAAAAACTCCCATTAAAATCACTGAAGCTGTTTTTTGCTTTTTTCATTGGGAAATTAATATCTTGCTTACATATTAGTACACACATTTCTTTGCACTTTGTTGTTTCTAACGAGAGAATTCGCCAGAAAGAGGTATTTAGCCAGCAAGCAAGTGAAGAAAACACCGGCATTTCAGCGGTGACTCATCTGAACGCCACTGATTGGTCATTGCATTCATAAGCTCAACAGCATCGTGTGTGATTGGTTAGAATGCGCAGTACTGTAAATACGCGTCTGTATCTGGCTCAGCGCCAGTCAGCGAACACAGACTTGAATTTAGCAGCTGATTATATGACGCACTGAACGATTTAATCACGCCGGTGTGATTGTAGCCTATTAAATATTGAAAAATGAATCGGCAATTTTTTTGTCTTTTGGAAGCTGCACTCAAAATACACTTGGCTCAAAAATCTGAGGGGGCACGTGCCTCTGGACGGACGGACAGACAGACAGATAATGTTGTAATGTTTAATTGTAATGTTATGTAAAGACACTAGGGGGCAGGCAAACACAGTTTTAGGGGATTCTTTATAGACAGCAAGCATGAGACTACTACGCTAGACTAACATTTTGTTCTTTAATAAAATGTACTGTTCCACAGACAGATCTGGACTGGAATTATTGTAAAAACATTATAGGAAACAAATGACAATTGCAAATTAAAGATCGTGGTTTGGATTCAGTGAAGTGAAATGCTGGACATGAGCATGTCAGTTGTACTGGTAATAATAATACATGTAAAACACAAAGTAATGGCATACACACTAGCAAACGGAAGGCCTCAAAACTAGTTTGTGCATATTACAAAAACACTCTGCTTTTCACACACAATATATGAAACTGAAGACAAATTTTATAACAATACAAATGAATAGGTAGGCTATATAAAGTATGCAAAGCAAAAAAAATATATATATATATACAAAAATATGCGAAAAAGAGTTTAATTTAATGAAAACAAAAGCACATATGAGATACACAGACCTATTTGCTGATATGCCAATAAACCTTTTGATGAATACAGATTATGCATATATATGCACTGATCTATAATAGAGCAGTCATTTTAAAGACCAGTGGTTTTATGTTTAAATTTCATATACAATTCCCTCATAAATGCTTATATGTATAACTGGAAGTTTTGCATTCTTGTCAAGCTTTACAGTGACTAAAGTCACAACATGACAGTGCATTAAAAACTCAATGACAGCATGAATATGCAAGGAAATAACACACATCTGTGTTTGAATGGTATTAGTGTTCATTTATTAATTAAAAACTTTAGAACATTTAAATTGTGTTATGCTATAAATGTTATAATAAAAGCAATGCTAGCTGACAAAAACAAAACAAAAAGTAAAACACTGTGCCGGCCCTCTCACCTGCTCATCCGGTTTTTGGGAATTTAAGTTAGTTATGTCTTTCCTCCCATCAGGCAGTCAGAGAATTTTACTCTCTGTGTCTCTTCACCATTGTTCAGTCGATCAGCATTACAACAAGAGAGAGGAACTATGAGACAGATCTGGTTTGAGTCAGGATATGACATGGGAAAGAAAATCATACAGGTAACTTCTTATTGTAAAAAAAAAAAATGTCAACTGTTTGTTTGTTTATTCTATTTTATTTTGTTAAAAACAAAATTTGAAAGTCAAATTCACGGAAAAGCCTGACTGTATTTCCTTTTCTCTGCAGTTCATGAATGCGCACGTCACTGGAAGCTCTGTGATCTTGTCCTGCTCTTACAGTAACAAAAAAAACTGAAGTAATTATAAGACATTGTATTAAAGTCACAATGATAGCAGGAATATATGAGACCTTCAGAGAAACGTTTCTCTTGAGAATCAGGATCCAGCACACATTTTCCCAGAGGATTAAAGGTTGATGAAAGGAAGCTTCATTCTCCTATACTCATGTAAGTCACCGATTAAACTGAGAAATGTTTTCGTTCGTTGCTTTTTATCAAAATGAGACAGACTGAGTAATATTCAATGACTCTGTTTTATAATTTACAAAACCAAAAGTTACATTTTCACAAGTCAAAGCCAAAATCACAAATCATATAAAGAAGAAAAGGTATATTTTTTTCCACATGCAATATATTAAACCTTCAGCTTGGAGATTGTAATTAATGACTAATTAATATCAAAGAGTTTAGAACTGAACCTCTGATGTTCATTTTATTAATTATAATGTTAAGAATATATTATACATTTTTTAAATAATTGAATAAACAAAATATTCCTCAACCTGTTCATCATAATTGATTTTTTTAGTACAGCATATGTCAGTTTTAGAAAGCAAAGTTCTACCCTTGAAAAATTATTAATATATCAATATTGCATATTATAAGCCTAATGCCAGTTTTCTACTTGACAGAAGTTATCATATAAATACATTTTGTGAATCACTTTTATGAAAAATGGACTAAAACAAAATGTTTCTTCTGAAATCAAATCTGTGGAATTTAAAATACACATTAATATTATAATAAATGAGCCTGACAAAAAACATGATGGGATCGATACATTGTACATTCTTAAAACACTACAAACTAAGGCTTAAATTCTATGATTGTTTTTAAGACATACTGGATTTGGGGGCAGCATAAAAAGCCCTTTCTTACACAATACTTGAGTTGAAGATGATTAATGGCTTCAGTAATGTCCTCAAAACAAGGAGACAGATCACATGTCTGTTTATTTTACAACTGTGATTAAAAGAGTAACTATACAGACTATAAATTAGAAAATGGCAAATTCTGTAGATAGTAGTGGATTGAAGACTTTAAGGCATTAGGAATCACAGTCCTGCTTCAAAAGCACCTCGGCTGTTATTCAAGATTTTTTTATTCGTCACATACTCAATTATACAGGATATAATCAGTAGTGAAATGTAAATCAGGACAGCTCAATGGACAGTGCAAAAAAATTTAAAATGAAACATAACAAGAGAATATATATAAATATAGGTAAGAATAAAATCAAAATAAGGAAAAAAATGAGTAAAATGTGCAATGAAATAAAATGTCCAATACAGTATACTGTGGACTTAATAAATAATAATGCAAATAATATTCAAAATGAAATGTTAAACAGAGGCGTCTACAAGGAAATGTTGGTCAAAATGACTGAATGTTATATAATGTACTTTCCAAATGCACATTTTGTGTTGTATTATGCACATCAAATAAATCTCACAATACCATAGTACTGTGGTACCACAGTTCAGTACCACAGTACCACAAAAGTACCACAGTTCAGTACTTTTTTCATTTAAATTACATCAATTAATATATTTAATATATTACCCGAAGCATGTGAAAGCAACGGCTATTTAATCCGATCAAAAAGTAATTTATTGTCTTAATAAATGTCAACTTATCAGTAGAAGACAAATGCTTCTTTTCCCATTCACATTAAACCCAACATGCATTTTTTTATGGAGACATATTGTAACTTTCCAAAAGGTCCAGAAGAATTACAGAAATCCAGAGTGGAGTGGATCAGATTGAAGCAAATAAAGATCGATTCATTTTGTGAAGTAGCTGATTGTGTTCTTCCATCTACAGAGCACAGATCTCAACCCTGAGCATCTTATCATGTGCTTATAATGAACTAGATTTGGTAAATTATTTGCAATTCTAATATAACAAATTATAAAATTGTGTAAGAATAAAAGATACATTTAATATAAGCAAATGCAACAGGAAGAAAGTTTACTTGTAAGTTAAGGCAGTAACAATTTAAGGCCTTTAACATGAAACACCTTTAACAACAAATGTTCCAGTGTTTCATGATCTCATCCTGTTATACAATAAGAGCAATGCAGTGCAAAACAGCAATAATGTAACAGCCCAAACAGTGTCTTCTACACCGGAGAGAACCAATGAAAGCTGTAACAATTTAGCGAAATGTAAAAAAAATTAAACAAAGAGTCAACATCTTGACTTGTTTATCTCATTTGTGTCACTGTTATTTCTTTCACTTGTGACAGAAGAGACTGGGGCACAATATAATTTATTCCTTTTTCTAAGATACAGTATTACACCGGCTATAAGCACTATTAATAGTATAGCTAATAGAATATAAACCCAGACCAAAGATGATTTCTCCTCTTTGTCGTCTTTAGCTTCTTCTTGGGTTTCTTCAGCACTGGTTTCGTTTACTTTTCCTGTTGATTCGGCAAGAAAACAGTAAATAAACATCAACAACATCACTGCACTTTTTGTGATAAAACAACAGATCTGTCTATGATGTCTAGGAGCAGAATTCACGCAGGAACATCACTAATGAATTTTGTAAAATTAAAAATGTCACATATTCATCAACCAGTTTTACACACCTTTGATGATCAGCTGTACAATGATGAGTTCAGATGAGGGTGTGATTGTGCAGGTGTATTTTCCTGCATCAGTGTGTTGAATATTGTTGAGTTTGATGGAGAAGTTTCCTCTCAGATACTTATCAGGGAAAGTTTCAGTTCTGTTCTTGTAACGATGGTCCTGTAACTCTAGTGAATCTTCACCCTTAATTATGTCACACACATTCTTGCTGCCATTGTGTCTCCAGTGCACATTAAAGTGTTGAAGTTTAAGAAAATTTTCAGTTGAAGAACATGACAGGAGAACAGAACCACCAATAAAACCCTCTACTGGGACCTGCAGACACACTAAAATCACACAAACTGTAAACACACTGTCTGACGTTCATTGTGGTATATTTGTTTGTTTTAAAGGGGTCATATGATGCGATTTAAAGTATTCCTTTCTCTTTGGAGTGTTACAAGCTGTTCCTGCATAGATAAGATCCCTGGAGTTTAAAAAAGGTGAAGTTTCAAAACCAAAGAGATATTCTTTATCAAAGTTAAGACTCTGCCACGCCCCCTAAAATGGCTCATTCAAACACGCCCCACATATCTGTGTCACGATGAGGACATATTTGCATAATGCAGCACAAATGTTCACGTGAGGAAAGAAGGCGTGGTTTCAGTAAACGCAGTAGTGCTTAAGCAGCTGTGTCAGGGAGAAGCTGTGTGTATCTAGACGAAAGCAAAATAACTTTATTTGGCCTTTCCGAAAGTAGACACATTTAGGAATCATTGAGATTACTTACAACAGAACAGCAACACATTTAATGAACGACAGTTTCGTGAACCTAGGAGAGGAGGTAATTCTGACTTTGCTATGACAATCTGGTGCTTCCGAATCAGCGACTGCATTTTTTTGTAGTATTTGCTATTGACTGTTCAAATGAAGAGTTTTGTGTGTGCGCGCGTGTGTATGTGAGAGAGAGAGATGGTCACATCACAGCCGAGTGTACAGCACATAAGAAATCGTTTTAATCACGGCTCAGGGCTCTGGACTAACTTGTTGCACTGGTGCGCCTAACTCTTTTTTTCTTAGGAGCACCAGCACAAAAGTTAGGTGCACCTAAATTTTCATATAGGCAATATTTACTAGTAAACGATTAACTAACAATCTGGTCAACAAAGTTATTTGAAGCACAATTCTACAAGAAAGGTAACTTACTGAAAGAGTGTTGGTGCTTAAAGTGCTTTACTGAGCTGATATTTAAACTTAAAACATCTCAAGATAAATGAAAAAAAAATAAAAATTCTAAATTAAATGTTTTAAGGGCGTCAAACTGAACATCTCATGGCTCAATGTCTTATGTACTATCCTTCATTGCGGTCACATTCCCCTCGGATGGCCAACTCCTGTAGTTTGTCCTTCTTGATCTTTGGCCTTCGCTAAACCGGCTGACCACACTCTCTCTAGCATCAACATCTTCCAGACTTGACCCCTCTACATAGATTCTTATCATATCTTCCACTGTGTCTGAATGAAGGGATGCTCTAGTGCAGTGGTTCTCAAACAGCTTTGGTCGCTCCCTCCCTAAAACCTATAAAAAAATCCGGCGCCACCATCCCAACTCAGACTACCAAATAATTTCACTAAACATGAAAAAAAAAAGTATTTATAGAAAAAAAATAAACTGTTCTGTCTAATTGTCTCTCTGTTCTTATACTGTATTTCAATGCAGCCAAATTCTCAATAAAACTGTTTTACTTTATATATATTTTACTGTTTCTTTTGTCAGTCAAAGGGATAAATATGAAATAATGACTGAAACACATCCCTTTAAGAATACAACCAGCTCTCCCTTCCAAGAAGCTAGTCTGCACAAAAATCCTAATTGATAATTTTATTGAGCCGTTGTCTGATGAAATTAAATAATACACAATATAAGACAAAGACAATTCCTGTGCTGTGATTTCGGCTATATTTGCATGTAAACTGAACAGAGCAGATGCAGAGTAAGAGCTGCGGGCGCGCTGATCTTGCGCTGTTGCGGCAGTACCAACGATCACAGAGACTCCCTAAAGTTTGTCCAAGAAGTCGCTAGATTTGTCACCTTATAGCTTTTTTGGAAAAAAAGTTGCTGGGGGGGGGGGGGGGGGGGGGGGGTGGCTGAAAAGACAAAGTCGCTAAGTTGGCAACACTGCGCGCATCTCTACTCACCTCTCTCTCTGTCTGACTGCAGCAGCACACGCATTTTCAAACGTACACACACGTACAGGAATATCTGGACCACGGCCAATCGGGGGGGGGGTCCGCCCTTCACTATCTCTGATTGGTTTAGACCACGATATGGGCCTAACGTGTGTCTGTTGTTGAACCACAGGGAGACTTTCAGAGTCGTGGAGACTTTTTTTTTTCTTGAACAACTGGACGCACAGGTGTGACCTCAGATTTTTTTTAGTAGCATCATTGAGAAATTAGGTCGCACTCTAGAGCCCTGCGGCTTGTTTGCAAATATATACGAGCATCATCACGGTGTCTGTCATGCGACTCTGTTCCCCTCTCAGTCTTGAACTGATGGTAAAACTAGGGTTGTAACGGTATGAGATTTTGACGGTATGATAATCGTCTCAGAAAATATCGTGGTTTCACAGTATCATGGTATACGGTATTAAACAATCAAAACAATTTTTTTTTGGTTGACAAAGCATGTGTTTATTCTAGGGCTGCAACTAACAATTATTTTGATAATCAATTAGTTGGCCAATTATTCTTTTGATTAATCGGATTAAATACAATTTGTTTATTTTATTGACAAAAAACACACTATTCCACATTCTGCTCAATGTCCTTCAAACAAACTGAATGCTATGAAAACATACAGTCTTAATTTATTTGACCACCTGTCATAAAGAGAAAACAAATATTTTAGGAATCTGTCAAAAAAATTGTTTACATCTAAAAATTTTATTGTCATTTATTGGGCAAATTACAAACAGAAACAACTAATTAGTATTTATAATAACAAAAATGGCCTCATAACAGCTTGCATTCTTGCTTGCATTGTTTATGTACTTTTTGACTGTAATTGGGTATCTGAAAAAAACACTAAAGTGCTCTGCCTTTCTTTCATAGATAACAGCAATAATTATATTATAGCATTAGAAATAGCCTACTATTGTTACTAAAGAGCTTACGCATTTTGGAGGATTAACCAATACAGAAAGCAAAAACATGACTTTGGTAATCACCAATGCTGTTAGTTTAGAGCAGCAGTGGCACAAACCTTACATTTGTTAAAAACCTTGCATAAATTAGTTTTAATAAATGTGTTAAGCATTGTATATGTGAATATAGTTTAAATTAGGGTTGAACGATTTTAGAAAATAATCTAATTTACCAATATTACGATTGTGATTTAATATGATTTTTTTTTAAGGCTCTTCATATTAATTATTAATCAAAAACATACAACAAATCATTGTATAGTATGCAGTGTTGGGCACGTTACTTTAAAAACAGGAATTAGTTATATTACTACTTACTTCTCACAAATACTAACCGAGTTACATCGTTATAAAATAAACTAATTACAAGGGAAAGTAACTATTGTTACTTGAAAAAAAAGGTTAAAAAATGTCAAATAACTTGGATGCCCCAATATTACATATGTCAAATAAATGAAATGGTCACCAAACATAAATTATTATTATAAAACATTACACTAATCTACACAATTTTTATGTTTCTGTGGGACAATGTGAGAGACACCTATCAAATTCAATTGATTATTTCAGTCAAACATTATAATATGATATTATGATAATTTAGCATTATATGATGATAGAACTTTAGTAATTAGAATAACCATGTATGAATGCATATTTATCATGCTGTCTGAACTTAGGACTGTTGGTGGTGCTTAAGATATTGTTTGTCATTTAGTGTTTCTATAAAAAAAGGGGAAAGAAACTAAAAATAATGCTGATAAGATAGCAAAACTACCATGAATTCTACTATTAATAACCATAAGAAAACTCACAAAGGATTATTGAGCTGCTGGGTTCATGAATATTAATCAGGTCGTCTGCATTCGCTCAAACTGATTCGCTGAATAGGTGAGCACCGGCCAATGAGATTGCCGTTTGCATATTAGCTCCGCCCACTACAAGAGAAACCGGCAGTTCTTAAAAGCTGAAGACTTCCAAACGAACTCTGACAGGATTTTGACAGGAAAGTACAACAAAGGATATCGTTTACATGTAGCGCGTCAATTCATGTTATGAAGGACCCGCGGACACGAAAACAACCCGCGGCAAACTGCGGCCTTGGCAACACAGTGTGCCAACATGATGCTTCCTCTGAAGACTGCTGAGATGTATTTGACTTGAAGCAGCACTGCTAGACCGATCGGTGTGTGTCATTAAAGTACAGCGAGAGCTATAAGAGAGCGGACGTCTCATTATGCTTTCTCTCGCCATACTTAGATGTCATTCGATCGTCATACATTACTCTCGCATGTCAAGTGACAGCATAATAGCAGCCTCTGCCGTTGAAAAAAATCAAGTTTTTTCATATCGCGATGTTATCGCAAATGCAATTAATCGTTCAGCCCTATCAGTGACTGAGCTTCATTACACACAGGGCTGAAATGTTGGCTATCATGAAAAATATTACTCTTAAAAATGTAAATAATAATAAAGACTCGGTGTGAGAGGAATGTTCTGCAGGAACACACGTTCACTTTGATCACAGTCATGTGTCATTTCTTTAACCTGTAAAAGGCGGTTATGGAGCGTCTCATATTTATATTCAGACAATTACATGCTGTTATCCCTTTAAAGTTCCTACTCTCATAAAATAATTCACACTGCATGTTGACTTTTAAACCTTAAATTAAATTTCAACAACAGATAATTCAGCACAATGGATATTTTTGCGCTGCATATCCTGTTAATTGTCTACCTATCTGTGTTCCGTCTGTCTGACGCGCATGAACGCGCCGGCGCTCATTTGGTATTTTAAACTTAACACAGCCGGTCAGGACGGACCTTATGTAAAAATGGAAATGCTGAATTTATACATTTATACACCGTAAACTGAACGTGTTTTGCGCTGAAGATGCACACGCGTGTGTCACAGCGCCTGACAGGGCAATCCTTTACACTAATGCATAAGCTTAAAGCTCAAAATAAAGAAGTATCATGTTTTGGGCAGCTTGGATCACGTACTTCTCCCGCAGCATCTCATTCTGTTTCCTCCACTATTTTTAGATGCATTTTGTTCATAGAAATACGTTATTCAGTGCTGTAATTTGAGCAACCGGCTGAAGTTGGACGTGTACTGTGGGCAGACCCGACTAATCGATAATGAGAATCGTTGTCGATGATTTTCATAATCGATAATAATCGATTTTATCGATTAGTTGTTGCAGCCCTAGTTTATTGAAATTTAATTCATCAAAAGCAATCATGTAGATTTCATCATTGATTATATATTAGTTTAACAACTTATATTCATCATCAATAATTCATAACAATTCATAAATTCTGGTTTGAGTTAATTTTTTCTGGATTATGTACTTTTATGACAAAAATATACTATCAAAAACGGTGGTAATGAAATTAATGTTTAAAGATTTAACAATTGAATTAATGCTTTAAAATGTAATCAAATGAAAATAAATGTTATTATTTCGTAAAGCACAACAGCTTTACTAAATAAAAATGAGGGGGAAATTAT
Organism: Schizopygopsis pylzovi; assembly: GCA_027422435.1. Classification (NCBI taxonomy): domain Eukaryota; kingdom Metazoa; phylum Chordata; class Actinopteri; order Cypriniformes; family Cyprinidae; genus Schizopygopsis; species Schizopygopsis pylzovi. Next base: position 21,652,567 of record CM049825.1, read on the forward strand.
ATTCCTTAAAAGTATCTATAAATTATTATTCTTTTAGAAGTAGGCTACATTATAGGCAAGGCAAGGCAAGTTTATTTGTATAGCACATTTCATACACATTGGTAATTCAAAGTGCTTTACATAAAAGAATGTGAAATAATCATTCACAGCAATAAAAACAAGAAGTTAAAAATAATAAAACAAGGAGTTTTAAAATGATATAGAAATTGATTTAAAATGAGATTTAAAACAGTTAAATAGAAAATGATTATACATAAAATACAATGCAGTCAGTTCGGACGTAGCACAGCGCTCATTCAACAAATGCACAGCTAAATAGATGAGTTTTGAGACTGGATTTAAATGTGGCTAATGTTTTAGCACATCTGATCTCTTCTGGAAGCTGGTTCCAGCTGCGGGCAGCATAATAGCTAAAAGCGGACTCCCCTTGTTTTGTGTGAACCCTTGGTATTTCTAACTGACTCGACCCTAATGATCTGAGTGGTCTGTTAGGTTTATATTCAGTGTGCATATCTGACATATATTTAGGTCCTAGGCCATTGAGCGACTTATAAACGAGTAAAAGTACTTTAAAATCAATCCTAAATGTAACTGGAAGCCAGTGTAAGGACCTGAGGACTGGTGTGATATGCTCATATTTTCTGGTTCTAGTCAGAATCCTGGCAGCAGCGTTCTGGATGAGCTGCAGCTGTCTAATGGTCTTCTTTGGAAGGCCGGTGAGGAGACCATTACAATAATCCACCCTGCTGGTGATAAAGGCATGAACAAGTTTCTCCAAGTCATGACTGGAAACAAAACATCTAATTCTTGCAATGTTTTTGAGATGATAGTATGCTGATTTAGTTACTGCTTTGACATGACTACTAAAACTAAGGTCTGTCTCCAGAATCACCCAAAGATTTCTGACTTGATTTTTAGTTGTTTGACCCCTAGAGTCAAGGTATGCATTCACCTTGAGAACTTCATCTTTGTTTCCAAATGCAATGACTTCAGTTTTCTCCTTGTTTAACTGAAGAAAGTTTTGGCACATCCAACTGTTAATTTCATCAATGCATTGGCAGAGGGAGTCAATGGGGCTATAATCATTTGGAGATAAGGCTAGGTAGATCTGGGTATCATCAGCATAGCTGTGATAGGCAATTTGGTTCTTCCTCATTATCTGACTTAGTGGGAGCATATACAGGCTAAACAACATCGGTGCAAGAATTGAGCCTTGTGGGACTCCACATGTCATGGACGTCCACTTAGACTTATGCTCTCCTATACTCACATAATAACCTCTCCCTTCTAAGTATGACCTGAACCATTTGAGTGCCATCCCAGAAAGCCCGACCCAGTTTTCCAGTCTCTCTAGAAGTATGTTATGATCGACAGTGTCAAACGCAGCACTAAGATCTAGTAGTACCAGCACTGATATTTTGCCAGAATCAGAATTAAAGCGAATATCATTTATTATCTTAATGAGTGCTGTCTCTGTGCTGTGATGCACGCGGAAACCAGATTGAAAATTATCCAGGAATCCATTTGAGTTTAAGTAGTTGTTCAGCTGATTAAAAACTACCTTTTCAATAATCTTACCTATGAAAGGAAGATTTGATATTGGTCTATAGTTGCTCAACATGGTGTTATCAAGATTGCTCTTTTTCAGAAGGGGCTTAACAACTGCAGTTTTCAGGGAGTTTGGAAAAGTCCCAGAAAGAAGTGAGGTGTTCACCACTTCTAAGAGATCTGCTTCTAAACAGTTAAGCACACTTTTGAAAAAAGATGTGGGAAGTGTGTCAAGATAGCAGGTTGACGATTTAAGATGCTGTACTATTTCTTCCAAAATTTTGCTATCAATTGTTTTAAAAACAGACATAGTCTGATTGTACTATAACAGACATAGTCTGTTATAGTACAATCGTCATTTCTGTCAATTTCTTCAAGTTAAAAAGCGGACTTTTATTTTGACGGGTAGTAGTGAACTGAGGGGGGCAGTAATAAGCATTTGAGTCTCTAAGCTGCCGCAAATCACAGAAGAAGAAGAAGACAGGTAGTAGTGGAGAGCTTTGCGTGTATTTGACAATGGCTTTCCCAAATAAAAAGATGAAAGTATTATTAATTGTTCTCTCAGTGTCAGTGAGGCTCTCAGTGTTTGTCCTCAGATAGTGAGACAGCAGGCGCTGTTAAACATTATGAACGCCAGCTTATGTATGTAATACATGACAACGCCGCTCAAATGCAAAACAAACAGATTATATTTTTACATAGCAGTGTTTTTCGCTTTAATTATCACAGACAGTAGACCATGTAGTGATTTGACAGCTTTGTTTTTGATTTATTCATCAATCCTTCAAATCCTTGTTTCCTCTTTTTGCGGCTGCTTTGCGACCAGTTTTTTTAACTGTCTATCCTCGAGGACAAATAAGCGTTCGTCTTTTCTATATCCAAAGTATTGCCATACTACCGATTAGGGCTGTGCGATTAATCGAAATCGAAATAAAATCGCGATTTGAGATTGCGCGATTTCTAAATCGCTTTATAGCTCGATTTTTTTCTGCGCCCCTGCCCCAACCTCCCGCAGTATGCTATCCGAACCAATCAGAATGCAGCAGAACAGAACAGACCGGGCATACAGACAGATAGTATGCTAAAGAAACAGGGAAGATGAGTTCAGAACAGGATAAGGACTTGGTGGCCAAAAAAATGCATGTTGCATGCAGAGCACGCGGAGTGGGGAGCGTAGCGATCAGATTTCCTTCAGAGCGGAGAGCGTCTTTCTGAAGATCCCGCTCCGCTCGCTCAATACCGCTCGCTCAGCACAAAATGCCCCTTTGGTAATTTGTTAATTCCAGAATCTGTGGAATAGGCTAAGCAATGTCTGTCTAAGCTAATGTTTCTAAAAGCAAATTCTAAAATCCTGTGAAGATTGACACGTTTTAATGGACCGCATTTCCCCGCAGTTTTGGTCTATTTTTAATTTTAGAAAGTGTTTATTTTATTTACGCCACAAAATAATTATTTGTCAAGTGCATTTCATCTTGTGTGTGCTTTCATGGGCCTGATAAGTATTTTGTGAAATTCTATATCTGCTTTTCAAGTTTTCATCTTGTGTGAATAGCGTTTTAATGGAAAAGTATACTTTTTCAGTTATTTAATTTTTTATGCAAATGTTCCAAGTGGCTTCAAAACAAGACACGTTTTTAAATTAAGATTTAAATGTTATACATTTAAATTAGGGATGTTCATTTCGGTTATTTTTCCTAACCGTTTACCGACAAATATTATAGAACTGAATTAAATTAAAAATAATAAGTGTCTGTGACCCGTTAAAAATACTAGCATCTGTTTTTCGGGGATTAATTTCACATGCGTAAAAAGCAGCAAACAACAGAACGAGGATTCACCTGATCATATCATATTACATCACGCACCTGCAGCACTTCTGCAAGCAGAGAAAAACTTAATTCACCTAAATGCTGGGTTCAGCCTTTTGGGTCATTTTTTGGGGGGTTATTTGTTCAGTGTTTGGGTAGTTTGTGTACATTTTATTTTATTTATAAAATAGTTTCTGTCAGTATATTGTTTAAATCTATGCAGAGCAACATTCGCGGTGTGAATCACTAAACGAACGTCGTGTCGGTCTTATTGCTTGATAAAGAGTCTGATGCTTTGCATAAAATAAACTATTATATTTATAAAGATACAGAACACAAATTCTTTGAATGTTAAAACATGTCCTCAGAGCTGTTGACTGTTTGTTGTTGAGCAGGTTATGAAGGCAATCGCAGTTCATTTCGTCCATGAGTGAAGTGCAGGGCGGCGGTCTTATCCGTGATCGTTCCCGCCGAACACGACTCCAGCTCGGCGCGAGAGCCAGCGCCGTTACGGTGGAAGCACAATTACAGAGCGGTCGATTTACTCGTGAATTACATCGGTTTAATGTTTAATCTTTACTTCTAATGTTTGTTAAACGAGATTAAACAGGCAATGTGTAGGCTTATAGCTTATAAAAACAAGCAAATGAGAAATAAAGGAAGTTATCACGTCTGGAGTATTTTACAGAAGTTTAGAGGATTTAAGTTAATCTGTAAATATTATTTCATGCATAAAGTAAAAAAAAGAAGAAAAAAAAGCGAATATTATAATAGAAACGAATAAAGCCATTAGCTGAGTTAAATCATCCATTAATGATGGGTTAAATAAACAATCAAATTTACTGGGTAAAATTAATCCCAAATGTACTCTTTTACCCAGCCCTAATTGGTTTGTTTTGAACCCAGTGTTTTTTAGAGTAGGCCTATGCAGAGTTTTTCATTATTGTGCTGCGCGAAATTAAAGCAGACGGCAGAAAGATGCATTCTATTTTTGTCTTATTTTACAAAAAAGCAAAGATAATTTGTTTATTGTTTATGTACACAAATAAAAGCAGACCTTTTACAATTCCGATTATCTTCATGACCAAGAGGAGTTGCTTCCACTGTTGGAAGGGGAATAAATCACGTGATTGCTTCAGCGCCGCATGCGCACACATTTAAGCATTCTACCTTCACAATGCAGCCTGTTCATTATCATTATAAAAACAACCGGTCAAACATATGGAAAAAACACACTGCTCTGTTTAAATATGTAGTAAAATCTGTGCTGTTTAGCGTTATCACCGTACCGCCGTGAAGTTATGCAAAACATTTTGTTTTATGTGGATATTGTAAGGGTAAATAAATAAAAGGTAAATAATATTTTGGCATTTAAATACCGCGAATACAGGAACATTTGATTTTGTGTTGAAGGAGAGACCCAACATTGGTTTCAGTTTTGTTTTAGCCTAAAATAATTAGTTTTGGTTTGTCGTTATAGCTTCTTATTTTTAATTCTTGTTATTTTCTAGCCTACTGTTAATTGAAAGGTTTTGTTATGGAGTGAGGGGAACTAAAATAGCCTAGCTATGTTTACACTGTTTATTATAATGTTTGTAATTCGCGTTGGCCTATTTCTGAATGAAATAATAAAATGCGACTTATAGGCTACTTAGTTTTTTTCTCTCTCTCGCTCTCTCTAAAAAACTTGTTTTTTTTATACGTGTAGCTTATTTTAACCATGCAGCAAACCTTTTAAAATATTTTGATAAATTACTACAAATAAATTAGTGAATTTAAACCGTTTAACTGATTGTATTAATGGGTCAAAATTATTATCGGTTGGTTAAAGGTTAATTAACATCCCTAATTTAAATGAACAATTTCACTCTGAAACATAACCATTTCTTATCGGACTACTGCTTTAATTGAGACATTTATTCAATAATGTCACTATAAACAGGAAAAAATTAATATGCCTAATCTTACTGGAGACATTTAATGTGAGCGCGTGATCTGAGCGTGATTCGGTTTACCGGTGAGCGCGAGCGGATCATTAGCAGATGATCAGGCGTGAACGACTCAGCAGAGCGCGCACACACACAAAGCGAAATATTGAACCGCTCCGCTTCGCTCACATGCTCTGGTTGCATCTTGTTTTGTTGGATTTGATTACTCACATATACACATAATATATATATATATGTATTTTGCCATATGTCTGTTCTATAGAGACATGTTACAACTTTTTGGGAAAGGTCTAATTGGTTTCCTTTGGAAATATGTTTCAAATTCACACAGAATGCATGTATAACTGTAAAGGTCAAGGTTTCTTTATTTGTCACATGATAAATTATACAGGGTATAATCAAAAGTGAAATGTAGATCAAATCAGGTCCGCTCAGTGGACAGTGCAAAGAATAAAAATTATATAAAAGTAACACCACACAAGAGCATATATATATATATAGGTAAAAAAAAGAAGAGTAAAATGTGTAATAGAATTGTAAAAGAAAAGCGCAAAACAAGATGTGCAAGACAAGTAAGATGTGCAAAAACAAGTAAGATGTGCAAAAACAAGTAAGATGTGAGATAAAGCATGTCTGTTTGTCAAAATCGTGATTAAAATCGAAATCGAAAAAAAAATCAAAAAATCGTGATATATATTTTTTGTCCATATCGCACAGCCCTACTACCGATTTTTATTTATATTTGGACGTGTGATAGAGATTAGAGATAATCTCTGTGTCTGATTGTGTCTCCGCTGCACGTGTGGTGGAGCAAGAGAACAGTGAAGTTGAAAGTTGTTGCCTAGGCGCAGGTGAGATACTGCATCTTTTATTTTCTCCAAATACCGTAGATAAGCAAATGTACACGGTATGATAATCATACGTGTTTATATCATGGTATATCGTCATACCGGTATATCATTACAACCCTAGGTAAAACTATGGACATTAACTGTTTTTACTTTATTTTGAAAGATGAAGCTCACAACTATGGAAAGGGACATTACATTTCCGACGCAGCTTGTGGTGTTCGGCCAATCACAATGCACTGGATTAGTTGGCCAATCAGAGCAGACTATGCTTGTCGGTAGGGCTGCAACGATTAGTTGACAATCGCCAACGTCGACAATAAAAAATTGTCAACAAATATTTTTGTTGTCGAGTAGTCAATTGATCTCATAGGACATAATGTAAGAGCCTGCAATATTGCGGTTTGACCAGCGTGGCGCTGTAGCGCAAGACTGTTGTTTAGCCGTCCTTGATGCAATTCAAAAGAAGACAGCGCTTCAATGCTTCAAACCCAGCGAATGAACCTGAAGCTGCTGAGCGGCGTTTGGATGAAATTGTAAATATATGCTGCTCGCTTTCCTCTCAGTAATGAAATAAACAACAAAAACTGACAGCAGGAGTTAAAAAATGCATCTGATTAAAATGATGTGGATGTTTGCATGAGCTCTGCAGTTCAGTAACATACTCCAGTAAAGTCCGGTCACATCATATTTATTTATATAACGTTAGTACTTTATGCAATAGATAGCCTTAATTCAAGCAGCTTTACGGTATTAAACATGAAAAACCAGAGTAAGAGTAATTTTCAGTAAGAATTACAACTTGATTTTCTGTCATAAAATATTTTTATCAATGGGAATAAAATAATTTCATTAAAGTAATAGATTGGATTTAACATAATTGTTGCTCATTCTTAAGTTCATGTTAACTAATGAATCCTATTGTAAAGTTTAACCAATTAATTGCAATTTCATAATATGCTTTTCTAATGCTGAAGTGACCTTTATTTATGTTAGAATATGTGAAGAGTTCAGATACAAAAGCCTCTAAGTGCCATCTAAATTTTTCTTCTAAAATGTGGATTTTTCTTACGCTCCTATATTTATGTTCAGTTATTTCACTTTACTTGCATAGAAAAGGACCTATACATTGCCATTAAATTTAAATTACTGGAAAGATTAAAAGTCATTTTATCAATAATACAGAAATAACCATTAGCAAAGAAACATTTACAACTAAGCATTTATTCAAATTCAAATAAAAAAAATTACTTTTGCATCTGAACTCTTCTTGTATAACTTCATATTTTAACTAAATGCAAAAGCTGAATAATTAATCAAAGTCTACTGATTAACCAGTGGAATAATCAACGATTAATCATTCCAATAATCGATTATCAAAATAATCGTTTGAGCAGCCCTACTTGTCGGAAGGAGGGACTTTGTAGAAACTAAGAGTTTGAGAGAGGCGGGGCATAGAGTAACTACAATAAAGTACAATATTTGAAAAATAATGTGCTTTTTGGAACATTAAAGCATGTCATTGTCAACATATTCTGTTACACCAAATACACAAAATAATGATCTTTAAAAAAAGCATCATATGACCCCTTTAATATCACCAGATTATTTGGCTATTTTCACATTTCCCCCAAAAAACACTTTAGTTATTAAAATTCTAAATACAAACTATTTAAATACAAAGATATTTAAGACAAATGTTCCCTAAAACCTCTAAAACTAAATTGGTATTAACTTGATTAAAAATGTCTTTAAGGGAATCAACAGAATAGTGTGTGTCATTCAAATGTGTTGTTCAGTTGCTTACCTTTGTTAATCAGCACTGCAAACACACAGATGAAGTACAAACTGCAGAAACAGAACAAATCATTTCCATTAACTTCCTGTAGCTCAATCATATCATCACACTAGTAACAGGCTTGTTTGAGATGATCACATGATCATCATGAGGTGTATGCTGGTTAGAAATACATTCTGAGTTGTGCTCAAATACTCTTGTGAGAGCCAGATGATGTGGTCTTTAGAGGCTGTTTAGGTTTACCAGCTGCACAAACTAAAATCATGATGGGAAATGCTGATGATACAACATATATCAGCTTAGAACAATAATGAGGTTTGGTTTTGTAAAACATGTTAGTAACTCTAAATAGTCTACTGTCGTGTACATCCAAGACAATGCATTTGGCATAAAACTTAAATATAAAATTTACATATATTTCTATTTTGACAATCCTTTTAATTAAATATCAATTTCTCTCTCTCTCTATATATATATTCACTACAATTGTGTAGCAAAATTCAAAACACTGTTCAACTAGCTTTAACAACTACATTAGAAAATGTTTCCATTTAACGTATTACCCCTAATAATAAATTGGATGTTGCATCCTTATCTGCTACATGCTAAATTCATCTCTAAATATCTTATAATTTAGGAGTTAATTTAGAGAGTTTTCTCAGGCGTGGCATCTTCATCTTATCTCACTGGTAAATGTTTAAGACCCTGAATATGCCGTGAGATTTGACAAAACAAACTATCAAATAAAAAATAACTGTAACGTTACATGCACTGGGACACAAAAGACTGCTAATGCTAATTGCTAATGACTAAATCGGAATAATAGTTAGGCCTATTTTTCTACAGATACACATGCAAAACTGATAGATAACGAGTCCATGTTTAATGTATTAATGACATCTAAATGGGTTTGCTGTTAATTCTATTTTAATAAAGCGGGTGGTGATAAAAACAAACTAGGCCAAATCCGAAAGTACGTAGAAGACCTGGTGTTTTTTCGCGATTCGCTGCAGTTCCGCTGTGAAATATGTCAGAAGAACGGCACGTTAGTGCAGGATTTCATCAAATAAAGTAAAAAAACATACCAGATAATCATGGTTTCCCTATGGCAATGGATATATATTGTATATAATATTCTTGAAAACTAGTTCGCCTGACTACCGTTAACGTAAGTATCACGGGACTTCTTACATTTCCGGGGGTTTAGCGGAAGTTGTCATAGAGTATTTGAAACTATATATATTTTCGTTGGGTTTCCAATTCCTCTAGCATCAAAAGAAGAAATCCACGATTGCGTTTCCACGACTTTACAAAAAAAAAAAAATAATTATAAATAACTAAATAAATACATACATAAAATATAATGCTTTTTGTCAAAGGTGTCAAATATACAGCCACCCCCCAGCCTCTGTTTTAGAAACTGAGGGGGTCAGGAATGGACTGGTTACGGTTCCTGTTTGACCCTTCTGGTAGATGCTGGAACTACACGACTCGAAAAACAAACAAACCTAAACACTCTTAATAACTAGCCCATGTTCTGCATGTTAAATGTAATGTTACAGAAAGTATAATGTTATAACTTGTTTGAGATGAGCAATATCGCCACAAGATCAATCACTGGTGATCAGTGCGAGAAAGTCTGTATCAGTGATGTCTAAAAAAGTTAAATATGTGTCTGCATTACACTAATAATTGAAAACGCTTTGGGGGAAATTATAAAGTACTTTGGGTTTCTTTTTCATCATATTTATTTTCAACTAAAAGCAATATAATTACAATTTTATTCAGTGTATTAGCAACAAAGCGCATGAGTGTGAATCACACAATAGCCTCCACCTTTGATCTCATATCTTATCTGCTACGAGAAATGAAAACTGTCCATCTTGACTGCACTTTTTTCACTTGACTGCAGCTGTTTACTCTCATACTTTCAAGACACAGTCTTTGGTAAAATCAGGCTTAAATGATCTCCCTTCAACTTCGCTTACAACTTCGACTGTTTTGCCTCAGTTTCTTTTTACACATTGCATCTTTCTGGAAAAGTGTCCATTGGAGAGTCATGCCCATCATCATCCCAGACAACATTCCATGATGGGGCCAGTTGAGGCACAATATGGACTTGAGATATGAGCCCTACATGGTTTTGTCTGCGGGGTTCATGTTGGGCCTGTCTGAATTAATCCCAGTATTGGCCACAGCGTCTTTCTGCACTTTCTTAGGGTGTGCACGTCTGTCCACTTGTTTTCCTTCAAGGGTGAAAAACTTTAGTCTCTAAAATGGTTTCATCACTCATTGTTCCTCTTTTTCATCTGTAGACTTTTCATTTTGGACAGTAAGTCTTTCAAGAAGAAGCAGTCATTGCTGTTGTTCCAGTATGTGCCATTTATCAGTTTCTTTCCATTCCTCTCAGACCTCGAAATGTCTGTATTCCTGGATAACTGATCTGCATTTTGTGTTTTATTATGCACATCAATTAAAACTCATATCACCACAGGTGTTACTGCAGTTCAGTTTTTCCCCCCATTTAAATTACATTCATATTTTTTTCTTTAATTATCAGAAATCATGAAACAACGAAAACAAAAGGGTATCTAATTAGATTTATTTATCCAAGTCATTTATTGTTTTTAATACATTTCAACTTAGCAGTAGAAGTCAATGGCATCTTTTTACATTCACGTTAAGCACAGCATTCATTTTTTATGGACAGGCATATTATAACTTGTAGATCCCAGAATATCAGAGTAGAGCACCCAATCTCACTTTCAACCCTGAGCATCTTACCTCACACAGATGCATTTCATTTGATGTGATAACAGGAATGAATTAATCAGATTTAGTAAATGATTTGCAGTTCTAATATTAACAATTATAAAATTGTGTAAGAATAAAAGATACATTTCATAAAAGCAAATGTACCAGGAATAAAGTTTACTTGTAAGTTAAAGCAGTAAAAATGTAAGGCCTTTAACATGAAACACCTTTAACAACAAATGTTCCAGTGTTTCATGATCTCATCCTGTTATACAATAAGAGCAATGCAGTGCAAAACAGCAATAATGTAACAGCCCAAACAGTGTCTTCTACACCGGAGAGAACCAATGAAAGCTGTAACAATTTAGCAAAATGTAAAAAAAATTTATTAAACAAAGAGTCAACATCTTGGCCTGTTTATCTCATTTGTGTCACTGTTATTTCTTTCACCTGTGACAGAAGAGACTGGGGCACAATATAATTTAATCCCTTTTCTAAGATACAGTATCACACCGGCTATAAGCACCATTAATACTATAGCTAATAGAATATAAACCCGGACCAAAGATGGTAATGATTTCTCCACATTATCTACTTTAGTTTTTTCTTCTTGGTTTTCTTCAGCACTGGTTTTGTTTTCTTTTCCTGTTGATTCTGCAAGAAAACGTCTCAGGTTACACATGTAACCATGGTTCCCTGAGAATAGGGAACGAGACACTGCTTCCTCTAGGGGGTGCTATGGGAACGCCTTCAGCGTGAATGAAAACACAATGCACTTGACATTGGCAGGTGGAAGCCTATGACGTAAGCAAATGAGCACCTGCGGGAATAAAAGGGCGCCTGTGGAACACGTCATCCTCTTTTTTTAAAGAGGACGCAGACAGGAATGCCCGAAGCATGGCCAAGAGACGCAGCGTCTCGTTTCCATTTCTAGGGGCGCTATGGGAACGCTATACCAACGTCACCATGCTGAGGGATGAGTGTCCGAATAGCTGGATTCCTAAGTCATAGACTCAAGGAACATCATTCCTGCCCGGCAGATCTAGAGCCAAAACCTCCTTACAGGCAAGCTCAAAGCTCACCATCATAGACTAGCTCATCACCAGAGTATGCCTCTCAGAGTGGAGGTCTCAGCAGAATGACTCTCTAATGGCGCTTTTCCACTGCATGGTACGGTACGGTTCGGCACGGCTCGGTACGGTACGGTACGGCTCAGTTCGGGTCGGTTTGCATTTCCACCGCAGTTTAGTACCGCTATAGAGTGGGCGGGATCATTCACGCGTCGTTATAATTGCGCCGCCTCTACTGCCGTGACATCATCGTAAACGCGCCACAAACAAACTCACAACAAAGAAAGGAGACGGAATAGTGTTCTTCACTCTCGGCATGTGGATGTGTTTAACAGCAATGGAGAGGTCTATGAGAATGCTTGTGATTTACCCCCAGCAGCAGAGACTGTGGTGGCAGTGACACGGGCTGTAACGTTAGATGAGGAGAGCAGAGATGTTCGTGCAGGTGTGCTGCGTTACTTGATTAGTTAACTATTCATGCAGCGTGTTCTGTAAAGTGAATTATCAATAAACTTTTGAATATTTCAAAATGTACAATGTATCCCTTGTTTTTTTTATTTATGTGATGGTTTTTATAATCGCGGCATTAATCATTTGTCTTTTTCAAGAGGTTCATTACGTGCTCATACAATGATACACATTTAATATAGTCTGGAGGTACACTTATTCGATTGTTTTTAATTGAAGCAAAACACAGATACAGAGGTAAAAATATAAACAGAAAACATACTCTGAAAATATAGCAAGTTCAAAAGTAACGTTAACGTTATATACATAAGGCTTTTCCTTCGGCGTCGCGCCATCAAGCTCTCGCTGGATCCGCTCCTCGGCTATCAACGAGAGGAACGTCTGAACTCCCTCAACAGACAACGACACTGCTATTTTGTGGTTGATGCAAAAATGCGCGTTTGTTTAAACAGAAGTTGCGTCCGATCCTTCGCTGGCTGTGCTGATTTAAATCTAGCGGGTAGAGCGGTAGAGGAGGGTCTCGTGTCGCAAGTTCAGTGACGCAGTAATGATGACGATTTTCTCCGGCCATTCAGTGATCAGCAGAGTTTACACGTCACGTTTTGGTAACGGTACGGCTCGATGGAACCTCGACCGAAGTGGTACTAAAAAAGTATCAGGTACCAGGTACAGTACCCAGTGGAAAACCCCCCAAAAGTGAACCGTACCGTACCGTACCGTGCCGTACCATGCAGTGGAAAAGCGCCATAAACGAGAGGAAGCCTAACAACACTCAACCCTAGTCGAGAGGCTCTTAAGAGTGGAGGTCCCAGCATAACGACTCTCTAAAGCAAGAGGGGACCTGACTACACTCAGCGCCAGAGACAGCTAGCAAGGCTCACAATAGAGCATATATACTAATAGTGCTGCCAAAGCGGAGCTCTGGAGAGCGCAGGCCTCAGTAGAATGCCTAGCAACACTCGATCCAGGTAGGGGAACTCTTAAGAGTGGAGGTCTCAGCATAACGACTCTCTATAGCGAGAGGAGACCTGGCTACACTCAACACCAGAGGCAGTTAGTGAGGCTCAAAAGAGCCTACATACTCCTATTACTGCCAGAGACGGAGCTCTGAAGAGAGAGGCTTCAGCAGGATGACTCTCTAAACGAAAGGAATCCTAACAACACTCAACCGTAGTTGAAGGGCTCTTAAGACTCGAGGTCTCAGCATAACGACTCTCTAAGCGAGAGGAGACCTGACTATGCTCAGTGATAGAGACAGATAGCAAGGCTCACAATAGAGCCTACATACTAATATTGCTGTCGAAGCGGAGCTCTGGAGGGCGGGGGCTTCAGCAGAATGACACTCTTAAAGAAGAGGAAGCCTAGCAAAACCCGATCCAGGCAGGGGAACTCTTAAGAGTGGAGGTCTCAGCATAACAACTCTCTATAGCGAGAGGAGACCTGGCTACACTCAACGCCAGAGACAGTTAGTGAGGCTCAAAAGAGCCTACATACTCCTATTACTGCCAGAGACGGAGCTCTGAAGAGAGAGGCTTCAGCAGGATGACTCTCTAAACGAGAGGAATCCTAACAACACTCAACCGTAGTTGAAGGGCTCTTAAGAGTGGAGGTCTCAGCATAACGACTCTCTAAGCGCGAGGAGACCTGACTACACTCAGCACTAGAGACAGCTAGCGAGGCTCACAATAGAGCCTACATACTAATAGTTCTTTCCAAGCGGAGTTCTGGAGAGAGGGGGCTTCAGCAGAATGACTCTCTTAAAGGAGAGGAAGCCTAGCAACACTCGATCCAGGTAGGGGAACTCTTAAGAGTGAAGGTCTCAGCATAATGACTCTGTATAGCAAGAGGAGACCTAGCTGCATTCAATGCCAGAGGCAGTTAGTGAGGCTCAGAAAGAGCATACAAACTCATATTACTGCCAGAGATGCAGTTCTGAAGTAGAGGGTGACATGGGAGTGGATTTTCAAACCTCTCCCGTCTCACTCCCACAAAAAAAATGTTGTCCGGTTCTAATCCCTCAAAAAAATTTGGGGAAAACCCCTTACTGTTCCACTCCCGGAAGAATGACTCCCATTCCCTCCCACTCCCGTGTTCTTTTGTTTTTTTTTGGCCGAAATCTGTCAGTTACAGTAAAAATATAGTACAGATCACAGCGTGCCCACCTTAGTTGAATAAAAACAGTAAATGTAGTTTTTTGTCATTATATTGACCTGAAAGCCAGCTTATGCACAGTACATTGCACACATTAAATTTAATGTAAATCATCCATGCTAACACACGTTTTCTATTAGATTTTTTTCCAATTGAAAGTAGACATTTCACTCTCTATAGATATATTTTTCAAAGACGGAGTTTCGAAGTTTCTTGCTCAAGTTCACAGAGACAGAAAAAGCAACGTTTCGTTGTTATTCTGAGTGCACACAAATAAACGTCCCATCCCGCGGGATTCACGAAAAAATGTCAGCCTCTATTCTGAAGAGAGAAGGCACCAGCAGGACGATGCTCTAAAACGAGAGGAAGCCTAACAATACTAAACCCTTGTTGAGGGGCTCTTAAGAGTGGAGGTCTCAGCATAACGACTCTTAGAACAAGAGGAGACCTGACTACCTTCAGCGCTAGATACGGTCAGTGAGGCTCCAAAGAGTGTTCACATTAATACTGCCTAAGCGGAGCCCTGGAGAGTGGAGACCTAAAACATGACTCACTAAATTGTGAAATAGAGAGAGAGATTAACAACGCTCAATCCTGGTAGGGAAACTCTTAAGAGTGGAGGTCTCAGCATAACGACTCTCTACAGTGGGAGGAGACCTGGCTACACTCAAAGCCAGAGGCAGTTAGTGAGGCTCAGAAGAAAAGAGCCTATACACTCGTATTACTATTAAAGACGGAGTACTGATGAATGGAGGCTTCAGCAGCATGACTCTGTTAAACAAGAGGAAGCCTAGCAACACTCAGTCCTAGTTGAGGGGCTTTTTAAAAGCCCTTTTTTGTGGAGAGCTCTTCAGAGTGGAGATCACAGCATAACAACCACTAAAAAGAGAGGAGACCTGACTACACTCAGCGCTAGAGACAGTTAGTGATGCTCAAAAGAGCCTACACATTATTACTGCCTAAGCGGAGCTATGGAGAGCAGAGGCTTCGGTATAATAACTCTCTAATGAGAGGAAGCCTAACAACACTCACCGTTCGTCAGCCGCCGACGAGCGCGAGAGATTGGCTGTTTCTCAATTCCAAGAACGCAAAGAATGGACTTGTGTTCTCGTGGAGATCGGTCCTGCCAGGCTTCCTTGGAAGAACAAACTCGGAAGGACGCGAGGATACAGAACGCACACAGTTGATGATGCGTAGAGCGAGAACACAAGGACGCAAGGTTGCTGAGGAACGCATATAGTAGAAACAGCCATTAACTCCTCTCTAAAACTCGTCAGCAAGCTCCATCTGTGATCCCCATGATCTCAGTCTCCTCTCTGCCTCAGCAACGGCCGGACCCAAGGGGCAGGGGGGGCAGATGACTGCCCCAATTCTCTTGAAAAAAGGGACAGACGAGAGCGAAGCTTTTTCAAAGAAAAACGCTGACAATGAACGCACTCCGTTCCCTCGAAAACAGAGCGCGCGTGCTCTTACCCCACGCATACGCATAGGTGTGTGTGTCATCTGTTGTCACAAGCGCTGACACAGATCGGCACACTCCCTAAACGTTTCAAACTCACACTTAAGAAACAAACGTCCCCTGAATACAAAAAAGAGGATGACGTGTTCCACAGGTGCCCTTTTATTCCCGCAGGCGCTCATTTGCTTACGTCACAGGCTTCCTCCTGCCAATGTCAAGTGCATTGTGTTTTCATTCATGCTTCAGACACCGGTCACACTGAAAGCGTTCCCATAGCGCCCCCCTAGAGGATGCAGTGTAGAGTTCCTTTCGAAAGGGAACTTCACATATTCATCATCCAGTTTTACACACCTTTGATGATCAGCTCCACAGTCTTATGTTTAGATGAGTCTGAGATGAGACAGGCATATTGTCCTGCATCACCGTGAGTGATATTGTTGAGTTTGATGGAGAAGTTTCCTCTCAGATACTTATCAGGGAAAGTTTCAGTTCTGTTCTTGTAACGATGGTCCTGTAACTCTAGTGAATCTTCACCCTTAATTATGTCACACACAATCTTGCTGCCATTGTGTCTCCAGTGAACATTAATATGTTGAAGTTTAAGATAATTTTCAGTTGAAAAACATGACAGGAGAACAGAACCACCAATAAAACCCTCTACTGGGACCTGCAGACACACTAAAATCACACAAACTGTAAACACACTGTCTGACGTTCATTGTGGCATATCAGTTTGTTTTAATGTCACCAGATTCTTTGGCTATTTTCACATTTCCACAGAAAACACACTTTAGTTATTAAAATTCTAAATACAAACTATTTAAATACAAATATACTTAAGACATTTTCCCTAAAACTTCTAAAAACTAAATTGGTATTAACTTGATTACATTTTTTTTCAAGGGAATCAACCTGAATAGTGTGTGTCATTCAAATGTGTTGTTCAGTTGCTTACCTTTGTTAATCAGCACTGCAAACACACAGATGAAGTACAAACTACAGAAACAGAACAAATCATTTCCATTAACTTCCTGTAGCTCAATCATATCATCACACTAGTAACAGGCTTGTTTGAGATGATCACATGATCATCATGATGTGCATGCTGGTTAGAAATACATTCTGAGTTGATGTTGTTCTCAAATACTCTTGTGAGAGCCAGATGATGTGGTCTTTAGAGGCTGTTTAGGTTTACCAGCTGCACAAACTAAAATCATGATGGGAAATGCTGATGATACAACATATATCAGCTTAGAACAATAATGAGGTTTGGTTTTGTAAAACATGTTAATAACTCTAAATAGTCTACGGTAGTGTACATCCCAGACGATGCATTTGGCATAAAACAATTCTGAATTTATATATATTTCTATTTTGACAATCCTTTTAATTAAATATCAATTTCTCTCTCTCTCTATATATATATTCACTACAATTGTGTAGCAAAATTCAAAACACTTTTCAACTAGCTTTAACAACTACATTAGAAAATGTTTCCATTTAACGTATTACCCCTAATAATAAATTGGATGTTGCATCCTTATCTGCTACATGCTAAATTCATCTCTAAATATCTTATAATTTAGGAGTTTAATTTAGAGAGTTTTCTCAGTTGTGGCATCTTCATCTTATCTCACTGGTAAATGTTTAAGACCCTGAATGTGCCGTGAGATTTGACAAAACAAACTATCAAATAAAAAATAACTGTACATGCACTGGGACACAAAAGACTGCTAATGCTAATTGCTAATGACTAAATCGGAATAATAGTTAGGCCTATTTTTCTACAGATACACATGCAAACTGATAGATAACGAGTCCATGTTTAATGTATTAATGACATCTAAATTGGTTTGCTGTTAATTCTATTTTAATAAAGCGGGTGGTGATAAAAACAAACTAGGCCAAATCCGAAAGTACGTAGAAGACCTGGTGTTTTTTCGCGATTCGCTGCAGTTCCGCTGTGAAATATGTCAGAAGAACGGCACGTTAGTGCAGGATTTCATCAAATAAAGTAAAAAAACATACCAGATAATCATGATTTCCCTATGGCAATGGATATATATTGTATATAATATTCTTGAAAACTAGTTCGCCTGACTACCGTTACCGTAAGTATCACGGGACTGCTTACATTTCCGGGGGTTTAGCGGAAGTTGTCATAGAGTATTGAAACTATATATTTTTTCTTTGGGTTTCCAATTCCTCTAGCATCAAAAGAAGAAATCCACGATTGCGTTTCCACGACTTTACAAAAAAAAAATGAATGAATAAATAAATAAATACATAAAATATTATGCTTTTTGTCAAAGGTGTCAAATATACAGCCACCCCCCAGCCTCTGTTTTAGAAACTGAGGGGGTCAGGAATGGACTGGTTACGGTTCCTGTTTGACCCTTCTGGTAGATGCTGGAACTACACGACTCGAAAAACAAACAAACAAACAAACCAAACCGCTCAGGAGCCGTGGAAGGCGAGCTGGACAGGGCCAGCGGAAGGAAAGGTGAGCTGGACGGGACCAGCGGAGCTAAGGGTGAGCTGGACGGGACCAGCGTGGGCCAAGGTGAGCTGGACAGGACCAGCGGAGGCCCAGGTGAGCTGCAGAGGAACAACTCTTGGGGGCGCTCTGGAAGCGCAGACTTTCGTGGGCGCTCGGGTAACGCTGACTCTCGCGGGCACTTGGGTTGCGCGGAGCCTCGGGGGCGCTCGGGAAGCGCAGGAGGGGCGCTGGACGGGACCAGCGGAGGCCAAGGGGAGCTGGACGGGACCAGCGGAGGCCCAGGTGAGCTGGACGGGACCAGCGGAGGCCCAGGTGAGCTGGACGGGACCAGCGTGGGCCAAGGTGAGCTGGACGGGACCAGCGGAGGCAAAGGTGAGCTGGACGGGACCAGCGGAGAAGCATGAGGTGAGCTGGACGGGACCAGCGGAGGCAAAAGTGAGCTGGACGGGACCAGCGGAGGCCCAGGTGAGCTGGACGGGACCAGCGTGGGCCAAGGTGAGCTGGACGGGACCAGCGGAGGCAATGGTGAGCTGGACGGGACCAGCGGAGGCCCAGGTGAGCTGGACGGGACCAGCGTGGGCCAAGGTGAGCTGGACGGGACCAACTTTTGGGGGTGCTCTGGAAGCTCTCGTGGGTGCTCGGGTGGCGCTGACTCTCGTGGGTGCTCTGGAGTGCTGGACGGAACCAGCGGGGAAACTTGAGAGCACTTGCGAGGAGCAGGCACCGGAGGGCGCTGGCGAGGAGCAGGCACCGGAGGGCGCTGGCGAGGAGCAGGCACCGGAGGGCGCTGGCGAGGAGCAGGCACTGGAGGGCGCTCGGCTAGCGCGTACCTGGACGGAAGCAGCGGGGAGGAATGTGAGCTGGACTGGAACCGCGGAGGCAACGGAGAGCTGGACGGAACCAGCAGAGGAAACGGAGAGTGGAGAGGGGCCCGTTCGACCTCCAGATCAGTTTCCCAGTCTATAAGATCCTCCTCTATGCCCAGCAGTCCCAGCTGCTTAATCCGCTCACCCTTAGCCACGATGCAGGGGGCGGAGCTTTTCTCCACGCTCTCACTGTCCGCGATATTCTCCCACGTGGCAGACACTGTTGCCGGCTCTCGCACCTTGACTGACGTCAGTGGCTCTGGCTCCGCGTCGATCCTCAGCACTGTCGCTCCGAGTGGCGATGGCTCGTCGGTCGTGGCGGGCTCCGGCTCTACGTCAGCGGTGGGCTCGGTCATGCGTTCCGCGCAGCGGGGAGATGGTGGGCTGGCGTCGAAGGAACCCCGCGAACGGCAGACCAAGATCAGCTGCGGGCGGCGGCGGCGCTCCTCCATCTTCTTCTTTGGTCCGTCAATCTGTCACGGTCGTGTTGCGAGAAGGACACGGGAGACGAGAGGTAAAAGGAATAATGGGATTTTAATTACGGAACACAGGATACACTACCACATAGACGAGTTGACGGACAAAGACTCAGGGAAAACTCAGGGCTTATGAACACATAGCAATCACGGGAAACAGCATCAGGTGAGGAGCAAATCAAACACAGATGGGGATGAATGAACTAATGACAGGAAACAGGAAGGACCATATAAGGGTGTGGAAACACAAGGAAAAGGAAGACAAAGTCTGACAATAGCCTCCACCTTTGATCTCATATATTATCTGCTACGAGAAATGAAAACTGTCCATCTTGACTGCACTTTTTTCACTTGACTGCAGCCGTTTACTCTCATCTACTTTCAAGACACGGTCTTTGGTAAAATCAGGCTTAAATTATCTCCCTTCAACTTCGCTTACAACTTCGACTGTTTTGCCTCAGTTTCTTTTTACACATTGCATCTTTCTGGAAAATTGTCCATTGAAGAGTCATGCCCATCATCATCCCAGACAACATTCCATGATGGGGCCAGTTGAGGCACAATATGGACTTGAGATATGAGCCTTACATGGTTTTGTCTGTGGGGTTTGTGTTGGGCCTGTCTGAATTAATCCCAGTATTGGCCACAGCGTCTTTCTGCACTTTCTTAGGGTGTGCACGTCTGTCCACTTGTTTTCCTTCAAGGGTGAAAAACTTTAGTCTCTAAAATGGTTTCATCACTCATTGTTCCTCTTTTTCATCTGTAGACTTTTCATTTTGGACAGTAAGTCTTTCAAGAAGAAGCAGTCATTGCTGTTGTTCCAGTATGTGCCATTTATCAGTTTCTTTCCATTCCTCTCAGACCTCGAAATTTCTGTATTCCTGGATAACTGATCTGCATTTTGTGTTTTATTATGCACATCAATTAAAGCTCATATCACCACAGGTGTTACTGCAGTTCAGTTTTTCCCCCCATTTAAATTACATTCATAATTTTTTTTTAATTATCAGAAATCATGAAACAACGAAAACAAAAGGGTATCTAATTAGATTGATTAATCCAAGTCATTTATTGTTTTTAATACATTTCAACTTAGCAGTAGAAGTCAATGGCATCTTTTTACATTCACGTTAAGCACAGCATTCATTTTTTATGGACAGGTATATTATAACTTGTAGATCCCAGAATATCAGAGTAGAGCACCCAATCTCAATTTCAACCCTGAGCATCTTACCTCACACAGATGCATTTAATTTGAGGTGACAACAGGAATGAATTAATCAGATTTAGTAAATGATTTGCAGTTCTAATATTAACAATTATACAATTGTGTAAGAATAAAATATACATTTAATATAAGCAAATGCACCAGAAATAAAGTTTACTTGTAAGTTAAAGCAGTAAAAATGTAAGGCCTTTAACATGAAACACCTTTAACAAAAAATGTTCCAGTGTTTCATGATCTCATTCTGTTATACAATAAGAGCAATGCAGTGCAAAACAGCAATAATGTAACAGCCCAAACAGTGTCTTCTACACCGGAGAGAACCAATGAAAGCTGTAACAATTTAGCGAAATGAAAAAAAAAACTTAAACAAAGAGTCAACATCTTGACCTGTTTATCTCATTTGTGTCACTGTTATTTCTTTCACCTGTGACAGAAGAGACTGGGGCACGATAGAATTTAATCCCTTTTCTAAGATACAGTATCACACCGGCTATAAGCACCATTAATACTATAGCTAATAGAATATAAACCCAGACCAAAGATAGTAATGATTTCTCCACATTATCTACTTTAGTTTTGCCTTCTTGGTTTTCTGTTTTGTTTTCTTTTCCTGTTGATTCTGCAAGAAAACGTCTCAGGTTACACATGTAACCATGGTTCTCTGAGAATAGGGAACGAGACACTACGTCCTCTAGGGGGCGCTAAGGGAATGCCTTCAGCGTGAATGAAAACACAATGCACTTGACATTGGCAGGTGGAAGCCTATGACGTAAGCAAATGAGTGCCTGCCGGAATAAAAGGGCTCCTGTGGAACACGTCATCCTCTTTTTTCAAAGGGGACGCAGACAGGAATGCCTGAAGCATGGCCAAGAGACGCAGCGTCTCGTTCCCTATTCTAGGGGCGCTATGGGAATGCTATACCAACGTCACCATGCTGAGGGATGAGTGTCTGAATAGCTGGATTCCTAAGTCATAGACTCAAGGAACATCATCCCTGCCCAGCAGATCTAGAGCCAAAACCTCCTTACAGGCAAGCTCAAAGCTCCCCATCATAGACTAGCTCACCAGAGTATGCCTCTCAGAGTGGAGGTCTCAGGAAAGTGACTCTCTAAACTGAGAGGAGACCTGTCTACACTCGACGCTACACACAGCTAGTGAGGCTCAAGAAAGAGCCTGCACATAATACTGCCTAAGTAGAGCTCTGGAGAGCGGAGGCTTCATCAGAATGACTCTCTAAAATAAGAGGAAGCCTAGCAACACTCGATCCATGTAGGGGAACTCTCTTAAGAGTGGAGGTCTCAGCATAAGGACTCTCTAAAGCAAGAGGAGACCTGCCTACACTCAACGCTAGTGACAGCTAGTGAGGCTCAAAAGAGCCTACATACTCCTATTACTGCCAGAGACGGAACTCTGAAGAGAGGAGGCTTCAGCAGGACGACTCTCTAAACGAGAGGAATCCTAACAACACTCAACCCTAGTTGAAGGGCTCTTAAGATTGGAGGTCTCAGCATAACGACTCTCTAAGCGAGAAGAGACCTGACTACGCTCAGTGCTAGAGACAGCTAGCGAGGCTCACAATAGAGCCTACATACTAATAGTGCTTTCCGAGGGGAGCTCTGGAGAGCGGGGGCTTCAGCAGAATGACTCTCTTAAAGGAGAGGAAGCCTAGCAACACTCGATCCAGGTAGGGGAACTCTTAAGAGTGAAGGTCTTAGCATAACGACTCTCTATAGCGAGAGGAGACCTGGCTACACTCAAAGCCAGAGGCAGTTAGTGAGGCTCAGAAGAAAAGAGCCTATACACACGTATTACTACCAAAGACGGAGTACTGACGAATGGAGGCTTCAGCAGCATGACTCTGTTAAACGAGAGGAAGCCTAGCAATACTCAGTCCCAGTTGAGGGGCTTTTTAAAAGCCCTTTTTTTGGAGAGCTCTTAAGAGTGGAGATCTTTACATAACAACCCCTAAAAAGTGAGGAGACCTGACTACAATCAGCGCTAGAGACAGTTAGTGATGCTCAAAAGAGCCTACACAATATTACTGTCTAAGCGGAGCTATGGAGAGCAGAGACTTCGGTATAATAACTCTCTAATGAGAGGAAGCCTAACAACACTCACCGTTCGTCAGCCGCCGACGAGCGCGAGAGATTGGCTGTTTCTCAATTCCAAGAACACAAAGAACGGACTTGTGTTCTCGTGGAGATCGGTCCTGCCAGGCTTCCTTGGAAGAACAAACTTGGAAGGACGCGAGGATACAGAACGCACACAGTTAATGATGCGTAGAGCGAGAACACAAGGACGCAAGGTTGCTGAGGAACACATATAGTAGAAACAGCAATTAACTCCTCTCTAAAACTCGTCAGCAAGCTCCATCTATGATCCCCATGATCTCAGTCTCCTCGCTGCCTCAGCAACGGCCGGACCCGAGGAGTAGGGGGGCAGATGACTGCCCCAATTCTCTTGAGAAAAGGGACAGACAAGAGCGGAGCTTTTTCAAAGAAAATGCTGACAATGAACCCACTCCGTTCCCTAGAGAACAGAGTGCGCGTGCTCTTACCCCATGCATACGCATAGGTGTGTGTGTCATCTGTTGTCAGAAGCGCTGACACAGATCGGCACACTCCCTAAACGTTTCAAACTCACACTTCAGAAACAAATGTCCCCTGAATACAAAAAAGAGGATGACGTGTTCCACAGGCGCCCTTTTATTCCCGCAGGCGCTCTTTTGCTTACGTCAAAGGCTTCCTCCTGCCAATGTCAAGTGCTTTGTGTTTTCATTCATGCTTCATACACCGGTCACGCTGAAGGCGTTCCCATAGCGCACCCTAGAGGATGTAGCGTAGAGTTCCTTTCAAAAGGGAACAGTAAATAAACATCAACAACATCACTGCACTTTTTGTGATGAAAACAACAGATCTGTCTATGATGTCTATGAGGAGAATTCAGGCTGGAACATCACTAATTAATTTTGTAAAATTAAAAACTTCACATACTCATCATCCAGTTTTACACACCTTTGATGATCAGATGACCTATCACTGGTGATCAGTGCGAGAAAGTCTGTATCGTATCGATATATTTCTAAAAAAGTTAAATTACTCATTTTTATTGAACTAATAATGGATGGAAAACAATTTTGGGGGAACTTAAGTTACTGGTACTTTGGGTTTTCTTGTTCATCGTATTTATTTTAATCTAAAAGCAATAGAATTCTAATTGTATTCCTCTAAACCTCTGCTGGTAGATGCTGGAACAACAGCAACAGATGGCAACTTTCAAAAGTAAAGAAGTTTTCTAATGTAGCAAAAATCTTTTAGAGCTCACTGTTTTAGAAACAACCTGACAGGAGTGTATCTATATATATAAAAAATATATACAGTGGTAATAATTGTATAAACATCATCACAATCTGTGTTTTTATTTTTTTATTGCGACTAACACATTATCCAGTTTATTTGTAGAACGTAGGTAAAAAAATAAATACAAATAATAATGAAGGACACCTGCATGACTCACTGATCTCGAGTCCCACGGAGGAGCTTCGGAAGGATAAAAGGAGGAGTGACGACAGTGAAAGACAAGAGAGGACCAGGCCTGGATTTTAGTTTGTGTTTTGTGTGCGGCAGTCGTCCGTGAGGGGCTGCCGCTTTTATTTTGTGTTTGTTTATTTTATTATTAAAGTGTTTAAATGTTCGCCAGTTCCCACCTCCTTCTTCCTGACCTATGAACTGCGTTACAGTCCTGTATAACAGGGGCATATTAATGCACAGGCTTCAAGGGGCTGAAGCCCAGGGGCCTACACTAGAAAGGGTAACTAGCTGCGAGGAAATTATATTTCCTCATCTAAAAGCAATAGAATTCAAATTGTATTCCTCTAAACCTCTGCTGGTAGATGCTGGAACAACGACTGTCTGGCTGCAAGGAAATTATATTTTTTTATATTTTTCGAATAATTATTTATATGGGAGTTTGCAGCAGTGACATCAGCATCCTGTAAACAAACTCACACACTCATTTTCAGCGACGCCCTGTTGTAGTTGCCTATAGTGAAAGGTTCAGTTTAGGTTCCCCCACCACAGTTTGTGTAGCTGGTATGTTCCACCGATATACTGTAAGAGGAATGCAGCACAATCAATGCATTAGCTAGTAAAGTAGCCCAGCACAAGAGTGTCTTTATGTTAACGTGCAGATGAACAAGATAAATATCACTGCTCACTGTAAACCCAGATTTTGATTCAACTCAAAGAGATTGAGTACATATTACTTAAATGTGTCTAATTTATTGACATTACTTGTTAATTCTGATTAAGCTGAACTTTTTCTTGTCCTTTCTTATTGTAATTGAGTTTTTAAGTCCAATCAGTAGTGTCTACTCAAACAAACTGAGTTTGTATTACTTAAACATGTGTCATTTCTTTACATTAATTATGAATTCTGAGTAAACTGTACTTTTTAATGGCCTATCTTATTGTAATTATGTGTTTGAGCTAAAACAACTTAATATCATCAAGTTTTGCCTGTCCAACGGTAAGTTCAGAGGGTCAAAAACATAATACGAAATCGCAAATTATTCTCCTGATGGAGTCACTGGTAAGTTCGTGATTTCTGGACGTTATTGTTGTGTCCCTGATGTTAACATACATTTGATCAAACCTCATTTAAAATTTAGTCTGCATTTATTTTATAGACGGACATATATTTTTTAAGTATTTTATTCATCAGCATGATAGTCTGCATGTATCTTACTTTTTAGTTAAAAAACACCAAATATTTAAAGCATTAGCTTTAAGTATTTTATTCATTAGCATGATAATCTGCATTTATATTATAGAGAGATTTTTTTAACAAAAAGTATTTTATTCCAGACCTGAGCTTTTACTTTGAAAAGTAGAAGCTCTGTGAAGCTTTTATTTTGAAACGTAGAAGCTCGTGGACGGCACAAGGCGGGATGGCATGACACGGCATTGACGTCACCCATGCAACCCCTGATTTTTGCAGTTTGTCTGAGCAACAGGGCTGAGTTTTGCAGTTTGTCTGAGCAACAGGGCTGAGTTTTGCAGTTTGTCTGAGCAACAGGGCTGAGTTTTGCAGTTTGTCAACCAAATTTGAAGAGGTGCAGTACAATATTGTAATGATTGGCAGTAAAGAGGAAGATATTTTTTTTTCTTTTCTTACCATCACTGAGGAAACTACACACTAGAACCCTATTAGGCCATGGCTTTGTTTCTTTTGTTGCTAAAAAAGGACATGTTCAATAAAAATACAATTGGATGTTGTGTAATGTTGCAGTTGTATGTATGTATTTTACATGGCTCTATTAATTGAAAGATATTTTGAGTTTCAGGAACAAAAAGTTAAGTTGGGTCAGTTAGAATATACAACTTAGTTAAATTAGTTATGGAGTAATGCTTACTTAACAAGCTGAGTTAAATAAATGGGTGGGGAAAGCTTGTTTAAACTAAGTATCTTCAGTTACTGTAACTCGGTTATAAGTACATTCAACTTAAATGTTCTATTCCATTCCATTATGGGCTTAAGTACATTGAACGTAGTTCACCTCACTTATTCAACTAATGCTTCATTACTTAAAAATTTTAAGGCAATCGGTTACCTGGGTTTTTTTAAGTAAATTCTACTTATCCGGGTTTACAGTGCTGAGTGAAAGGAAATAGGTGGGACAACTTTCTGTAACATCATACAATGCGAGTTCAGTTATTTGTGTTGATGTAATACGTGTGTCTGTTGGTTAAAGGTTAGATTAAGGTGCTGCTTCAAAGTCTCAATGTTAAATAGGAATCGTCCTATTGTTTAAATGTGATCATTAAACTTTATACAGCTCTGATTTAATTAATTAAATGAGAGCACGACATGTTTCAAAATAAAAACGCAGTTATAAAAACCAAACAGTCCACATTTATGCTAACATATCGTGTTGTTTCGTTCTACTGATGATGAATAATGCATATTCTGTGTGATTTATGGTGTTTAAATCATACCTGTAAACTCACATTTCTGCCAGGAAAGTTTTGATGGCATTTTATTTTCATATTACATCTGTATAAAGCCTATAATAACGTAGTATTATGTAACGGCTATATTCTGCTGTTCCTAAGCGCTACCTGTGGCAAAGAATGAATTTGCATATTTACCAAAAAAGCGTGCAATACAGCCTTACAAAATCGTTATGCATTACATTTACATTTACAATTATGCATTTAGCAGACGCTTTTATCCAAAGCGACTTACAATACATTCAGACTATACATTTTTTTATCAGTATGTTAGAAAGTTAGTCTAACATTAGACGTAAATAATTTAAAACAGCGGCCAATAAACACACCTGCTCTTTCTGAGTCCATCATTTTTGCTGTGTAATGAGGTATGTGAATAATGGCAGTAAAACAAATATATTAATTTATTTATTTTTAAACGGGAGTAAGAGTTTTGCTCGTGACATGTAAACATCATAATGAGATTAAGCCCTTACTCTGATTACTGAAAATAATCGCATTATTCGTGCACATGTAAACGTAGTCAGTGTTGTGAACGTTAACTGGCATATTAACAAGAAAAACTAAAATAATCGAAATTTGACACATAATTGTCAGGAAGCTAAAAAAAAACAAAAAAACATTGTTTTCTGGGGTAGGAGGGCCTACCGTAATGCGGTAGGCTAGCCCAGGGGCCTCTGGTTATCTTAAGGCGCCCCTGTGTATAAGTTACCATAGTTGATTAACATATCCCTACTTGTAAAAAGTCACTGTAGAACTTGTAATTACAACTTCACCTACAACTTAAACTGTTTTGCTTCAATTCATTCATATACATTGCATCTTTCTGGGAAAGTGGAAAGTTATACCCATCATTATACAGCCTAAACTCATGGCAATTTGTATATATTTCACAAGGTGGCTAATTCGTACAAATGTATACAACCTTACTCGTACAAATTCATAAAACTTTTGCTAAATCGTACGGATTTTATGAGTTGCACAATTCGTATGAATTTTCACAAATTACCTACAGCTAACCCCGCCCCTAAACCTACCCATCACTGGGTGTTAAAAATATCCTTATATTAGTCAGATTAATATGCCTTCTAATTAGATCTCTCTGTTTTGCCGAGATTGATTGACACACAGCATCCAGCACAGCAGCCAATCAGCGTTCGCAGATCAACGTGCAGGCGAATATCCCGCCCGCAGCACCAGTGCAAAGTGAAGAGTGAGTTCGCTGGAGCGCTGATGCGGATGCTTGAACTTTGCCATTGCAAATTACATATAGTTTTCTTTATTGTATGGGTGTTGTGCGTCTATGCAAAGTAAGTGCATCATATCTGATCCTTGCAGCGATCGCGTGTGTTATATTCTGTTCCTTACTGCCTGTTATATTCACTGTTACCGTGTCTCGTAGTTTATTACTGCCATCAATATATGATTATCATGTCTTTTGCGCTGTATATATGTTACCCAGTGGTGGACAAAGTACACAGATCAAGTACTTGAGTAAAAGTACAGATACGTATAATAAAATATTACTCCAGTAAAAGTAAAAGTACTGCTTTTTCAATTTTACTCGAGTGAAAGTACAAAAGTACTCAATTTTTTATGTACTTAAGTAAAAAAGTACTGATAGACAGATTTATTTTGCAATTTTATATAGACTACTTTATTTAATTTTATATTAGCACATATTTTTTATAATCCTACTGCCCAAAATACCTGGGTTTTTCCCAAAATAACCACTATATAGAGTCAAGATATATATGTTGTTGATATGGACTACGTTGATGAGAGTGATGTAGTAATGTTCACTGTGAAGCTTACACTGCCATGTACCTGAGAGAAAACAGATTTCACCATCTAATCTTCACCAGTAAGAAAAAAGTGTTTTAGAACTTGTTGTTTTGCAGAACGTCAGTTATATATGACATGAGAATTAGGCCTGAAATTAGGAAGAATATTTTAAGGAAAATCTAATAATTTTCATAATGATTTTTTTTTCTTCTCTAACTTTGTCTGTGGTGTAAAAACTCCCCTGGCCAAATGCCCCCAGAGGGCATCACTTCCCACTCTGATAATTACTGTAGTTACTATGTTCTGAACATCACATCCTTTCTTTTTCCCTCAGATGGAATCTATCTAGGTGGCTGAATAAAGATATTTGGACTTTATATCAAAAAATGTCCTCAACTTAACACCAGAAAGCTTGTTAGCTAGACAGTTAGCATCAGCTAACAATATTTACTTATTTTCAGTTTGGTTATGAATAAACATTCATATCTGTCTACTCGGCTAGTTGATCTAAACAATATAAAA
Source organism: Schizopygopsis pylzovi (assembly GCA_027422435.1). Lineage (NCBI taxonomy): Eukaryota > Metazoa > Chordata > Actinopteri > Cypriniformes > Cyprinidae > Schizopygopsis > Schizopygopsis pylzovi. The sequence continues at coordinate 21,681,808 of CM049825.1, forward strand.
ATGTATACTGTTGATAAACAATATAAAAACAGACGTCACATAGGTATAAATGCATAGCATTTTAATAAAACTGCTAACGTTACAGCAGTGGGGAATATGAACGTGCATGAGTTATTTTATTTAATCTGTGTTATTTTAATGTTTTGTTTTTTGACCTAAAACATAACATTAGAGACACTGATGTTGATCTGTCTGCATTCAAGCATTTCAGTGGGCTTAAATAGATCACCCTTTACAGCAGATTTAGTTCACAAACAACTGACAGTTTTGACCTAAATATTATTTTCAGTTACAATAATTAATCCTAAAATTCGACATTAGTAACTTACTTTTCACAGCATCAGTAGCGCGCGCTCACAAGATCTCCCGGTTCTTTACTTGTGAGTTCAGTTCACTGAAGAAGACTCGCTCTAAACGGATCATTTGAATCAGTGAGTTTTCGACTCGAGAACAGCTGCAGTCGGATCATTGCAATTCGTCAATGAATCGTTTGTTGCGATTTGCGAACCGATTGAACAGGTTCATTGAAAAGAATCAGTTTGTTCATGAATCAGACACCGCTTCTGCGTCTCGGAGCACGTGATGTATTATAAGGAGTAACGATATGTTTTATGAAATGTAGTGAAGTAAAAAGTACGATCTTATGCTTTGGAATGTAGTGAAGTAAAAGTAAAAGTTACTCGAAATAAAACTACTCCAGTAAAGTACAGATACTTGAAAAATGTACTTAAGTACAGTAACGAAGTAGTTGTACTTCGTTACTGACCACCACTGATGTTACCTTTATTCGTAGTTAGTTATATAGGTGTTATTTGTGTATATTCTATTTGTATTTGAAGTTATTTATTCGGCTAAGTGCTCGTTTTAAGCTGTTCTAAAGTTGCAAGCAACTCAATGCGCATGCGCACCAAACATGTCCAGACAGAGCACCACGATATAAACAAATGAAGCTGTTTACTGTTTAATACCTTAATGTATATAACATAACGTGTTTGTTTCTGCTAATTATTAATCCGTTTAACTGTATATTTTGGCTGCATATTTATCCTGTGTATGTATACTTGGAACATTTAATATTATTATCCTGTATGTATGTACTCTGTATTTTCTGTTTTTCTAGAAAACCACATTCACGCATACGCAAAACTAATCACTGGTTGTGGTGACAAATAAACGGGTTACTCCCATATATCAAACATCTTCTCTCAAGTCTCTCACCGGACACCCTGTGGCGGGTTTTAAACCTAACCAGCAATCTACTTAAATGAGACTGTGCTATTACAGCTAACTCATTGTTTCACTGGGGTTTGGACAAATTGTACAAAATCGTAAGATTGAGGTCGTACGAATTAGCTACCTCATAAAATACGTACGAACTGGTTGTGAGATGCATTATCTCAGCCAACATTTCATGACATGACCATTTTAGACACAATATAGACTTTAGATATGGGCCCTACATGGTTTTGTCTGTGGGGTTCATGTCGGCCCTGTCTGAATTAACCCCAATATTGGCCCCAGTGTTTTCGTACATTTTCTTCTTTTTCTGGTTACTATTCCTTTTAACCTCTGCTGGTAAAGCTTGGAACTACACCAACAGATGGCTTTCCAAAACTAGATTTGTGTTTTCTGACTTTGATTCGTGTCATCACAGTGTGTCTCAATCAGCTCCTGAGCTCGTAAACCAGTTTATCGTGTATATGAATCAACGGTCCTGCCTCACTACACATTGGGACAGTGGTTACTTAATATTGGGTAACATGGCCCTGTACATTGTACATTGTTGTAAAATATAATTGCTGGTTTAAACCAACAACAGGCAGGACTTATCTATTTGATATTATCTTTTATGCTCTTTAAACACATCTGTTACATATCCTTACAACATTTCAGCCAAATATAAATTGTAAATCTTTAATAGACTTTTTCACTACCTGTTTAGTGATGTGTTTATGCTGATATAAAAGAAAAACGGTTTATCTTTCAAATCTGCTATCATGTATTTTATATTTCGTACTACATAAATGTGACAAACATTGAAGCTGATTGTTATTATTATTATCATTTATAATTTCGGCTGGGCAAACATGTCTTTAAAAGAAAAAAAGAGAAGGGTTACACACAGATGCTGATTCTCAGATGATGAATTTTTTTTTTCAGACTGTTGATGGAAGACTTTTTTGATTTAGTTCAGTCACTGCACAGGGATCCATGTAATAAGGCACTTGACGGCTCTTTGGGGCCCATCTGTATCTCAGCAGCAGAGTTTGATAAATGTGTGTGAGATCTTTTCAATCGAGACAGTGTTTAAAGCTCCATCATTCTGAGTGTCGCCATAGTAACATCACGCCTTTGTGAATCTAAAACATCAATCAATAGAATCATGTGATGCCTCTGGGAACTAAATGAGACGCAACTATAAATTTAACAACAAGACAGAGCTCTAAATATACATAACATACTGCACTGTATCTATACAATATGAAACACAATAGAACAATGCTATAATACAGGGCTGGACAGCTTTGGTCCTGGAGGGCTGTGTCCTGCAGAGTTCAGCGTCAACCCTAATCAAACACACCTGAACAAGATAATCAGTGTTGGCTATAACACATACAATACACAACAGGTATTTGTTGGATAAATAAACAAATGAACAAAGTTCAGTGAATAACTGAACTGAAGACAAATATTAACGACAAAAATCTCACAAACAAATGAATTTGACTGTTGTGTTATCAGGATTTAATGAATCAGATCAAGCAGTAATGTTCTGCAGTAATATTCTTGCTAAAATGTTCTGGAGTAACTAAACTATTTTAAATCTAATTAAATCACCAGAGCAACACTGACACCACGTTTGTTGTGTGTGTGTGTGTTTGTAAGGGAGAGAGAGCTAGAGAAAGAGAGTATATGCTTTCCGTACATAATACAGTTTAATTTTATGGCAAAAATGTAAAGAATTATAAATTTTTCTTTTATTCTTTACTGTATTTATTTGCTTTGTCAGTGTCGTTGTGTGTGTGTTTTTTTTTGTTTTTTTTTGTTGTTGTAGGCTGTTGAAATAACTTTGAAATAATTTGGTGAAGTGACGTAGTGCGGTCAAGACCTGAAGCCATGCGTTTCCCAGAAAATAATTGCACACCGTTTGTCAACCAGTCAGATTCAACATTCAACAGCCCAGTAGTATAAGTCTAATATATTAACAAATTTCCAAACATTTGTTTGTTAATGGTAGTTTAAATGAAACAGGTGAGGACCAAAACAAACCAGGCCAAATGCAAATACAAGCACACAAACTGCGTGAGGTGTTTTCGCATGGATCATAGCAGTTTCAAAGTGAAATGTGTGGGAAGTACGGCATGTTTTGTGTAAACTGAAAATCATAAAAATACCTGATGATCATGGTGCCCTGATATTATTAATATAAATTGTACACATTTGAAAGTAGTTAGATGTCTCCTCTTTCACATTTCCAGGTTTCTCACTATGGAAGTACTTATAGATGATAAATTACATTTTATAAACTTCTGGTGAACGAGAGACTACTGCAAATTCTTCTGCTTCTTCTTCTATTTTGTTCATGTTCGCGTTTCGACACCTTTCCTTTCACTTCCTCCGCTGTTGTATTAGAAGCCAGGAGGTCAGGAATTGGCTGTATAGCAGGTTCCTGCAGATGTGTAGATTTTTCTGGTTATAGCTTCTGTTAACCCTTGCTGGTAGATGCTGGAACTACAGCAACAGACAGAAACTTTACATTCTCCTGTCTTTGCAAGTGCCAAACATATGATTATGTCAAACATATATTCAATATTGGTGCGAACAACTTCTCTGCATTGTTAAGTAATCCATATTTAATGTATTAATAATGTTGAAATACTTTATTTGTTAATATTTGTTAATATTAGTTTAAATAAAGTTGATTGGGTTTTAAATAAACCCAAGCTAAATGGAAATACAAGATAAATTATATCAGGTCTTTTTTCATGAATCACAAAATGTGTAAAGTAGGATGCGTTTTGTGTAAACATCATTTTATTTCAAAAACAAACTCAATAAACATGGTGGCCCGGTGTTATTAATGCGTACATGTATGTTGTGACATGTCTCCCTTTTCTCATTTCAGGGTTCTCAGTTGTGAAAGTCATAATAAATGTGTAAGGTTAATATTTGGTTTCATGAGATTTTTAAAGAAGGGGTTTATTCATGTCGCTTGGCTGGTTTTATACAACATTTTATTCCTAAAAAATTGTGAAATTTTGTTTATAATTTTTTTCTGGTTGTCATCAGTATTTTCTGATTTGTTGAGTTATAAAAATAGATATCCAAAATCGTAACATAGATAAGGAGGCTACATGCAGAAAACACCCAAACTATATGTTTATTAAAGTAGTCCATAACTGAACTTTAAAGGAATAGTTCACCAAAAAAGGAAATTTCTGTTATTAGTTACTCACCCTCATGTCGATCCAACTCGTAAGACCTCCGTTCATCTTCGGAACACAAATTAAGATATTTTTGATTAAATCCAAGGGCTTTCTGACCCTACATAGATTGCAACGCAACTGACACGTTCAAGGCCCAGAAATGTAATAAGGACATCATTAAAAAAGTCAGTGGTAGTCAACTAAAATAGTCAAAATAGTCATAATAACATTAGTGGTTAAACTGTAATGTTACAAAGGTATAAGAATACTTTTTGTGTGCAAAGAAAACAAAAATAATGAATTTATTCAACTATTTCTTCTCTTCCATCATTCTTTGACACTTGTTCATGATATTAACATGATGCACGTGTGAGATTTATTTGTATATCATGTTATGCTTGTTGATATTACAATTTTACATAATTTACCAAATCTGATTCATCAATTTCCTGTGACAAATCATCAGTATTAATTATTTTGATGTACATTATGCTCTTTCAATTTGGATCAGTCACTGGGGCTCTTTGTAACACTAATCAAAGTGTGCCAAATATTTCAGTTTGATTTAAACAAGCTTCAATGAAACACACACACACACAACCAAACCTGACTATGAACAAATATGAATGAAATTTGAATGGAAAATTCATGAACAGGTTTGTATGTTTGACCCCATTGTTCCTCTCTTTCAGTTTATCTGCAAGTCAAATTAAGGACGTCACTGGAAGATCTGCATTCTTCTCATGTTCAACTGCGATGATAAGACTGACACTTGAAAAATGCTGTAAAGTGAGAATGGGATTAAAAATAAAACCATAACAGATTAATTTTTTTTTCAGTTTGGTGAAACATGCGCAGACAGTATGTGCTTACATGAAGTATGACAGAAGCCAAGAGTCTTAATGAATAAATATGACAGTATCAATTAGGCGAGATTTATCTTCAAAGTGCACTGGTATATCTGAAGTGTTAAATGTCATGATGACGTGTTTATAGTCTTTGATGTCTCTTGAGTTTGGTGATTGATCTGTACAGTTGTGAGCCACGTGCATTTCTTTGTCCGCTCAGCAAGAACAAGTACAGAAAAGTCAAGACAGACTGATAAACCTTTACATACAAAGACCAGGTGTGAATATTTAACAACAGGCAGTTGTGGTTTATTAAGTGTTGGATATTCAAAGCAATACAAACTTGTGTAAAGGGGCTTTACATGTCACTTGTCCAGCACTTTGACACAAAATATATATACAGTAGACAAAACAAACAAACTATTCTGCTGTTTCTATTTGAGTTTAAGACAACTGAGATACATAAATATATAAAGGTACAGGAAAAACACTGCACTCGGTTCATGGTTAAACCTCTAGTCTATACAAAGGTGACAGAACCTGCTTATCATTGGCTGTTAAATGCCCAAGTGACCAACCAGTGGAACATATTTATGGTTTTGGTTAGAACTTCAGTTGAGTTTAACCACAGTGTTGCCTGCTTAGTTAAACTGTGTAGATGTCCGCTAATATATATATATATATATATATATATATATATAAAAAACAACAACAACTATGTAGGAAACAACAGCAGCATCAGGGTTCGTTCATGTGTTGAGGGTTTCTTCACAGGGGTCAAGAATGTGATCTTAAACTCTGTTTTTGACTGTCATAAGATACAAGTATGCAAATGTTACAGTATACAAAATAAAATAAATACATAAATTAAATTAAATAAAGTCATGAGTGTGTCATTTGATCTTTGATGACTAACAGAACATATTTTAAAAAGTCATTTTTTTACATTTATATTTATCTTACCAACTCCTTTGTAAGCAGATCATTGCTCTACCACAGGAGTTCCCAAACTCGGACCTGGATGGCCGGTGTCCTGCAAAGTTCAGCTCCAAATTGCCTCAACACACCTGCCGGAAAGTTTCTAGTATGCCTAGTAAAAGCTTGATTAGCTGATTCAGGTGTGTGGGTTGGAGCTAACAGATGTCCTCCAGGACTAAGTTTAGGCACCCCTGCCAAATCTGCAATGAAATGCCATTATTACAGCCTTACTTGAGGGTGCCTGGCTCTGACCACATTGTACACACATTTTTCAACACCTAATGCCCACACCTAATGGGTCATCTGATCTTGGCCCAGTGGAGCAAAAACGGGTATGCAGTATATGCAGTGCATAGTGACGCCACACATAAGGGAGCACCATTTTGCCAAAATCATTTAGTGAAAATCTTCTTTAATACAACATTATAAATAATCTAACGCTTCGCTCCACCCCTGAACTTCACCTATAGACCTCTAGAATTTATATTTTATTTGTATATCATTTTATGCTTGTTAATATTAAAACTGCTTATAATTTACCAAATCTAATTGATTAATTTCCTATAACACATCAGTCAAATACATTTTAAGGGTAATTATAAGGCTCTTTTGATCACGGTCAGTCACTGCATAGTGAATCTTGTAATACGGCTCTTGGGGTGTATCTCAGCAGCAGAGTTTGGTAGAGAAATGTGTGTGGACTCTTTTGACTTTGTTTACATTGTTTACAGCTCCATCATCCTAATGCAGAGTGTCGCAATAGAAACACCATTCCTTAGTGAATGTAAAACATAAAATAACAATTTGTTACATTTATATAGAGCTTTTCTGGGTACTCAGAGAACTTTTACATTGAAGGGGGAATCTCCTCATCCACCACCAGTGTGCAGCATCCACCTGGATGATGCGACGGCAGTCACATTGCACCAGAATGCCCACCACACACCAGCTTACTGGTGGAGAGGAAACCGTGATGAAGCCAATCAGTGTATGGGGATGATTAGGAGGCCATGATGGTCAGAGGCCAATGGGCAAATTTGGCCATGATGCCGGGGGAACACCTCTACTCTTTTTCGAAGGATATGCTGGGATTTTTAATGACTACAGAGAGTCAGGACCTCGGTTTAACGTCTCATCCGAAGGACGGTGCTTTTTACAGTATAGTTTCCCCATCACTATACTGGGGCGTTAAGACCCACACAGACCACAGGGTGAGCACCCCCTGCTGGCCTCACTAACACCTCTTCCAACAGCAACCTAGTTTTCCCAGGAGGTCTCCCATCCAGGTACTGACCAGATTCAACCCTGCTTAGCTTCAGTGGGCAACCGGTCTTGGGCTGCAGTGTGATATGGCTGCTGGGATAGCCAAATTATGGCATCATGCAATGCCTCTGGAAACTAAATGACACACAACTATGAATTTAACAAACAGACAGAGCACTAAATAAACGTAACATATTGCACTGTATCTATACAATATGAAACACAATAGAACAATGCTATAATACAGGGCTGGACAGCTTTGGTCCTGGAGGGCTGTGTCCTGCAGAGTTCAGCGTCAACCCTAATCAAACACACCTGAACAAGATAATCAGTGTTGGCTATAACACATACAATACACAACAGGTATTTGTTGGATAAATAAACAAATGAACAAAGTTCAGTGAATAACTGAACTGAAGACAAATATTAACGACAAAAATCTCACAAACAAATGAATTTGACTGTTGTGTTATCAGGATTTAATGAATCAGATCAAGCAGTTATGTTCTGCAGTAATATTCTTGCTAAAATGTTCTGGAGTAACTAAACTATTTTAAATCTAATTAAATCACCAGAGCAACACTGACACCACGTTTGTTGTGTGTGTGTGTTTGTAAGGGAGAGAGAGCAAGAGAAAGAGTATGTTTCAAACGCAAATACAAGCTCGTAAACTGCTTGAAGTGTTTTCACACGTCTCATGGCATTTTCAATGTGAAATGTGTGGGAAGTATGGCATGTTTTGTGTAAACTGAAAAATCACAAAAATACCCGATGATCATAGTGCCCTGATATCATTAATATAAATTGTACACATTCAAAAATAGTTAAATATCTCCTTTTTCACATTTCCAGGTTTCTCAGTATCGGAAGTCAGTATAAAACCATAAAAAGCATGTGATAAAACACTGGTGAACAAGAAACTATGCCAAATTCATATTCTTCTTTTTCTACTTATTATATATTGTTCATGGTTGCTTTTCCACACCCTTCCTTTCACTTCCCCAGCTGTTGTACTAGAAATGAGCTGGCTAGCCAGGTAAGTTTCAGTTTAGTTTGCACCAATCCTGAGTTTTAGGCACTATAATGGAAGTGGCTTGGCTTTTAGCTGCATTCATTGCGATAGTAACTTATACTCCACGGCTAACCTGCTTCATGCCAGGTTATGTTCTGAGTTAGAGATCGCAAACTGAAATTGGGCCAATCAGATGTGAGCAAAGAGACACATGTCTGACACAAATTCACTCAAAAAAAAAAAAAAAAAGGTCTGGCTTTAATGATAATTACTTACAGTTATTTTATACGATTTATATAATTATATTATTTATATTATTATTAATCCATTACACAAGAGCAATTTTAGTTTAACAGTTATTATAAATAATTTATTTTAAATGAATATTAATATATACAGATTGTATGTAATATAAATAAGTTGTAGAATCAAAAGATAATGCTTTAAAAATGACAACATGTGACCTTTCATGTTCGAGTCTATCGCTGTATATTTCCAACTAACTTAAGTTTCACTTGTGACTGCACTGATAAAGCAAAAACATTTATTTTATTTTTCTCTTTCATGAACAAGTACTTTTTTCATTGTAAATGCATTTAAATTAATAATATTCTTCAATATCTTAACCTTTAGCAAAATCTTTAACCTTTAATCAAGGCTCATGATTGGCTGTTCGCCAGTGATATCACATATTCATATGCACATGCTCCACAAACTCAGGATCAAAGCATGAATTGACAAAGAAAGTTGATGATCAGCGAGTATCATGGTACCAACAAAGCCGGATTGGAGTGGTTTGGTTTTGTCAACTCAAAACTGATCCTGTAACTCTGCATTTTTTCTTCTACCAGCATGGTACAGGCCCCGGGAATTGGCTGTTTAGCAGGTTCTTGTAGATATTTCTAGTTATAGTTTCTGTTCACCCCTGCTGGTAGATGTTGGAACAACAGCAACAGACAGAAACTTCTACACACATTCTCCAGCCTTTGCAATTGCCAAATATGATCATGTCAAACATGTTAAATATTGGTGCAGACAACTTCTCTGCATTGTCAGGTAATCCATGTTTAATGTATTAATGATCTCCAAAGGTTTAGCTTGTTATTACTAGTACAAATAAAGCAGGTGAGGATCAAAACAACCCAGGTTAAATCCAAATATGAGACATAAATTAGATCACAGCAGTTTCAAAGGGAAATGTGTGGAGTAGGATGCGTTTTGCACACTATATATAGTCTCAGGAAAACTTTTCATTTTTCATGGTATCTTCTTCAGATTTGAAATATAAACTCACGAGACTTTTCTGGATTGCTCCAGGACTTATTTAATGTATTTTTATATGAAAATACAATTATAATTTTTGTTCATTCATTGTGGTACACTTTTTTCAAAGCACTTCAGTCTCCATAATTTTTTATCTTTTTGAGCAAATATCAACTCTGGATGATGGATAGTAAAGCCCAAAGGGTCTTCTTTGCAAAGACACTTAAAATTGTGTGTGTAGCACACTAAAGTCAGCACCTGTTATAATTTTAAGTTTGATACATCTTTTTCAACTGAGTCCCAAAATCACAAAATGGGGAGTGCTGGCTAACAGGTTCAAATGAATGAAGTTCTTACAGGTTTTGAACAACATGGGGGTGTGTAATTAAAGACAGTATTTTCTTTTCTTTCGGTGAACTATCCTTTAAATAAGCAAACAAACAAAAATAATGCACACAAACTAGTGCTGGAAAGGTATTAAGTGCAATTGGGGCGACACACGCTGGAAAACGTTCGGTTACGACTGTAACCTCGGTTCCCTGAAGAGGGAACGAACGTTACGTCAGAGTTTTAGATGCTAGGGGAACGCCTTTGCGTGATAAGTCTTGAAGCACATGTGAAATCAATCCAAGGTGTAATTGGGACGTCAGAGCGGGAAACGCTGCTGGAAAAGAGGGAAGAGAGCTGGCGACCTCGACAGACTGAGACACCGTGCCTTTCGACCTACTCCCCCCAAAATTTTGCTAGCTAACATTCAGTCACTGGACAACAAACTCTGTGAACTGCGGGCGCGCATCTCATACCAACGAGAAACAAGGGACTGCTGTGTTATTTGTCTCACAGAAACCTGGATGTCTGCAATGGTTCCAGACTCAGCCATCGAGCTCACGGGCTTCTCTGTGCACCGCTCGGACAGAACGAAAAATCTCACAGAGAAAAGCAGAGGTGGGGGTGTTTGTTTCTATATCAACATCCAGTGGTGCGATGAAAGGAACCTACACTCTATTAACTCCTTCTGCTCCCCTGATCTGGAATTTCATATGCTTCTATGTCGACCATTCTAGCTACCGAGGGAATTTACAGCGATTATAATCACAGCTGTTTACATTCCCCCTCAAGCCAACACAGACCAGGCACTCAGGGAACTGTACAGGAATATAAGTGAGCAGGAAACCACATTTTCAATCTGTCCCTCTCTCTGTCTGTGTTTCCCTCATGCTTAAAAAAAATCCATCATTGTGCCCATACCAAATAAAAATTAAATCACATGCTTGAATGACTGGAGGCCCGTTGCTCTGACACCCATATTCAGTACGTGTTTTGAGAAACTCATCAGAGACTACATCTGCTTTGTGCTGCCTGCCTCACTGCATCAGCTACAAATTGCATATCGCAGCAAATATTCCACAGACGATGCTATTGCCTTCACTCTGCACACTGCTCTCTCCCACCTTGAAAATAAGAACACCTTTGTGAGAATGCTGTTCGTGGACTATAGTTCAGCATTTACCACCATAGTGCCTGCCACACTGGTTGCGATGCTCCAGATTCTGGGACTAAACAGATCTCTGTGCAGCTGGATCTAGGACATCCTGACAGGCAGAAGTCAGGTGGTCAGAATGGGCAACAACACATCATCTCCCCTGGTCCTCAACATTGATGCTCCGCAGGGCTGCGTCCTCAGCCCACTCCTGTACTCCCTGTACACACATGACTGTACAGCCACACACAGCTCTAACGTCATCGTCAAATTTGCTGATGACACAACGGTGATAGGCCTGATCACCGACAACGCTGAGACGGCCTACAGAGAGGAGGTGAGTACCCTGACTAAATGGTGTCAGGAGACCCACCTCTCACTCAACATCAACAAGACCAAAGAGCTGGTGGTGGATTTCAGGAGACAGAGCAGAGAACACACTCCCATCACCATCGACAAGACACCTGTGGAGCGGGTAAACAGCTTTAAGTTCCTCGGCGTTCACATAACCGATGATCTCACATGGTCTGCTCACACAGATGCAGTGCTGAAGAAGGCACATCAGCGCCTCTTCTTCCTGAGACGGCTGAGGAAGTTTGGAATGAGCCCCAGCATCCTCAGATCCTTCTACACCTGCACTGTGGAGAGCATCCTGACCGGCTGCATCACCGCCTGGTTTGGAAACAGCACCGCTGGCAACTGCAAAGCTCTGCAAAGTGTTGTGCAAACTGCCCACTACATTGTTGGAGGTGAGTTTCCCTCCCTCCAGGACATCTACACCAGGCGGTGTATAAGGAAAACCCGGAGGATCATCAATGACTCCAGCCACCCGTCTCACAGACTGCTCTCTCTGCTGCCCTCAGGAAGACGTCTCCGCAGCATCCGATCCTGCCCTAGCCGACTGAGGGATAGCTTTTTCCCTCAGGCTATCAGTCTAATGAAAAATCATAAATACTACACCCTACACCACACTCCCACTTTACGGAATGCCGTGCACTGCACTTTAACTTTAACACAGTTCAACTGGACTACACACACACACTAATGTGTTCTTCATAGGTGCTTCTAATCTGGTGCATGCACATCCATGACACATAGTTTATGTATAATCTGTTGCACCTTCGCATTTTACTGTGTGCATATATGTGCACTTAATGTAGAATGTGTACATACTGTGTATAATGTGTATTGATAACTGTAAGTATATCTAATAGTACACTGTGTGTACTGAGTATATGTATGTGTATTCTGCACATTGTCTTCTGTATAAGTCTGCAAGTGTGTACTGTCTATATGTAAATAGTTTCTGCACTGTCTGGAGCACGCTCTCAAGTATTTCACTCACCAAGGCACATGTGCTGTGGTGATGTGACAATAAAATGTATTTGATTTAATTGGATTTTATTTTATTTGATATATGCAAATATTTAGTAAGATAATTTCCATATTTAAGCATAACATTTAAGAAAAACTGTGCAAATAATTTTTTGTAAAATCCTAATGTAATAAATCAGTTGGGAAAGTATATGGCGCTTCTTCATGTTGTGTTTGTTAAAGTTAAATATATTTTGCTTTATTTGTATATCAGTTTATGCTTGTTAATATTAAAACTGAACATAATTTACCAAATCTGATTCATTAACTTCACGTAACACATCATTCATATTCATTATTTCGATGTACACTAGACTCTTTTTATTTAAGTCAGTCACTGGGGCTCTTTGTAATAAAGTAATAATGAAAATAAATATACAATAAAGTCTACCAAAGAGTTGAGTCTAATTTGAACAAATTAAAAGGAAACGCATCAAGCTAAAGCTATATGCATATGAACAAATATGACTGAAATTTGAATAGCAAATTCATGAACAGGTTGTATGCTTGACCCCATTGTTTCTCTCTTTCAGTTTCTCTGTAAGTCAAACTGAGTATGTTACTGGAAGATCTGCATTCTTGTCATGTTCAACTGTGATGATAAGATTGACACTTGAAAAATGCTGTAAAGTGAGAATGTTTTTTTTCGGTTTGTGAAACATGCAACATGCACAATACTGTGTTTACATGAAGTATGACAGAAGCCAATAATCATATTGAATAAATAGAGACAGTATCAGTTGCAGTTATCTTCAGTGTTCACTGGTATATCTGAAGTATTAAATGTCATGATAAAGTATTTATAGTCTTAAATGTCTCTTGAATTTGGTGATTGATCTGTGAGCAGTAAGCAGTGAGCAGTTGAGTTTAACCACTGTCTAGTTACACTGTGTATATTTCTGTTGAATGCAAAAATTCTATAACAAATATATAAAGATATACTGTATAAGAATATCCTGAAATTCAGAAAAAATTTTTAAGTCACCAATAAACAAAAACAACTTTTTGCTTGCAACACCAGCACTTGGGTTTGTTCATGTGTTCATTAACAGTTTCTTCACAGGGGTCGAGGATGTGACCAACTTAAAGTCTGTTCGTATATATATTAACTTAAACTCTGTTCTTGACTGTCAAAAGATACAAGGACGCAAACTGTGTTAAATGTAACAGTGTACAAAATAAAATACATTAATTAATAGTCATGAATATGTCATTTTATCTCTGATAACTGACAGAAAATGTTCTTGTCATTTCACATGAAATCTGACTTTTTTTGTCAAATTTCATGCCTGATAATTTTCGTTCTACCAAATCATTGCTCGAGCAGGTTTTTACAGAAATCCCACCTATAGAACATGAATGAGTCAATACCGTTATAACAGAAACTCATGCCAGGACAAATTCAGACTGAAACAAATCAAGAAATACACATCAACACGACACGATTAACTGAGGCTTAATAATGTAAGGACCATTCCCCCCACCCAAAAAAATTAAATAGTTACCAAGACTTTAAAATGTGCCCATTTAGATATTGACTTTACATTACAATTGGTACAGTTGGTTTGGTTCTTATGGTTGATATATAACTTGTGTCTGTAGATCAGCATTATGAATGTATTTTTCCAACCGCTGTAGTGTTCCAGCAGCAGAAACTAAAAATTAAACAGCGAATTCAATATTTACTAACAGGTATTTTATTGTTTCTTAAATGGTAACAACATACAGTTGAGGTCAAAATTTTACATCCCCCTTTCAGAATCTGCAAAATGTTAATTATTTTACCAAAATAAGAAGGATCATACAAAATACATGTTATTGTTTATTTAGTTCTGACCCCACATTTAGAGCCGGGGGGTGAAAACTTTTGAATTTGAAGATCAGGGCTAATTTAACTTATATTGTCTTCTGGGAAACATGTAACTCTCTTTTTTAGCCTCCGAAGGGCAGTACTAAAGGAAAAAATATTATTAGGCAAAATAAGAAAAATATACACATCTACATTCTGTTCAAATGTTTTCTCACCCTGGCTCTTAATGAACCTTCTGTAATAGCTGCATATGAGTCCCTCAGTTGTCCTCAGTATGAAAATATGGTTTTCAAAATCAAATCAAATCAAATCAAATCAAATCAAATCAAATAAAATCAAATCACTTTTATTGTCACATCACCAACAGCACGTGTGAAAAGCTTGGGAGCATGCTCCAGACAGTGCAGAAAACAACTGACACATTTAACAAATAACAAATACACGTTTACAATACATGTTTAACAAATAACATTATACACGTTTAGACACTTTACAAATAACAGTATACTTTTATATGCAGTATATACACTATATAAAGCAATAAAATACAAAATAAACAGACAGAATACAAATATACAGAGTGGTTGTAGATGTAATGGTTGGTATATAGATGTTAGCAGAGTATTTTTGTGTTAAAGTGCTACATTTAAGTCCAGTTGGGAGAGAGAAAAATAAATAAATAAATCATACAGTTGTTGGAAAGGGTCCAAAATACACAACTTTTTAATGCTGGAAAATCAAATAATTTGTGGGACCTGAAGGATTTTTCTGAAGAAAAGCGGGCAGTTTAACTGTTCAGGACAAACAAGGAACTCATGAAAACCATAAATCTAACTATTAAAAAACAGCTGTGGATCATTCAGGTAAGAACACAGAGTTAAGAATCAAGGTGATGTAAACTTTTGAATGGGGTCCTTTTTATAAATTAAACTATTATTTTCTCTTGTGGACTATATGTAAAACTGTTTTATGTCAAATATCGTATTCAGGTCAGGAATAAATAAAGAATATCATTATTTTTGTATGATGACTCCTATTTTGGTAAAATAATTAACATTTTGCAGATTCTGAAAGGGGGGTGTAAACTTCTGACCTCAACTGTATACAGTATGGAGACTAAATAAATAAATAAACAAACAAACAATCTAATAAAAGCTTCACCTACAGAGAACAGCATTATATTGATATTTTTACCCTAATGTATATTTTATTTGATCATTTTTTAGAACAATAAGAATAACTTACCAATCAGTAGAATGAGCAGAAGTCCGTTCGTCAGAGCAGATATGATGATAATAATCTGATATGTTGTTTGATTGTGACACTCAGTTAATTGAGCTGATTCTGTAGAAGAAAGACTTCACAGTGTTTTACTGGAGCACATTCATCTCTGGAACGAGGGATAACTATGATGACGTGTATAAAAATAATACATAACAAATGATGAAAAGTAAATAATCACACTGATTAAGGAATAAATGGACTCACCAGTGAAGTATATTCTGGAGCTTTTGCTGAGTTTTGGAGGTGTGCCTGTTTTCATACAGTAATAAACTCCTAATTCATCAGCAGTCACATTATTAATAACCAGACGATGTTTAAACTGCACTGAATATTTCTTTCTGAATGTATTATTCAAGTAAAAAGGTGAGGTTGTAGCTGACATTGATCGTAGAATGACTGTTGGAGGATCTGCTGTTTTCAGTAAAATCCAATAAACCTCATTTTCATTACGATCACAGTTTATGCTCACATTTGATCCCAGATCAGTTAATATATCTTCCACTGCAGCTTGACAACAGGTTAATACATCTGTAAGATAATACAAAAATACTTATGCAAAATACATTAAGAATACCTGCTTAAAACCACTCTGAATTTATAACACAAAACAATATCCCAAATCAGTTATCAGATCTGACACGCCATACTGACAACAAATTAATACATCTATAATAAAAAATAAAAAACTTAAACATCATGATTAAGACTACCTGCTTTAAAACACTGTGAACCTATAAAACAAAATAATTTATTACAAAGCACTTTATATGTAAATACATACTGTATCATAAACTCACAGAGCTGAAGCTGAAGGATCTTCATGTTGTTGCAGAGAATAAAACAGCTAAATATAATGAAACATTTTGTCCCTTCACACAAAACTGAAAATGAAGTCTACAGCAGCTCTGAAGCAAAGCAAAACTTCCCCTACTCCAGAGGAAGTCAAGTTTGCTCTGAACACATTGCACACACTTTCCTTCGACACCTAATGCCCACCACCAACTTGGTTAATCAGTCAAATATTTTTTTTTCAATAAACTCAATCACCAAAACTAGCAACAAGCTCACATTTTATCACCTACCCTCAACCACCAAATAAACAGCTCCACGGCGATTGTCTGATTTAAGAGAAAATGTCTCTAATCAACCAATTCTGTCTATTTGGAAATGTAGAATTCAGAAAGCCTTGTTATTAACGACACTGGTGGCCGTTAAGTGAAATGCACCCAACAACTTACTGCTCTTGTTCGCACTGGTTCACATATAAATAATGAATTGTTAAAAACATCTTGGTTTTTGGTTTTGGTTCCTGATCTTGGCCTGATGTTGCCTCAGGCTGGCACCGATGGCCAAAATTTGGGTCATGTGTGGCAATGAATGCACAGCTGGCAGAAAGCATGAGGTCTGATTGTTGAGAAATATGTGGTTCAGTTTAGTCCTGTGATCATGTGACCCAGATCAGGCTTGTGACCCTGCATTTAAAAACTGAGCAGGAAAGGAGTCCTAATTTATTGTTAGAAAGAGATATTTTAGCAATTGTACTGGGAATACTTGATAATTAATCTGAGACATTTCTAAATTGTTATAATTAAGTCTTTTCAGAACATTGTATAATGCATAGCAGATGTATTATGTGATGTACTTTCCCATAGTAATCCATTCATTTTGCACTAGTTTTGCATCCATTCATCACCCCCCAAGTCAGATTCCCAGTGAAATGCTCTCTGACAGCAAATGCAATGAGTTTGCTTCCTTCTTTTCAGAGAAGATCAGTAATATCAGGAAGGAGATTGGCACATCTTCCTGTAATACAGAGGTCACACAGATTCGACAGCAATCTCAAAAAGAAGTGACTATGTCTGTTTTTAAAACAAATGATAGCAAAATTTGGGAAGAAATAGTACAGCATCTTAAATCGTCAACCTGCTATCTTGATACACTTCCCACATCTTTTTTCAAAAGTGTGCTTAACTGTTTAGAAGCAGATCTCTTAGAAGTGGTGAACACCTCACTTCTTTCTGGGACTTTTCCAAACTCCCTGAAAACTGCAGTTGTTAAGCCCCTTCTGAAAAAGCGCAATCTTGATAACACCATGTTGAGCAACTATAGACCAATATCAAATCTTCCTTTCATAGGTAAGATTATTGAAAAGGTAGTTTTTAATCAGCTGAACAACTACTTAAACTCAAATGGATTCCTGGATAATTTTCAATCTGGTTTCCGCGTGCATCACAGCACAGAGACAGCACTCATTAAGATAATAAATGATATTCGCTTTAATTCTGATTCTGGCAAAATATCAGTGCTGGTACTACTAGATCTTAGTGCTGCGTTTGACACTGTCGATCATAACATACTTCTAGAGAGACTGGAAAACTGGGTCGGGCTTTCTGGGATGGCACTCAAATGGTTCAGGTCATACTTAGAAGGGAGAGGTTATTATGTGAGTATAGGAGAGCATAAGTCTAAGTGGACGTCCATGACATGTGGAGTCCCACAAGGCTCAATTCTTGCACCGCTCTTGTTTAGCCTGTATATGCTCCCACTAAGTCAGATAATGAGGAAGAACCAAATTGCCTACCACAGCTATGCTGATGATACCCAGATCTACCTAGCCTTATCTCCAAATGATTATAGCCCCATTGACTCCCTCTGCCAATGCATTGATGAAATTAACAGTTGGATGTGCCAAAACTTTCTTCAGTTAAACAAGGAGAAAACTGAAGTCATTGCATTTGGAAACAAAGATGAAGTTCTCAAGGTGAATGCATACCTTGACTCTAGGGGTCAAACAACTAAAAATCAAGTCAGAAATCTTGGGGTGATTCTAGAGACAGACCTTAGCTTTAGTAGTCATGTCAAAGCAGTAACTAAATCAGCATACTATCATCTCAAAAACATTGCAAGAATTAGATGTTTTGTTTCCAGTCAAGACTTGGAGAAACTTGTTCATGCCTTTATCACCAGCAGGGTGGATTATTGTAATGGTCTCCTCACCGGCCTTCCAAAGAAGACCATTAGACAGCTGCAGCTCATCCAGAACGCTGCTGCCAGGATTCTGACTAGAACCAGAAAATCTGAGCACATCACACCAGTCCTCAGGTCCTTACACTGGCTTCCAGTTACATTTAGTATTGATTTTAAAGTGTTTTTACTCGTTTATAAGTCACTCAATGGTCTTGGACCTAAATATATGGCAGATATGCTCACTGAATATAAACCTAACAGACCCCTCAGATCATTAGGATCGAGTCAGTTAGAAATACCAAGGGTTCACACAAAACAAGGGGAGTCTGCTTTTAGCTATTATGCCGCCCGCAGCTGGAACCAGCTTCCAGAAGAGATCAGATGTGCTAAAACATTAGCCAAATTTAAATCCAGACTCAAAACTCATCTATTTAGCTGTGCATTTGTTGAATGAGCACTGTGCTACGTCCGAACTGACTGCATTATTTTATGTATAATCCTATTCTATTTAACTGTTTTAAATTTCATTTTAAATCAATTTCTATATCATTTTAAAATTCCTTGTTTTATTATTTTTAACTCCTTGTTTTTATTGCTGTGAATGATTATTTCACTTTTTATGTAAAGCACTTTGAATTAACACTGTGTATGAAATGTGCTATATAAATAAACTTGCCTTGCCTTGCCTTGCCTAGTTAATACTGTTTTAGATTTAGTATTTTAGATTACGATCTAAACGATCTAATTTAAGATTAAATATTGTATAAAACACAACACATTTAAGTTTAATCCAAAATATTATAGTACTGTATATGCAAATATATGTCATTTCGAGAGCGTCGAGATTTAGAATCAACCCTCAAACATAATGTTTTTTCTTTGGCTTATGGCTAACAGTATATGACTGAGATTAAGAGTGTTCTGGTGCATGAGCGGGTGGCTCTGTTAGACAGTCCCTGTTTGAGACCCGGGCTAGGCCAGATTTCTTCCACGGTCCAGAGACATGCAGGACTGGGGAACTGAATACACTAAAGTGACTGGCTCTTTGGATTGTATTTGGGCCAGAAATTTGAATCAGATGAATCATTCGCATAAACTCAGTTCTGTAATGACAACTCTCTGAGAGTTTAGCATGGGAATGTACATGACAATATTAATATGTTTGGTAGAATAGTTCTGCTGAGGCAGAGCAAGTTCTGAGCCTTGCTAATGCCAATACATTCACAACATGCTGCTGTGAGCATATAAGAAATACTGCTGCTGCAAATATAACATGAATAACCCCTATATAGTATTAATTAATCATCCTGTAGCAGATCTATACAGGTGGAGCTGGGGAAGGTGGAGAGTGGCACGACTGCTGCAGCAAGCACTAGCCAAGAATTTGAATGTTGAGCAGCAACTTCATTGGCTGCTGACAAGAAAATAAATCAGTTGTGCCATGTGAATAATCATTTAATTCTATCAGACTGAGTTAGAAACTATCGGTTTGCGCCACAATACCGAATCAGACTGAACAGTGATAAAAAGTTTGAAGCAAGAGTTACAGACTGTAATGATGCAGTCCTTTATTATATAGCACATCACATTTCCATCTTCTATATGTGCCTATAAATTAAACACAAAGTAATGAACAGCAAATTGTCTTAAAATTATTTCCTAAAGTTGTAAAAAGAGTAGCAACGAAGCACATTAACTAAATTATATCTAATAATCTCACACAGAACTGAAGTTGTGATTCAGTATCATGTGCCTCCTCCATGCAAAAGCATTTTCAATATTAAAACATGCACAAACATTCCCATACACATTTTTAGAAAATTTGATTATATTATTATTATTGTTGTTGTTATTGTTTTGTTTTGTTTTTCCACTCACCAAGAAGTAGAGAAATGTCAAGACAGACTGATAAACACTACAGAGATCAGGTGTGAATATTTAACAATAGATTTGATAGTTTCAGTTTATTAACTATTGGATATTTAAAGCAATACAAACTTCAGTTTATGTGAAGGGGCTTTACATGTAATTAAACACTCTCAAGCACTTTGACACCAAATGTGTAGATATGCGGTAGACAAAACAGACAAACTGTAGTGCTGCTGTTTCTGTTTGAGTTTCAGACAATTGTGAGAACCGAGATACATACATACATAAAGGTACTGGCACTCTGTTCAAAGTTAAACCTCCAGCCTAGACAAATGTGAAATCATTGGCTGTCAAGTGACCAACCAGTGGAACAAATGTTTTGTTTTGGTTTAGCACTTCAGTTGAGTTTAACCGCACTGTGTTGCCTGTAGTCACACCATGCAGAGGTTTGTAAAATTTTACGACAGTGTGATACAGGCTCGGAAACGTTCGAGTGACGATCCATTTTCAGCTTTATTTAAACAGGCAGTGAGCAATCGTAAAACAGAGAAAAACATTTACAAGATCAAACAAACAAAGAAATAACAACTGAAACCACTCAGCATTGCCAGCCAAGAACAAAACTAATAAACATGTGCCGTGTAATCAGGGACTGTGGGAGTTTTTTTTATAAACTTCACTAGAGTAATAAGTGTAACTAGTGTCCCAAATACTACTCTGTAAAAGATTATAGCAAATGATAAGCATATGGTAACATGTTATAGTGTCACAAAGGTGACAAGGTTTACTTGCTGAATATCTTCCACCTCAGTGAACTGAAAGGTTCCAGGTTCAGGTTCGATTAATTTACACTGCAGCTCAAAACTCAAAAATGTTGAATGCTTTTTAAGGTAGTCTTTTCTGCTCATCAAGGCTGTATTCTTTTCTAACGATATAAGTCTTTACTACGATTTTTTATTAATTTATCACATCCCTCCTAAATAAAAGTATTAATTTATTTAAAATAAATAGAAAAGAAAAAATGAGCTGACCCCAAACATTTGAATAGCATTGTATATTGTAACACAAAATTTATTTTTTAAATAAATGCTGTTCTTTTTAACTTTTTATTAATCAGAGTCTCCTTAAAAAAAATATCACAGGTCCCCCCCAAAAATGAAAAATGAAGCAGCACAACAATTTCCAACATCGATTATAAATCAGCATATTAGAATGATTTCTGAAGGATCATGTCATACCGAAGACTGGAGTAATGATACTGAAAATTTCAGCTTTGATCACAGAAATAAATTATATTTTAAAGTATATTAAAATAGAAAACTGTTATTTTAAATTGCAATAATATTTTTTCTCTGTATTTTTGATCCAATAAATACAGCATTGATGACCAGAAGAAACTTCTTTAAAAATGTGATGCCATGTCAGCATGAAGACACACACGCAGAGAATAAAAAAAAACAGACAGTTTTAATTAGTCCTCATCCTCTCACTGCAGAAAGTGAGATGGTCACCTGACCTACGTCACTAACTCCTAAAGGCGCCTCATTTTCTGGATATAAAGCACCTCCCCCTCCTCATCCAGCGTGCGTGTTTTTCATCAGGAGAACAAAGACTCAATCCACATAGAGGATTTCGAGAATAACTGTAACATATGCTACTGGACACAGAGGTAAGTAAAAACACAATAGTGTTTATTATACAGGATGAGCTATGGAGACTACAGGTGAGTGGATGTCGTCAGAGATCGTCCTGATGCTGGGTTGACGAGTAACTGAATGTCTTCTCATCCACAGATATGACGGACAGCTGCGATGGGGAAAACACAACAGGAGCACACTGATCACGGAGACAGACGATCTGGTGGGAGAGGAGAACACAAGGAGTGACACAGGAGGTAAGGAGATACAGGTAAGTAGGCAAGGTAGATATTCAGCTTTAGAATAAGCAGGAGTAGAGTCCACGTAGTGTGATACGAGATCGGACAGGGAGTGAAATGTGGCGGGTGCTCTTATGGTGGTTGTGATGACGATGGTGATGAGGTGCAGGTGCTCGTGATTAGAACTCAGGTGATTCGGCACGTAGTGATTGACGGAGGGGAGAGCCTGGCCGTTCCGTGACAGTACCCCCCTCTCCACGGCCCGCTCCTGAGGGCCGACCCCGGCGTCGTGGTGGTTTACCCTGACCCCGGGGAGCTGGACGATCGGGGTGAGTCGAGTGAAATTCCTCAAGGAGTGTTGGATCCAAAATGTCCTCTCTGGAGACCCAAGAACGTTCCTCGGGACCATACCCCTCCCAGTCCACAAGGTATTCCAATTTACCACCACGGCGCCGGGATTATAGGATGTCCTTAATGCGGTAGATGGCTCCTTCGTCCTGGAGGAGAGGGAGAGGGTGCTCCTCTGTCTGGCCAGGCTCTGGGGAAACAGAAGGAGAGAAGGGTTTAAGCAGTGATACGTGGAAGGTTGGGTGAATCCTGTAGTGTGGGGGTAACTGAAGTTTATAAGTGACAGGGTTAATTTGTTCCAGAATGGTGAAGGGGCCAACGAATCTGGGACTGAGCTTCCGGCAAGGCAAGGATTTTTTTTTTAAGTAGTCAAGTAGAGTTTAAAGAGATGAGTTTTCAGTTGTTGATTGAAATTTGACAGGGATCCAGCATTCCGGATGGGGGTGGGAAGATCATTCCACCAGCCAGGAATGGTGAAAGAGAATGTTCTGGAGAGTGAATTGTGGGCCTCTGTCCGATACGATGTCTTCTGGGATGCCATAATAACATACAACTTGGTTAAATATGAGTTCAGCTGTCTGCATGGCCGTGGGAAGGCCTGTGAGAGGTATAAGGTGACAAAACTTGGAGAAACGATCAATGATGACGAAGATACATGTGTTACCATCTGATACTGGTAAATCCGTGATAAAATCAACTCCTAGGTGTGACCAGGGACGGTTGGGTATGGGTAATGGAAGTATCTTGACTGCAGGGAGATGACGGGAACTTTTGGAGATGGCGCAGTCGGGGCAGCCTTGCACGAACCTTCTCACATCCCTGGCCATATTAGGCCACCAGAAGCGATCTCGTAGCAGCGAGAGAGTGGCGTTGGACCCTGGGTGGCCAGTACCTAGGGAAGTGTGAGTGGTATGGATGAAGGGAGTGCGTTGAGTCCTAGGAACATACTGGTGATCAGGTGGACAGCCCGGCGGATTGGCTGGAGGAGTGGTAGAGGCGACTGATGGTGAGGTCCACTGGATGGGACTAGTAATGATCTCCGCTGGCAGTATTCCTTCTGGCTCCCCCGAGTCCCCCTCAGGGGTGTATATTCAGGACAAGGCATCTGCCTTAACATTTCTTGGACCAGGACGGTAAGAAATCTTAAATTGGAAACAGGTAAAGAATAGTGCCCATCTGGCTTGACGAGGGTTTAACCTCTTGGCCTTGCGAAGGTACTGTACATTTTTGTGGTCTGTTAATACCAGAAAGGGGTGTGCTGCCCCCTCCAGCCAGTGCCTCCATTCCTCTAAAGCCAGTTTGATGGCTAAGAGTTCACGATTGCCGATGTCGTAGTTCCTTTCCGCCGGGCTGAGTTTCCGGGAAAAGAAGGCGCATGGATGGAGTTTGGGAGGCGTCCCCTGCTGCTGAGACAATACGGCACCGACAACTGTTGTGGAGGCATCCACTTCTACAACGAAGGGTAATTTGGGACTAGGGTGGACTAGGAGTGGTGCACTGGTGAAGGCGTGTTTGAGCGTGTTAAACGCCTCTGTGGCATTAGGGTTCCAAGCCAAAGCTTTAGTCTTCCCTTTTAAAAGGTCGGTGAGGGGACTGGTGATAGTGCTGTAGTTGGAGATGAATCGGCGATAGAAGTTGGAAAACCCTAGGAATCTTTGGAGTTCCTTTACACTGGATGGAATGGGCCAGGAAGTGATAGCCTCCACCTTCCCCTTGTCCATGTGTATGCCACCACTGTTGATTATGTACCCGAGGAAGTGGACTGTGGACTGGTGGAAGGTGCACTCTTCGGCTTTAAGGTAGAGCTGGAATTCCCTTGAACGTTGGAGGACCTCCGCAACGTGTTGGCGATGTTCGGCCAAGCTCCGGGATTATATGAGGATATCGTCTATGTAAACGATGACGAACTGATGGAGAAACTCCCGGAGCACCTCGTGCATGAAGCTTTGGAAGACGGATGGAGCATTGACTAGCCCATACGGCATTATCCGGTACTCATAGTGGCCGGTGGGAGTCACAAAAGCCGTCTTCCATTCATCTCCTTCACGAATGCGGATGAGGTTATAAGCACTGCGGAGGTCCAACTTCGTGAAGATGGTGGCTCCACGTAGTTGTTCCAAGGCTGTTGGAATAAGGGGAAGTGGGTACCGGAATTTGACGGTGATCTCGTTGAGTTTTCGGTAGTCGATACAGGGTCTCAGGCCGCCGTCCTTCTTGGCCACAAAGAAGAAACTGGAGGCAGCAGGGGATGTAGATGGAACGATGTATCCTTGTTTTAACGCCTCCTCAATGTACTCCTCCATGGCCTTCTGTTCAGGAAGTGATAGCGGGTAAATCTTTCCGTGAGGTACTGGCTCACCCGGGAACAAATCGATCGCACAGTCCCATGGCCGATGCGGTGGTAGCTGGGCAGCTCTCCTGGGGCAGAAAACGTCGCTGAAGTGGGAATAGCTGGATGGTACGTTGACGGATTGCTTCTCTGTGGGACTCTCAACAGATGTGGAGTGAATGGGTAACTGGACGGGAACTGAAGTGAGAGGTCGAGGTAGCCGTGGGAAGCAATGAGGGAAGCAGCTATTACCCCACTTAAGGACTTCACCCGTTTTCCAGGAAAGGTGTGGATCATGCTGCACCAGCCAGGGACGTCCAAGGATGATGTCAACCGTTGAACCCTCCAGAACCAGTAGATGTAGTTCTTCTTGATGCAACTGCCCTATTTGCAGTTGTAAAGGTCCAACACTGTGTTTGACATGGCGTCGGGTGAGGGGTTTGCCTGTTATTGATTGGATCTCGTAGGCGGTCTCCGTGACCGAGGTCGGGAGTCGGAGCTGCCGGCGATGAAATTGCCCGCGGAACCGGAGTCGAGGAGGGAGGTAACTGAAAACACAAAGTCGCCAGCCGTGAGCTGAGCGCAGGTGGACAGAGGATTCATCTTGGTAATGGGAGGCCGTATGGTACTCACCAAGGCCCGAGGAGGACGAAGGGGACAATCCAGGATCCTGTGGCCACTAGAACCACAATACAGGCATAACCCCTCAGTCAATCGTTTGCGTCTCTCAGTAGATGATAGGCGGTTGCAGTCAGTTTGCGTGGGTTCTGGAGGGTCACTGGTCTCTGGTTGGCTAATGGGAGGAGTGGCAATGGCTACAGATGATTCCTCTGAGCATGACTGAAGACGGTTGGAACAGCGAATGGCTAGTTGAATGAACTTCTCCAGTCCATATGTGTCATCGAAAGCAGCGAGCTGGAGGCGAAGGCGGGAATTAAGCCCCTGACGGAAGGCTGTTAGGAGGGACGGCTCATTCCATCCGCTGGCAGCCGCCAGGGTTCTGAACTTGAGGGAATATTGGTGTATGGGCATCGTGCCCTGGCGTAGACGAAACAATTGTTCTCCCACGGAAGAATCCCCTGGCGAGCTGCTGAAGAATTCCCGGAAATGGGCTAAAAAGCGAGAGAATAACTGTGTGGCAGGACCTGCTTGATTAAGGATTGTTTCAGCCCATTGGAGTGCAGAACCTGTCAGAGAGGTAATCAAAAACGTGATTTTAGATTGGTCAGTGGGAAATGTCTGAGGATGCAGGTCAATGGTGAGAGAAATTTGTAATAGGAAGCCATTGCACTCCTCCGCCGAACCAGTGAAGGGCGCTGGTCTGGCCATGGGACTGGCGAAAATGATCGGAGAAGAAGTGCTGGGCATTGTGCTGGGTTGTGGAGGTGCAGGAGCGGGGCATACCGGAGATGAGGATGGATGGAGTAATACCCTCTTAAGTGAATCCACAAGCTCCTGAAAGGGGTCTGATGAGCTCATCCTGTAAGTCGGTAACTCGGTCCGATCTTCTGTAACATATGCTACTGGACACAGAGGTAAGTAAAAACACAATAGTGTTTATTAAACAGGATGAGCTATGGAGACTACAGGTGAGTGGATGTCGTCAGAGATCGTCCTGACGCTGGGTTGACGAGTAACTGAATGTCTTCTCATCCACAGATATGACGGACAGCTGCGATGGGGAAAACACAACAGGAGCACACTGATCACGGAGACAGACGACCCGGTGGGAGAGGAGAACACAAGGAGTGACACAGGAGGTAAGGAGATACAGGTAAGTAGGCAAGGTAGATACTCAGCTTTAGAATAAGCAGGAGTAGAGTCCACGTAGTGTGATACGAGATCGGACGGGGAGTGAACTGTGGCGGGTGCTCTTATGGTGGTTGTGATGATGGTGGTTGTGATGACGGTGGTGATGAGGTGCAGGTGCTCGTGATTAGAACTCAGGTGATTCGGAACGTAGTGATTGACGGAGGGGAGAGGCTGGCCGTTCCGTGACAATAACACGAATGGCCTTGAATATTAAAACCATCTACGCAAGAAACATATGAATATTAATGTTGTACTCTGCCTTTCATATGCTTTGTGTGAATGTGAATTATTTAGGAAATGTGAAATGTTTTAATCTATGCCTTAAACTGTGTAGTATACGCACTTTGTGTGCCAAATGTGGTGTTTAGATTTACAGAAACTGTCATTATTATTTTGAATCAATAGTACAACAGATTGCGTGATAATTATAAATGGGTAAACATGTGATAAACAGTTGATTGGTTCAGCCGCCGGGGGCATGCTGAAATCCGTCTGTTTAAAACTGGTCACCAGTTTTAAAATCACTCTCTTTCATCCTCATGCTTCAACTTGCTTGCTCGCTGACGATTCGGAAGCTGGACGTGGATCTCTCGCCTCACCATCGGCTGGAGAGACCATCCAAAGGCATCCAACACGACGTCGATGTAATACCAACGAGAAACAAACAGCTTCCGCGCTCTAACACAGAACAAAGACCACCAATCGCAAGAGAGAGCTTCCCGGGGACGTCACGCAGCAGCAACAAAGCCACCGAAGAAACACGAAGGAACCACGTGCTCCGAAACTCAAGCATCGGAGACTTCCGTGGAAACACGAGTAAACTACGTGGGACGGAAAGATCTTCGGCAAATTTTACATGAACGCAAGTAACCCAAACTAAATTTTTTTCCTAACTGAACTGGTAATTGATCTAAATGCAGAAAAGGGTGACATCTCTTTCGTGATCTTATGTGGCTTCAGTTATGAAATAACAAAGAGTGCTACATTAACTCTTCTCCTAACATTAAACCGTAGAGCTCTGAATGTGTGTGTGTGTGTGTGTGTGTGTGTGTATGTTATGTTTAGTGTTTTTATTAGTTTAGATCATGTACCGTAGAATAGCAGTTAGTAAATAAACATTGTTTCATTTATAAAGCATTGTCTCTTGGTATGTGATTTTCAAGTATTTTAACCTTAATGCCAAAAAGACAGCGTTACCTCACGCAAATGTTATAAAACCCTTTATTTTGTTTATCGTTGGCCACGAGATCAAAATAAACTAAATTGATAACGATATACTGATGTTAGTGATCTCTGGACGAATTGTTAATACAGTATACATCATAAGTCAAATATTAATATTACTTTAATCAAGCAATATTTTATCTGTAAGCTAATAACTCCTCGGAGCTGAAATAATAGCTTCATAGATTTTGTTACATATGGTGGAGAATAAAAGCTGGCATAAAAGATTAACTTGAAAATCAATAAAACATCCATCAGCGACAATAAGGGTATTTCTAACTCGGAAAAATGGAGTAAATACAAAGAAATAAGCGTTTATTTGTGTTATTGCATTCTTGTTTGTAAAACACAGTGCGTTTTGAATGAAAGATTCAAGTTATGCAAGTTATTGAGAAGAAATTAACTGCAGTAAATAATTAATATTCGTCTATTTAAGACGAGAAGCCGCTTTAAGCGTTTTTTCCTCATACGCCTCGTTTAAGGCCTTTCCTGGTAAAGATTTGTAGTGCGTGTTCCACTCTCAAACTCAACCATGTTATTCTCCTGGCTTGTAGAACATTAAAGTAGCTAATTAATTAAATATCAGCCATTATTTAATTTCACACGAGTAAAATCCAGATCCACGACGCTCAGACAAAGGAGCTGCCCACGTGGTCTGTGGGGGAGAAATTTGTGATCAATTGAATCGTTTCATATGTGTGCTGTTGTCTAAACAGGCAAATATCAGTATAAGGTTCAAGAATGTATAATAATTAATCTGTAGATTAATTTATCTCGCCCTAAGAGTGCTTGTCCGTATGTACTGAAACCTAAAGTACCCCCTGGTGTGCGTCACCATAGTGACGAGCTCAAACCAGGAAGTCTTCAGAAACCCTCTTCCGGAGCATTTGGTGTAGACTTAGTCACAGCGCCACCTTGGGCTAATGTAAACTAATAGCATTAGCGCTAAGCTAACTGAAACAAAGGAGCTTGCATTTGAAGCAAATGCAAGGCTGTTAGCATCTACGGCTATCGATTAGCATGTAGCATTTAGAGAGGTTGAATGCAGTGTGTGTGTGTGTGTGTGTGTGTGTGTGTGTGAAAATGTGACTCATATTTACTCCTTTCGCTCTCTCTCTCTCTCTCTCTCTCTCTCTCTCTCTCTCTCTCTATCTCCCCATTTAAAAGACTAACAAATGCAATGTTAATAAACTGGCTGTGTTACTGGCTGTGCTAATGTCATAACTAATCATCAGTGTCTAACAATCTCACAGGTGGTTTTAATAAACATTTTTTTTAAGTCTTTTATCTTTAGTGGGTATCAGTTTAATAGCTGGTGGTTTTATTAGAAGATAGTATTACCTCATTACCTTGATAATATGGTGATTCATTCAATTATAACTGCTTTCCTGATTTTAAACACATCAGTGGATAAGTTGCTATTGTTAGGAATTTTTAATTGTTAATTGAATGTCATAATTAATTACAAATTTGAAATTAATTTCATTTCATAAAATAATTTCAGTTCCTGCTTCCACGTAGCAACATTAGCCACTGATTAATCATAAGCGCTCTTATAATGTGACAACAAGGTTCAAGGTTTCTTTATTTGTCACATAAGAAGTTATACAGGGTATAACTAGAAGTGAAATGTAATCAAATCAGGTCCGCTCAGTGGACAGTGCAGAAGAATAAAAAATAAGAATTATATAAAAGTAACACAACACAAGAGCATATATATGGTAAAAAAAAAGGAGAAATAAGAGTAAAATGTGCAATACAAAAAGTGCAAAACAATAAGATGTGCAAAACAATAGGATGTGCAAAAAACAATAGGATGTGCAAAAAACCAGTGTACTGGGACTTAATAAATAGTGATATGAATAGAAGGGATGTGCAGACGGGTTATACAGGGTATGTACACAAAAATACGGGTGATGAGAGTATGGATGTATTTTCAGTAACAATCTTGTAGGTGATTATGAGACTGGCTTTGTGTCTAGGAGCCTGATGGCCTGAGGGAAGAAGCTCCTCCTCAGTCTTTCAGTTTTTGCCATCATGCTCCTGAAGCGCTTGCCAGATGGCAGTAAACGGAAAAGATGGTTACCGGGGTGAGTTGAGTCTTTGATGATTTTAGCAGCTCTGCTTTTGCAGTGTTTGAGGTAGGTGACCTGCAGAGAGGGAAGAGCAGACCCTGAGATGCGTTCAGCTAAACGCATGACTCTCTGCAGAGCTTTGCAGTCCTGGTTTGTGGCGTTACCATACCACACTGAGATGCACTGAGTCAATACACTTTCTATAGCCCCTGAATAGAAAGTTTTCAGGATAGCTGGTGAGACCCTGAATTTCCTCAGCAGTCGCAGATGGTACAGTCTTTGCCTGGCTTTCTTAACCTGAGTCTGAATGTGTGTAGTCCATGTCAGGTCCTCGGAGGTGTTTACACCGAGGTACTTGAAGCTACTCACCCTCTCCACAGGGGTCCCACTGTGGAGAGGGTGTGTAAGAGGGGTGTAGGGCCGCTGCTGTCTCTTCCTGAAGTCTACAATCAGCTCTTTAGTTTTGCTCAAGTTCAGAGAGAGACAGTTGTCCTGGCACCATGATGTGAGTCTCTCCACCTCATCCAAGTATGCGGCCTCGTCATCGTTGTTAATGAGGCCCAGAACCACAGTATCGTCCGCAAATTTGACAATAGAAGTGGAGCTGTGAGAGGACACGCAGTCGTGTGTGTAGAGAGAGTAGAGCAGGGGGCTCAGGACACAGCCCTGTGGGGCTCCTATGTTCAGGGTGATGGAGTTGGAGGTGAACTGGCCGACTTTCACCACTTGTGGTCTGGCGGTGAGAAAATCTTGAATCCAGTCACAGAGTGAAGTGTTTAGGCCGAGGTCTGAGAGTTTGACAGCTAGCTTGGTGGGGACTATAGTGTTGAAAGCTGAGCTATAGTCAATGAATAACAGCCTGACATAGTTGCCATTTTTGCTGTCGATGTGAGTGAGGGAGGAGAGCAGGACCTGAGAGATGGCATCATCAGTAGACCTATTTGGCCGATAGGCAAACTGAAGAGGGTCCAGAGTAGCAGGGATGGAGGAGCAAATGTGTTTCTTTAAAAGTCTCTCAAAAACCTTCATGACTGTCGATGTGAGGGCAACTGGACGATAGTCATTCAGGCAAGAGGGTTTACTGTTCTTAGGCACAGGGATTATAACATATTTTTTAAAGGAAGTGGGAACAACAGAGGTAGCGAGGGACTCATTAAAGATGGACGTAAACAAACCAGCAAGCTGATCAGCACAGGACCTCAGAACGCGGCCAGTAATCCCATCAGGTCCTGCTGCTTTCCTAATGTTCTCTCTCCTTAGTTCCCTCCGAACGTCGTCCTCTGAAAAGGTGATAGCACAATCATCGCTGCTCTGTCCGCTGCTTTCTGACGCGCTGCTCGGCAGAGTCGCGCCGCCATTACATTCAAAGCGGCCGTAGAAGATTTTTAGCTCTTCGGCCAGCAACGGATCTGCTCTCACCTCTGCGGAGGAGTTATTTCCAGAGGAGCAAATGGTCTTCAGTCCCTGCCACATGCGTCGAGAGTCATTGAGCTGGAAATGTTACTCAATTCTCTCTCTGTACCGGCGCTTAGCGGCTCTTATTGCACGTCGGAGAGCATAACACGATGCCTTGTACTCGCTCATGTTTCCCGACAACAGACCAGCGTTGTATGCGGCAGTACGATAGTTAACCGCAACACGGATTGATCTGTCCACCCACGGTTTCTGATTAGAAAAAGTCCTTATTGTTACCGTTTCAGTGGCCTGTTCGGTTAGCGTGTTTATGAAGCTTAATGCTACATCCGTGAATTCGTTGACGTCAGATGAACTCGCCCGGAACATGTCCCAGTCGACGTCATCAAGAGACGCCTGTAGCATAGCTTCAGAGTGGGAGGACCAGCGCGTCACTTCCCTCTCCACCGGCGGTTCATGAGCGATCCTTTGTTTGTATTACGGTGTGAGGAAGATGGCGGCATGATCTGATTTTCCAAAAGCCGGCAGTGAGTGGGCTTTGTAGGCATTTTTGAGCGGAGTGTAGCAATGATCGAGTGTATTCAGTCCTCTGGTTGGACAGGATATATGCTGATGAAAGTTCGGCAAGACTTTCTTGAGGTTGGCTTTGTTAAAGTCCCCGGCGATGATGAAGGCAGCGTCAGGATGTTTGTTGTTATATCCGCTGAGCTTATCGTGGAGTTTGGACAGAGCCAAGCTAGTGTCAGCCTGTGATGGAATGTAGACCGAAGTAATGACGATTGATGAAAATTCCCGGGGCAGATAAAATGGGTCGGCAGATAATGGAGAGGTGTTCTAGATGCGGCGAGCAGGAACGCGACAGAATGGAGATATTCCTGGGGTCACACCATTTCCTGTTAATCATGAAACACACTCCACCACCTTTGGTTTTTCCGGCCTCGGCTGTTCTGTCCATCCGTAAAACAGAGAAGTTATCAGACGGCGTTACGGCGGTGTCCGGGACCGTCGGCGTGAGCCATGTTTCAGTCAAACAAAAGATGTTGCAGTCCCTAATGTCCCGTTGGAAACTAATCCAGGCTCTAAGATCGTCCATCTTATTCTCCAAGGATTGGACATTAGCGAGCAGAATACTTGGTAGAGGAGGACTGTGAGCCCTTTTCCTCAGTCTGTTGCGTATTCCAGCGCGTCTCCCGCGATGTTTCTTTCGCCTCCTGCGGTTGTTCAGGTGGTCATTGTTCAACTCGTTGTTCCGAAGTATCTCCAATGGCCACGCTGGGTCCGTGGATAAAGTATCCTTAATCAGGTTAGTGTAGCACTGTCCAATGTCCAAAAGTGTTCTTCTGTGGTACATAATCATTGCAGACGATACACGTATCAAAAAGAGAAGTAAAAAAGTAAAAAATAGGTAAAAAAACACATAAAAAGCACAGTTCTGAGCGGAGCTAATTCACAGGCGTCTGAACTCAGCAGCGCCTGTGAAAAGAAAAGGAGACTTTCTCTTACAAGAAAAGGTGAAGCACCCAATTATTACCCGTGTGTATTCATTCTGTTGGTGTACTTTTCTTTTTCTGTTTCCCAGCTGTGCTACCTTTATGTGTGCTCAATAATTTCTACGCAGAAACTGCAAATTACAAGCACCCCACCAGAGGATCACAGACGCAGAGAATCACACTCAACACTAGCATACACTACACTTTGCACATTTACACCCCTGTTTGTTTTGCTTTGTTTTGTTTTGTTGTGCTTTGTTTCCCATTCAAGGTCTGTGTCAGTTCGGTTCGAGATCTCCCTCACACCGCCAAAACACGTCTCACAAAACAGAACATGTCGGTCACTGGGAAGATCTGGAAACATGGCTAAGTGTTGTGACAGTAAGCCTCCTCCCTAAAGCTGCTGAAACACTCAAACACCAGACACAGGACCAGCTGGATGACAACATAACAAGCCTTATGGGACAAGACCCAAGTCAAAGCTACAGCCACAAAGAATTAGCCAAGATCACCGGCTCCTTAAGTCACACACTCATCGCCACCCCCAAACTGAGCGACAAGCATGCTGCACAACGCCAGCAGGAGCTGACAAGCGCACAACGACGCATAGAGCAGCTGGAACGTGAAGCTCAGGAAGGGACCGATGAGGTGGAACAAGGCACTGAGGAGGAGATCAACAGGCTAAAAGAGACTCTATCAGCTACCAGCCACGAAATGGAGCAAATCAAAGAGGACTTCACTGATCGGGCTGACAAACTACAGTATGCAGAGCAGCTACTGGGGAAGGCGAAGGCTGACTTCAGGGACAAAAACAGCAGAATCAAAGCCCTTGAAACTCACCTGGATGAGTCAAGAAAAGAGATCAGCCACCTAACACAACAGCTCGACTACTTCAAAGAGGAGTATGAAAGTTTCCAAGAGGAACTCAAGCATGCTTACGAATTACACTATGAGCCGTCAAGGACAGGACGTGCACCGACCGCACCCCTACCAAGCAGGACCGGGTCACCTGTTCTAATGACACGTGAACAAAAGACAGAGGCGGTGGTGTTAAAACATTCACCAGCGCCTTCTGAAGAACTTTATATCATGACAAAGCCAAAAGAATCTGCTGCAGCCAGCCGCAAATTGTTGCACGGCTTGGTCCTAAAAGACCTTGACAAGCTTGCCAGAAACATTGGCAAATTCAACCCCAGCGTGCCAAACAGCCAAAACGTCCAAGCTTATCTGCAAGATATTGATTTCCATCTGGAAATGCGACCTAACTTTACGGAAAAAGATAAATTCTATTTACTCCAAACGACATCCAGTCCTGAAGTGCGCAGTTTCTTTGACCGGCAGCCTGCTAACACAAAGACTGTTTATCAACTGCTTCAAAAAGCCCTCATTAAAGAGTTCGCCGACCCTGAGTCCGATCAAGGCTTAGTGGCTGCCCTGGAGATGAGACAAGGATGTCACGAACCTCCTCAAGCTTACTAGAGTCGACTCAGACAAGCATACTTTGGAACTCGCAATGAATCTGACATGGAAGATGAACTAAACATTAAAACTCTCTTCCTGAGGAACCTTCATCCTGGCATAAGCCACCATCTTGGCGTTCTCGCATGCCCACGAACAATGAACACTCAGCCGCTGCGAGACTTGGTGCAAAAAGCCTACAGCAAACAAAAGATGGCCTCAGAAAAGAGTGCCAAAACCCCAGCATTTCTTGACTTCAACACTCAAAGTCATGGACTGGCTGTGCTAAGACAGTGCTAAGCCGCCACACAGAGAGTGGAATGCACCCCCGTCCAACAGAGAACGAGACTCACAAGCTGGCACCCGACCTAAACAGAGGTATGACCGCTGGGATGGACCGCGTGGACGTCAACGCTCACCTGGACGACACTGGGATAAGTCATGGGACCAAGCAAGGCCTCATGAGAGTCAATGGGAGAGATCGTTGAACCAGTCAAACTCGTTTGGAAACTCAAGAGAGAAAAGCTCATGGGAATTCAATGGAAACTTCAAGGGAAAGCGATAAACTCACCCTGGAGCAATCAGCCCAAGGAATCCACGAAAGAATTCACCAAGATTCCAAACTGACCGAGCTCAAACTGAATCCACACAAGAACAAAAGACACCACCGTACTTCGACTCACAAAAGCTGATGGAAATGATGATGAAAGAGTTCTTCCAACGAGAAGAGGAGGATCGGAAGTGGGAAAAGAAAGAGAAACCAGATTCAGCCTGACTAGCTGTCGGACGAAAAGGCAGTGACAAGCTGAACAAATCAGCCACAGAAAACAGCACTGCTTCACCTCACTCTCAGAGCACAGTAAACACCCTAACTTCAGATGGACATGAAACCCCACCTGAAAACCCAGCAACAGAGTTAAACACTAACTCAACACCCAATACTCCAGATCACAGCAGCGTCCAACAAACACCTGCTGATGAAACCCCTCAAGTTCCTGAAAGTGCTGTCTTAGTTGCCTGCCACTCCTCCGAAGAACACCAGATCAGTTCTGACATCCTAAACATTTCCTCCCAAACTCCAGTCCCTCAACTCCTAGGCGATCTCATCGAAAAAGGTATAGCAGTCCTTCTTGATATTTCTTCCTTCAGGTATTGAAGCCCTTCTTGATACGGGAGCCAACATCACTCTAATGTCTACAGAACTTCTCAAAGAAGTCCAAGAAAGAACGAAGAGGACTAACGGAACCCTCAAGCTCCAAAGGTGCGAACTAAATGTTCAAGCATACTCGCATACGGGCCTACAACTGAAACATGTGGCCCCAATTCACCTAACAGTGGGACACATGGACCTCGTCCATCCAGTATACATGTCAACACTCAACACGTATCCACTCCTCATTGGGAAATACCTGCTTAATCGCTTCAAACCTCTAATAGACTTCAAGCACCTAAAGATTTGGACACAAGTCTGTGAGCCTCTGCCCTGCCAGTCACTAGACTCCAACGAGTCACAGTGTCAAGTCACAGACATCGCCCCTAGGTCAATGATCGTTGATGCAGTCGCGAAGCCAGGATCTGGACCAAGCACAAATAGCAAAGACTCTTTCCTCTGCTCACTGCAGGAGCCTGAACCAAACACAGGCCCCCTTCAAATGACTGCGATAGATGTTCAAGGCACATCAGTGTCTGACACAGCACTAGCCCTGTGGGCAGAGAACTCAGCCATCAGCCTGAAGCTATTCAGAACACTAAAGCAAAGACATCAGAGCCTACCACATGTCTCAACACAGCCTGCGACAGAATCACCTACACAGGTGACCATCGGGACCCAAAGCCCCTCAAATGACCGAACCGATGCCCTCACCAAAGCAGGTGCATTACACGAAGAGTCCTGGACACTTCATGCCCTCCCATCCAACCCTTCGGTGGCAGCAGTAACCCGCCGCCAGCACGCCACTGGCGCGCACACCCCTGCCCCCTCCCACATTGCCGTATCACCTCAGTTCGCTGTTGAAGATCTCCTCACCCTCCAAAATGCGGATTCATCACTACGAACCATGGCAGTTCACATGTCCGACCCATTAGAACATCCCATTTCCTCCACGGACCTAAACACGTCCTCCGAGCTCCGCACGCTCAATTCTGTCAAGCACATGCTGCATCTTCGAGACCGTGTTCTAACGTATGTCCCTGAGCCACTCACTGTGCCAAAGCTCGTAGTACCTCACGGCCAAAGGGGGATTATGCTGACACATGCACACGATGCACCATGCGCAGGACACCACAATGTCAAGACCACCTATAAAAAACTCAAGCAAGTGGCATTCTGGCCTGACATACAAATACAGTAACAATCAGATGAGCTTTATTTGTCACATACACAATTATACAGAGTATAACCAGCAGTGAAATGTGTTTTCTGCATTTAACCCATCCCAGTTAACACACACCTGGAGCAGTGGGCAGCCGACATTGCAGCGCCCGGGGAGCAGTTGAGGGTTTGGTGCCTTGCTCAAGGGTCTCACCTCAGTCGTGTACACTTCCTGCCAGAGCCGGGATTTGAACCCACAACCTTGGGTTACCTCAGGTTTCAAGTCCAACGCTCTATCCATTAGGCCCAACTGCCCCGATGACATGCAGCAAGACGTAGCAGAATACATGAAAGGATGCCTGATATGTATCCGGCAAACCGGCAAATCCAAACCACCGACATGAAAAGGAGGAATATCAAACCCACTGACACAGACCAACAACCATATGCTCTACACCACACAAGCATAAGTATTGTCATTTTAGGAAAACATATAGCAACCATGCTTAGACACAACCCATACTCTCTCATCCGCAGCACTGCTAGGACCAATCTCTAGTAGAGAGGAGTTACTCCACACATGTGACACTCGTTTGCAGTCTCACCTCATTCAGTGTCCTTGTGTCTCTTTGCTTTGTTTTCATTTTTTTTGTATTTTTTTTTTACTTTTCAATTTTTTGTTGTTGTTTTGGTTTCTTTCTCTCGTATCTCACTTTGTGTTTTTCCTTTCCTCTCTCTCACTTTGAACCCCCTTAACCAATCCCTGAACTCAGGTCCTGAAATTGAGATCGACCCCCTGTCAGTAAAGTCGTCGTAACTCGTTATGAGAACCGTTGTCAACCGATCGAGGCCACCCGCTAAAATCATGACCGACATGATATGCGAAGTAAGTTCCTTGATTGACAACGTAGCCATGAATAGGATTCCGGGCTACGTGATACCTCTTAGCCTTGCCCAAACGTCCCAACTTTGGCCACTGCGGGCCCCGCTAGTCTCATCCAAACTCATCTCGCCCCTTTCCCGGTAGTGGTATTCCCATATACGCATGCTCGGAAACAGGCGACTTGGCAGTTCTTCTCAGTTTGCCCATTATCGACGCTAATAATATTTACCCAACCAAACTTTATGGATCACTGTCTCTAAGGGCTCGATCCTCCATATTGACGAGTTAGCATTGTATCACCTTACCGACGACGAGTATCAGGCTGAAATCGAAATCTCACCCTTCTCCAAACAGCATTCCTTTGTCCTCGATCCAGAATCGGAAGAAAGGATCGAGGAGGGAGGAATGCAACTTATTGATTTGATACCGGCTGACACAGCTTTAGAAGCTAGCGCTCGCCTTCTGCCCGCCGGTGCGCCAATTATTCGGTCTTGGTCTGCCGCTGACACAGCGCTTTGTATCTCTACTATTGTAGGATATGTTGACACTGGCCTTCCTCCTACACAAGCGAGTGAACGCCGTTCAAGAGTCTCTCAACAGATGCACGTCAGGCGTCCTGCGCCGTTTCCGACGTGATAAACCTGACCAAGAACTCGAACCCGAGAACTTGACCAACCTGATTGAGATCATGCCTATACCGCCTCGTTAAACCCCTGACAATTAAACCAATCAAAATTACCCAATTGTCAATAATCCCACACAATGCATCCCTACGTCTTCTCAAGATTCTGACCTGTTCCTTCCCAAATTACCCTGCACCAGGATTCAGTCAGTGATAGAGATGATGTTTGCATCTTATGTGTGTCTGTTCTCTCTGCCTCTTGTTCCAGTGCCCGCCGATGTTCCAACATCACCGAGCCAAAGGGGGATGTGTAATGCCATGTCAGCATGAAGATACACACGCAGACAATTAAAAAACAGACAGTATTAATTATTCCTCATCCTCTCACTGCAGAAAGTGAGATGGTCACCTGACCTACGTCACTAACTCTTAAAGGCGCCTCATTGTCTGGATATAAAGCACCTCCCCCTCCTCATCCAGCACCCAGTGCGCGTGTTTTTCGTCAGGAGAACAAAGACTCAATCCACATAGAGGATTTCGAGAATAACACTAATGGCCTTGAATATTAAAACCATCTACGCAAGAAACATATGAATATTAATGTTGTACTCTGCCTTTCATATGCTTGGTGTGAATGTGAATTATTTAGGAAATGTGAAATGTTTTAATCTATGCCTTAAACTGTGTAGTATACGCACTTTGTGTGCCAAATGTGGTGTTTAGATTCACAGAAACTGTCATGATTATTTTGAATCAATGGTACAACAGATTAGGTGATAGTTATAAATGGGTAAACGTGTGATAACATTTTATACAAGTATTAAAACGGTAATTGTTCGGCACATGGAATTTTCATTACGGTACGCCCCAAAGACATGGGCGAGGCTCCGCCCCACAAGAACAGTTGATTGGTTCAGCCGCCGGGGGCATGCTGAAATCCGTCTGTTTAAAACTGGTCACCAGTTTTAAAATCACTCTCTTTCATCCTCGAGCTTCAACTTGCTTGCTTGCTGACGATCCGGAAGCTGGACGCGGATCTCTCGCCTTACCATCGGCTGGAGAGACCATCCAAAAGCATCCAACACGACGTTGAAGTAATACCAACGAGAAACAGAACAAAGCCCACCAATCGCAAGAGAGAGCTTCCCGGTGACATCACGCAGCAGCAACAAAGCCACCGAAGAAACACGAAGGTACCACATGCTCCGAAACTCAAGCATCGGAGACTTCCGTGGAAACATGAGTAAACCATGTGGGACAGAAAGATCTTCGGCAAATTTTACATGAACGCAAGTAACCCAAACTAAGTTTTTATCCTAACTGAACTGGTAATTGATCTGACTGCAGAAAAGGGTGACATCTCTTTCGTGATCTTATGTGGCTTCAGTTATGAAATAACAAAGAGTGCTACCTTAACTCTTCTCCTAACGTTAAACCGTAGAGCTCTGAATGTGTGTGTGTGTGTATATGTTATGTGTTTTTATTAGTTTAGATCATGTACCGTAGAATAGCAGTTAGTAAATAAACCTTGTTTCATTTATAAAGAATTGTCTCTTGGGATGTGATTTTGAAAGTATTTCAACCTTAATGCCAAAAAGACAGCGTTACCTCACGCAAATGTTATAAAACCCTTTATTTGGTTTATCGTTGGCCACGAAAGCAAAAAAAACTAAATTGATAAAGATATACTGATGTTAGTGATCTCTGGACGAATCGTTAATACAGTATAAATCATAAGTCAAAGATTAATATTACTTTAATCAAGCAATATTTTATATGTGAGC
The DNA here is from genome assembly GCA_027422435.1 of Schizopygopsis pylzovi. Taxonomy (NCBI): domain Eukaryota; kingdom Metazoa; phylum Chordata; class Actinopteri; order Cypriniformes; family Cyprinidae; genus Schizopygopsis; species Schizopygopsis pylzovi. The sequence continues at coordinate 21,722,008 of CM049825.1, forward strand.
TAAAAATTCCTCGGAGCTGAAATAATAGCTTCATAGATTTCGTTACATAAACCATTAAAATCTTACTGATCCCAAACTTTTGAGTGGCAGTGTAAATTAATCTAAACAAAATGCTACTTTATTTTGCTGCAACAACATCAAAATCCTTAATAATTAAAATATACAGTAATGACATTTAGCAATAAATAAATATAGATATTAATTCACTTACTTTACAATTGAAACAATTGGTTTGGTTCTTATGGTTGATATATAACTCCTGTTTCCAGATCAGTATTATGAATATGTTTTTCCAACTTTTCTGCTTTTCCAGCAGCAAAAACTATGAAACAGATAATTCATATTTACTATTTACTAACGGTTATATTTTTTCTTAAATGGCACAAATATATACCAAGTAATTAAAAACTTTCACCTGTATATGGAAAAGAGCATTATGATATTTTTTACGTTATTGGGTATTCAAATTTTATATTTTTTAGAACAATAAGAAAATTAAATCACCGATCACCACAATGATCAGAAGCCCGTTTGTCAGAGCAGATATGATAATAATCATCTGCCATTGTGTTTGATTCTGATCAATGAACTCCACCACTGTATGATTGTGACATTCGGTTAGTTGAACTGATTCTGTAAAGAAAACATCCAGAGTTACAGTAACAACTATTAAGGTCATTGCACACTGAGTCCGATTTTTTCCTGCACACTGAGTCCGAATAGAGAACTCTCCGTCCTTTCTACATTTTAGGATTGGATGGACCTAATACTTCCTTTCTTTTTCTTCAAGAAGCGAGAGGACAACACAATCATCCTCAATGCTTGAAGACTCTATTTAGTAGGCTACTGTTTTGTGATTTTTTTTCCCAATGGATTAATTAATACGCATCAACTTAGTGTGCAAGTTTTCTGTGCGTGATGAATTTTTAGGATTACGAATACGAAAAAACACATGCGAAAATGTTGGACTTAGTATGCAGAGACGTTTAGTCGTTGGACGTTTAGAGACGTTGCAATGACTGCAGTTGAATATCTACATCACAGGCCCAGAAAGAGGGATATCTAAGAATACAAATTCGAGGTAAAGAATAACAAATAAATAATTGATAATTGATCACCAGTGTCTTAATTACTACAGGAGCAAATTAACTCACCAGTGAAATATATTCTGGTGCTGTTGCTGAGTTTTGGAGGTGTTTCTGTGTTCATACAATAATAAACTCCTAATTCATCAGCAGTCACATTATTAATAACCAGATGATATTTAAACTGCACTGAATATTTCTTTCTGAATGTTTTATTAGGGTAAAAATGTGATGTTGTGGTTGACATTGATCTTAGAATCACTGTTGGAGGATCTGCTGTTTTCAGTAAAATCCAATAAACCTCATTTTCATCAAGATCACAGTTTATGCTCACATTTGATCCCAGAACTGTTAGTAGATATGCTACTGCATACTGACAACAGATTAATACATCTAAACGATTAAAAAATATATAAAATACAAATATTAGCATTATAGATAAACGTGTTATATTAGCTGTGAAACACAACAAATACTATTCCAAGCTTATAAAGCATGTAAACATATTGATATCATGTAATAAACTCACAGAACTGAAGCTGAAAGTTTCTCATGTTGTTGCCGTGATTAAAACACTTTTCTATCCACACAGCAGTTAAAATGACATCACTATAGCTCTGAAGGGTTGATTCTGTGGAGGAGAGTCTCTGGAGGCTTGCTAAACAAGGTCTTCAGCAAGTGTGTTGAAGTTGGTTGGAGCTCAACTCTGTAGGATATTAGCCCTCTAGGAGCAGGATTGGACACCCCTGCTGTAGAGTTTGGACCTGTTCAAATACTCACACTTGTCTCACGTTGGTGCTGAATAAAATGCACACAAAGCAAGAAAGTGCAAAAAAATGTTTAAATACTTATACATTCACAGGGAAAAAACACAGGAGACATGAATAAATATAGCACAAACAATATCTTAATATATAGGACTTAATGTACAGGGAGTGTAATCATGGATGATACAAATGCGGTCTTGTCAGAAACGTCTCCGGTTACTATCTAAACCTCGGTTCCCTGAGAGCGGGAACGAGACATCATGGAGGGAACTCCTTCCCTCCAACCTTTCCTAAAGTCCTATTGGCTCATGCCAGTCCAATTGACTGGTCAATTGTCGTGAAGCATGCAAATAACGGGCATGACGAGCTCGAGGCAGTATAAATGCGGAGCCCGAGACAATTACGTCGAATCTGAACTGAATGCCATTTAGCTGGAGAAGTAGCGAGCACGGCGACTACCGTGATGTCTCATTCCCACTCTCAGGGAACCGAGGTTACGATAGTAACCAGAGACGTTCTCTTATCAAGCTTCACGAGACATCACTGAGAAAATCTCCGTTATGGGAACGATATTCAATCCCGCCGTGAGAGTGGCTACGGGTAGCCTGACAAGTTATACACTAGCGAGATAGAACACACCTCATTCCGACCAATAGCGACGCTCATTGGGCGGGCTCGCAGCTGATAGGTGGAGATAAGCCAATGAGCGTCTAAACCCCATGTGTACTAAATTTGCATATCTGGTCAGTGATAACCCAGGAGGAGGCGATAGCCCTTGTTGAGTGGCCTCTAATGTGCAAAGGGCATTCCAAACCTTGACTCATATAAGCAACCTTGATAGCGTCCACAATCCAGTGGGAAAGTCTCTGTTTTGACACGGCCCGGCCCTTCGCACAACCACCATAGCATACGAAAAGCTGGTCAGATTGCCAAAAGCTGGCCGAGGGTTGATGTAAATCCGCAAAGCCCTGACGGCGCACATCGAAGTCTGAGCGTCCGCATCACGCGATGACTCGGAAGACAGGGTTCTGTTTCACTGTCTGCGTTCTGAAGGGGGTAGATAGTGATTTAGGCACGTAGCCTGGTCTCGGCCGGAGAGTGACGCTGCAGTCACCGGGTCCGAAGCGAATACAGCTGCTGTCCACAGAAAACGCGCGTAAATCCCCTATGGGCTTAGCTGAAGCGAGGGAAAGAAGGAGTGCAGTTTGGAGAGATAACTCCTTCAAGTCCACGGCTGTGAAAGAGCTCTTAACACCACCTCTAGGTCCTAGGGCGGGACTGAAGGCGGACTCGGGAATGCAATCTTCTCGCTCCCTTAAGAAAACTCAGCACCAGTGCGTGCCTACCGATCGATTGCCCGCCCTGCAGGGAACGAAACGAGGCAATAGCTGCCACATAGACTTTCAGTATTGATGGTAGAGATCCACTATCCAGCCTGTACTGTAGAAAACTCAGAACATCCGACACATTGCAAGTAGCCAGGTGATATTAGCCTGGCGGGACCATTTCACAAAGACTCCCCATTTTAAGGCATACCAACGTCTCGTAGAGGGTGCTCGCGCCTCCGAGAGCGTATCGAGCACACGAGAATGCAGGGCACTCAGCTCCTCTGAGATACCTGAAGCAGCTACACATGAATGCTCCACAACTCCGGGTTCGGGTGCCACACTGAGCCATCCACCTGGTATAGTAGATCCCTCCTGATGGGGATCGGCCAGGGCGGTGTCTTTCAGCAGTTTTGTCAGGTCTGGGAACCTAGACTGGTTCGGCCAGTTCGGGGTGATGAGTATAACTGAAGCCTGCTACTCCCTGATCTTGCATAACACCAGTGGCAATATCTTGATCGGAGGAAACGCATACAGCCTGGCTGCTGGCCAGCGCGATGTCAGCACGTCCCATTCCAGCGGGGAGTGAGACAGGGAGAAGAACAGCAGGCAGTGCGTATTCTCGCTCGTGGCGAACAGATTCACCTCCACTCTCCCGTAGCGGTTCCATATCATCCGAACCGACTTGTGGTGCAACCTTCACTCTCCTTGAGGAATCTCCTTCCTCAAAAGCATGTCCGCCCCGTGGTTCAGGAGACCTGGGATGTGAGCTGCTCTAATGGAGAGGAAGTGACAATCCGCCCATAGAAGGAGATTAGTTGCCTGCTTGCACAGAGCCCTGGAGTGTACGCCGCCTTGGCGATTTATGTACGAGACCACAGACGTGTTGTCGGTGCGAATCAGTACATGCTGCTGTTCTAGCTGCGGCCAAAAATCCTTTAGAGCTAAGAAGACTGCTTCCAGCTCCAAGCGGTTTATGTGCCACTGGCTCTGAGGTTCTGACCACAGCCCCGAAGCCGGCATGCCCTCGCACACTGCTCCCCAGCCACGAGTCGATGCGTCCATCATGCGGCATCAGGAAAAAACGGCACCGACATCCTTGAGTGCACTTGACGGCAGCTGGACCTGAAGTAGCAGGAATCTAGCTTGCTCTTGACCGGCTCATCTGGAGGATTCCAAGAGAGCTCCAACTCCTGGACAGCCTTATTCATGACCCTTAAGAGCTCCTCTTGGAGGTCCGCGGGTCTTTCGCTGTCGGAGTGATCCCGCTCTGATTCAGTTCAGCCTTCCTTCTCCGAGGGTGAAATGGACATAGAGTCCTCCTCGTCTTCCTGGCCGAAGGATATGAAGTCCGCGACGGACGGAGGGGGACGGAAACACTCATCGGAGAAGGTAACTTGGGATCAAGGTGACCGTTGAGAACGGTGGCTTTTTGCCAATTCGTCGCCTCCACCTTCGGGTGGGGGAGAGAGGCCCACCAGCGGCTCACTGGCAGCAGTGGGCCTCACCCCAAAGAGGCCACATGCAACATTCCAGTGAATCCTCAGCACCGGCATTGTCAGATCTGCACGGTGTGCACAGTTACACTCCTCCAGAGCCACCTCCGTGTGGGCCAGGCCCAGGCAGGTGATGCAGTGGTTGTGGCTATCCGGCGGGTTTTCGATCGGTCCCACGCAAGTACGGCAGTATGACGTCATCTTATTACAGGAATCGGTCGTGAAGGAAAAGAGTCTGACATAATTGTCGTGGGCTCCGCATTTATACTGCCTCGAGCTCGTAATTATTTGTATGCTTTGCGACAATTGGCCAGCCAATTGGACTTCAGGAACGTTTGGAGGGAAGGAGTTCCCATAACAGAGAATTTCTCTGTGATGTCTCGTGAAGCTTGATAAGGGAACCATAGAAACAAACTAGAGGGAAAAAACGAAAATCAAGAAAAACAAAACTATGAACCTGGCACTACATCCCCCCCTCCCCATCCTCGCGCCGCAAAAAGGTCCAAATGTGGAAGGAGAGTGAGGTTCTGGAGGGGGACGAGGAGTCAAAAGAAAAACAAAAATAGTCCAGAGCAAATAATACAGTAACTGGGGGAGTGGAGGGTGGGAGGGGCCAAGGGGAAGATGGTTGTCCAGAGACCAGCCTGGATGAGGAAAATGTTGCTAGTCACCACCAGCATTTTTTATAATTTTCACAAAAATTTCATGGCCCCAGAATATTTTGTTGTATGAATATCTAAACATGCCATACATCAAAATAAAGACCAGAGCCTCTACTAAAAACACTCCTTTTTTCTATTTTCAATTATTGTTTTATTAACACTTGTATGCATGTATGTATGAATGCAAGTACGTTTAATAAAAAAGACAAATTTTTTAGCAAAAATCTGAGAAAATAATTTTTTTTATCAAAAACTACATCTGGATGATAATCAGTAGGCCTACGATGATCAAAGCAGAAGATGCAGTCCTTTGCCACTTCGTGAATCGACATTTGTCTCTGTATTATTAGGTAGTTTTCATATATATGCTGTTAATTGTTGAACAACAATTGTTGAGCGGACCACCAGCGCACGCTTTTGGTAGTATAAATACAAGTAATCTGCGTCAGCGCTGTCCGTGTGCGCGTCTGTATTGCACATGCGGAAAGTATAACAGAGGTTTTAAGCCTCTGTTATACTCTCTGTGAGCGCGAATCCGCTAGGGTCCGCTATGGTATGCGTGATGTAAAAATCGTCCTCTGAGGTTGTGAGCGGACAGTCCGTGTGGACATCCGCGTGTCTCCCATTTTTTGTGACCGCGTGGAATAGTACGCACGGTCAGTAGGCTACAAAAGCATTAACTGTGCATATTGTCGATAAAACAATATGTGACCCATTCTGGAAGTCGCAATGTTCCATTTTAAGATACGGGCCGATAATGTGAAAAAACAATGAAAATAAAAATCGATAGCTAATTTAATTTAGAAATGTACACAGAGAGTGACATAAATGGTGACCATTTGTCAATGGGAAGCCCCGTTTCGACTGACTGGCACACGATTGGTCCAGCCATCCCCCTGTCAGACTAGCAGCGCTCTGTGTAAAAATCTAGCAGATCTCTTAGAAAGATTGTTCATTACTGTGTAGTGTAGTATAGTGTAGTGTAGTATACTGTGTGTATTTCTGTTTATTAATTTGAGAAATGTCCCTGTCAAAAGAGAGCAAAGTCGTCAAACTCACATGTGCGTGAACGCGTGAGGCGACAGTCAAGGATGCGCGCACACACACACACACACACACACACACCCTCTCTCTCAAGCAAAAAAATAAAATAAATTTGCATACAAAAAGTATTCTCGTAGCTTGATAACATTACAGTTGAACCACTGATGTCACATGGACAATTTCATTGATGTTCTTGCTACGTTTCTGGGCCTGGGAACATTCCAGTTGTGTTGCTGTATATGCAGGGTCAGAGAGCTCTCAGATTTCATCAAAAATACTTAATTTGTGTTTATTTGTTTGAAGATGAACGAATATCTTACGGGTTTGGAATAACATGAGGGTGTCAGGGTTCTGTCAATTCGGTCTAGTGTTGTTCGATCCGTGCGCTCTCTCATCTGCGTGCCTTGTTTCATGTTGGAGCGTGGTGTTCGGATCCCGGCACTCATGTCTTGAGTTTCGGTTTTGTGTCGAGGTTCGGACACTCGCGCTCCACGTTCTGTCTCATTGTGTGAGTGTGCGGTCTTGAGTTCGCTCGGCTGCACGCTCTTCTGTCCACGTGTGTTTTGTGTTTTTGTTTTGCGTGAGCATGTGGCTTCTGTCCTAGTGTGCTCTGTGGCATGTAGCTTGTGTTTTTCATTGGCTGCGTTCTTTCCTTTGTCATGTCTTGTGTGAACACATGGCTTATGAATTTTCTCATTAGCTGCGTGTTCGTGTCCTGTTTTGCACATGGCTGGTGATTTGTTTGCTGGCCATGTGCTTGTGTTTTTGTTTTGTGTGAGAGTTGAGAGTTTCGTGTTCTGAGTTAAGTTTTGCCACAATGCCGTATCTCTGTGTCCGAACCTCAAGTGACCACCTAGAACTTCAACCAGCCCACAACTTCAGCCAATGCCCAAGACTTTATTACGACTACTGAACATCCAGCCAATCAACAACCTTGGGAAATCCCTTTCTGCAAGGACATATGTATGTCTTAGGTCTTTCCCATTGAAGTCTCATTTATATTGAAAAGAGAAGTATCTTGTGTTTTGTGCTTACATCTCAAACTGCCAATCTTGTTACTGTGCTAATAAATAGTGTTTTCACTATATTTGGGATTTTAATGTCAATGCAGAGTTGATGTTGTACAATGAATTGCTAGCTGACTCTGCGATCAGCCGTAAACGTGATTCTGTCCAAATTCCCTATAAAATCATAAATGATTAACTTTGAGCTAAATTTACCTGTTTCCCTTACATCCGGATGGATTGGGAATGGGCTTCTTCAGACCATTGGGGATTCTTGAAGGCCTGTAGCCTATGATTCTGAAAAACACTACTCACTACTACTTACAAAAAGAGTCCTTCGGTTTAGTATTTGGCTGTGATAAATTTCATGGATATATTTATGGATTACCTACTTTTACAGTCGAGACGGATCATAAATCATAATTCGGTCATCAATTACTAACCCTCTGTCAGGGTTGGTTGAATGGATGAGGTGAGGACTCAGTACTGCAGATTAATGGGCTTTAATAATAAAAAAATAAAACAAAACAAACTAACTAACTAACTAACTAAAACAACCCCGCAGGGGAAAAACAGGACAGCTGGCAAGGCAAGGCAGGCCAGGGCAAGACAAGGCAGGAACAGGAAACATTTGATGATGAACTGGCACAGGACTGCAAACACAAGGAGATTATAAAGGGAGCTAATGAGGAGGGTAACGATGGAAGACAGGTGGAGTAAATAATCAGGAAACAAGATGGGTGGAGTCAAGACAATTGACATGAGAGCACATGGCACACAGAAAACTAAGACAAAAGCCATGTGTTCACACAAAACAAAAACACAAGCACATGGCCAGCAAACAAATCACCAGCCATGTGCAAAACAGGACACAAACACGCAGCTAATGAGAAAATTCATAAGCCACGTGTTCACACAAGACATGACAACAGGAAAGCACGCAGCCAATGAAAAACACAAGCTGCGTGCCACAATGCACAACACATAACATGAATGCACGCAGCCGATAAAAACACAATTTTCCCGCTCTTGCAGAGTATAATTTGTATATGATTTCTATAACAAAAATATATTACATTTTACAAAGAATTGATTGGTAGAAATGTTCAAAGCAGTAATTTTCAAACTCATACATAGCCACCATGAATACAAACCTATAAACTATCCAATAATTTTTCAAAACACTTACACAATGAGTGATTAGCACATGATAGTCAGATGTGTGGGTTGCATACAATATGGAGTTATCATAGAAATTATTAGTTGCTCATAAGTTCTTTTAGAATCATTGATGTGCACATATACATGTAAAGGCAGTTTCTGTGCCATTCTGAGAACATGAGAACATGTTCTTTGTGAGGAACAAAAGTTCAAAAGGTCTAGAAGGAGCCTGGTCTTTGTCTTGGGTGAGGGAAACCAATCCGAGGAAGTCTTTTGCTCGTTATTTCTATTACGGCTTTACATTTGATGGTCATGCTGTGCATCTCTTTGACCATTAATCTTGGTTACTTGCCCCAAAATGACCGATCTCCTTCCTGAGTTGGGATTATCAATAAGTGTACTTTTGTGTTAATGTTGAAAGCTGTTCAAACTGTGGAGTTGGTTGTTTGAGCTTGCTTCAGACTGGCTGGCACTAGGATCTGACTTATGAACATCCTGTTGTCTTGGGCCTCTTTGTGGAATTCAGCTCCTTGTGTTTCATCAATGTTCTAATTTAATCTTAAATTGTCTGATTTATTCTGATATCCTACATCGAGAAGCATCTGTACAGACTGAAAAAAATAAGGATAAGTTCCGTGGTAACCTCTTCCATTCTTGATCATGTACGGCAGCCCACACAAACTCTATCATTTTGTAACAAATTCTTCATATGTGTGGATTAGCTGAAAAATTTGGCAAAACATTACCTAGGAAATTTACAGAATTTGAACCCTACGCCGAGGCATATCAAGGAGGGCTTGCATTTTAGCTGGATCTGGCTCCACTCCTTTTGCAGACAGCTTGTCACCTATGTAATCTCTGTCACTCCAAAACGGACACTTTTTTCTTGTTTAACTTTAGATCACATGCTTGAATTCTTAGTAGTTGATTATGTTGCTGAAGTGTAGGATCTCCACACCACAAGATCATCAATACATATGCAAACACTCTCTAAACATTAAATAAGGGTTTTCATTGCTAAATGAAAAATCTCAGGAGCTTCCCGAATGTAAGTCAAAGAAAACAATATCTTTCAAGGGAATTTTAAATGTACAATATGTGCTACTCTCAGAATCCAACCGAATCTGCCAGAACCCCTAAGACACGTCACATTTACTACAAAAACTTGGTACCCAACATTTTGCTAATGATCTCTTCATGGGAGGGTATCTGGTAGTGCTATCTTTTGATGACATCAATAAGGTCTTTAGGACATAAACACTATTAATTCACCATTAAGCCTTTTCACACAAATTATAGAGTTTACCCAATCTGTAGGTTGTTCAATTTGTTGCATAACTCCCAACTGTGTCATACGATCAAATTCTTGCCTCAAAACCCTTCTTGCAGAGGTGCAGGGACATGCCAAGCAGCATGCATGACTGTAATAGAATCATTATTCAGTTGTAATTTATGAATGGCAGTGTACCTTGACCTTCAAAAATATTTGGAAATCATTTCACAATGTCAGTAACATTGTCATCAACCATCAGTAATGCAACATTTTCCTTGTTGACTTGATACACTCTTTTCACCAACTGAAGGTCTTCACAAGCTCTGTCTCCTAGAAGTGATTCATCACCATTTGCAACTTCAACAACAAACATCAAATTTTACCTGCATTTTTTGTCTACATACTCCTTATGTTTCAATTGGTTGTCCATTATAGGCTTTGAGGAGATCTGTAAACCTTCTGCTCCCATAATGGTAAGTAACATGGCAATCTTGCTTTCATCTGTAGTATCTACTTATCCTATAGTTGCAACATACAACTCATACAACAGCATTCAGACAGAACATCCCTATGAACTTCAACCATCTGATCATCACTTATTGAATACAGATTCTTTAAAACTTTTCTATTTAAAACTTAATTAAAAAAATCAACCATTTTCACACACCATTGATGAGCAGCTGTACAGTCGGATATTTGGAAGAGTGAGTGATGTAGCAGATGTATTGTCCTGCATCAATGTGTTGAAGGTTGTTGCGTTTGAGTGAGAAGTTTCCTTTCAGATACTCATCAGGGAAAGTTTAAGTTCTGTTCTTGAACCATGGGTCCTGTTGGTCTACTGAATCTTCACCCTTAACTAAAGCATGCACAATGTTGCTACTGTCTCCAGGGCACAATAACATCTTGAAGTTTAAGATCATTAAGCTCGTGTTTAGCTAAAAAACATGGCAGGACAACATAACCGCCAATATTAGCCTCTACCGTGATCTGCAGAGACACTGAATTGATACAAACTTTAACTGTAAACACAATATGTGGCATAAATTTATCTTTTAAATATAGGTTGTTTTATGCTTACCTTTCATAAGCACTGTGAATACACAGATGAAGCAGTATCTGCAGAAACAGAAAAAATACAAATAATATCTGTAAATTCCTCAATCAGTGTAGTCTTGCATGGTAATTCATTCAGATTTGGTAAGAAAATATTGTTAAAGTGAAATTATTGGGGTAACACACCTATCAGAACTGGGTCAGAAGATTGGGTCAGAAGATTAAATAATTGCCCTCTAAAAATGATACAAATATTTATAACAATACATGCTCTCACATAGATTTTTATTTAAACTATCGAATATTTTTTCTATTCTGTCTTACATTTGTTCTACCATACCCATCCTTGACTTTCGTTTACTGTCACTAAGAGACGGTAAGAATGCAGATTCCCCTTCATGGGAACTTCGAACTGCGTCCCCTAGGGGTCGCTATGGGGAACGCCGTCAGCGTGACTCATGTCTGAAGCATACATATAAAAACACAACTTGTTGGCCGGCGACAGCCTATGACGTCACTACCGGCGCGACCACAGTATAAGGGGCGCTGGGAGAATACATCATCCGCTTCTTTCTTCTTCACTGACTGCTTTGTTTGAAGCGTGCATTCTGGTAAGAGTACAGTTTTCCTTCTATTATAATGGCGAGCACTAGCAAGGCGTTTAAGAAGTGTGTTGATCCGTGTCCTTGTTATTTGACACCCGATGACACACACAATCTTTGCGTCTTTTGTTCGGGCAAGGAGCACGCAAGCGATGTCCTTGAAGGGTAAATCTGCGTGCACTGTGAGCTTTTTTCTATGAAAAAGCTCCGCTCTCGTCTGTCTCTCTTTTCGAGGAAAGAGGGGCAGCCGTCTGCTTCCCGCGATTCGGGACCCACCACTGCCGAGGCATGGAGGCAAATTAAATCATGGGGTTTGCAGTTGGATCTAGCCGATGAGTTAGAGAGGGACCTTCCCTTTTTGCGCGCGTCTGCTGGATTGTGATGATGCGATCTTTCTGACATCATCAGATTCAGTGGCTAGTGCTCTGCTGGGTTATGCCCAGGAAAAGCAGGAGATGTTTGAGGGTGAGGAAGTTGAGACTGAAACCTCTCAATCCTCCTGCACTGCATATGACGAGTTATTGGAGGTTATGGAGCATAAAAAAAAATCAAAAAAAATCTTTCTGACCATAAACCCCCAGCTCGAGCGAGCCTTCCTTTTCTTCCTAAAACTCCATGTGGAGGTTGAGAAGGAGTGGAAAAAGCTATTTTTTCTCGTATTCATAGGTTTCAGCATACTAGTTATGCTGACATTTAGGGAATGCGTGAAAATGGCTATGAGGGGATGCCCTCTGTGGAAGAGACGATAGCCAGCTATCTCTCTGTGGGCAAGACATCCTCTCTCAAGGCTCCCTCCTTGCCACCTAAGCCCCTTGCTTAAATGGCAGGGCATATGAAGCAGCAGGTCAGACCATCGCTTCGTTGAACACTATGGCGGTGCTTCAGGCGTACCAGACTGATCTGCTGAAAGACCTGGATAAGGGTTTTCAATAAAGTCCAGGTCTGAGCCCGAACAATGCAGGGGTCCTAGCCCATCTTGGTCTAGGAATCAGAGATGGGCACAGAAGGCTAGTGTCGCTACTCACGCTCCTCCCCCGCCTGCGGGTAGGGCTAAAGGCGCGGGTCACAGAGAGGCAAGACCTGAGGGAGGTGTTCCAGACGAAGCATTCTAAACAACACTCTCATCCGGACCAGAGTAAGACTTGAACATCTACTCCCTTCCCTCGGGGGCATGTGCCCTCATCTTCCCCTCTCTAATTCCCCTCCAACCACCGTTAACTCCACCTGACCGAGGTTAGGAGAAAACTTCCTGCGCTTAACATTGAAGTCTCTATACTGGACTTAGGATGTTTAGGTTAAGTTCTATGTTTCCTAGAAACTACCTTACTGACGGTCCGGACCTGGCTCTTCGGACTTAGCTCCGGGACTGATCTCATGCGCAGGAACCAATGGGTGAGTACGATCCATTTCTAAGGCTATCGCAGTGATTACCCCTGGATCATATGGCCAAGTCATAAGTCTCTGTGAGAGCTTCCTTGGTCATCAGGTCCCCAGCACAGTGGTAGAGCTAGCATTGCTCCCTTCACCTTAGAGGGTCATCTATGAGCATGCTGCTCCTTTCTGAGCGTCTGAGTTCCCTCTCATGCTGAGAGTTGAGTTCTCCGCTCTCCAGAGCTGTCATTCAGCAGCCTCAGGTTGTTAGGCGTCTTCATGCCTTCATGTTAGGTTTCTCTCCTTGTTGGTAGAGCTAGCGTTGCTCCCCTCACCTAAGAGGTTCACCTATGAGCATGCCACTCCCTTCTGAGCATCGTTGGTAGAGCTCGCATTGCTCCCCTCACCTTAGAGTGTAACCTATGAGCATGCTGCTCCCTTCTGAGCATCTGAGTTCCCTCTCATTCTGAGGAATGAGTTCTCTGCTCCCCAGAGCTCTGTGATTACTCACTCTCAGCCGTCAGCCGGCCAACTAAGTTCACTCTCATTCTGAGTAATGAGATCTCCACTCTCCAGAGCTCCTTGCTGGTCGAGCTAGCACTGCTCCCCTCACCATAGAGGGTCACCTATGAGCATGCCGCTCCCTTCTGGGCATCTGAGTTCCCTCTCATTCTGAGGAATGAGTAGTTCTCCGCTCTCCAGAGCTGTCATAGAACGTTGTCAAATCCATGTTACGGTAAGTGCACACGCTAAGGCTCTATGCACTTTCTAAAAATCCACGCGGTGGTAAGATCGCACATCAAGTGTTCTGCATTATTTCTAAAAACCTGTATGGTAGGTTTACGCGCTGCAGCCTCGTTCCCTTTTTTTGAGCTGGTCAGGCCCCGGTTTGTGCCTTGGGCCCCACTCTATCTTTTTGTCCCAATATTTGGGTTTGAACTGAGTGTCGCTACCAAAGGGTCTGTTGAGACAGTTACCTCAGCGATCTCGTGCAGAGCAAGCGGTAGCCCCTGGGTGACTGGCCAGGACCTAGTTACTACCACTAGGTGCTTGGCCATATCCCCTTAAAGGAATCTTTTTCTGATTCCAAGCCTTTGAACTCTACCCTGGGTGCGGTAGTCCCGGCACCTTGCAGGTAAGAGTTTTAGGCTATGCAGCTTGGGTTTTTGGCCGAAGGGGATAATGTCACTGACAGCCATCAACCATCCCAGGGGCAACTCCTTTAGCCTGGTAGAGTTGGCTTAGTGCTCGCCTTTTGCGCAAAATTGGCTTGCACTCCCCTCAGCATGGTGGCGTAGGTATATCATTCCCCATAGCGACCCCTAGGGGACGCAGTTCGAAATTCCCATGAAGGGGAGCGTCTCAGGTTACGTATGTAACCATGGTTCCCCGAGTGGGGAACGAGACACTGCATCCCCTAGGCTGTGTGCCATGCTTCGGACGCAAGCTTCAGACGAAGAAGTGGATGATGTATTCTCCCGGCGCCCCTTATACTGTGGTCGAGCCGGTAGTGACGTCATAGGCTGTCGCCGGCCAACAAGTTGTGTTTTTGTATGTATGCTCCAGACACGAGTCACGCTGATGGCATTCCCCATAGCGACCCCTAGGAGACGCAGTGTCTCGTTCCCCACTCAGGTTTTCTTTTGTCCCGAAATTACATCTGCATGGGGTTGCATTTTTCCCCATTCAAAACAATACGAGTGACATGTATTGGGTATTCTATAGTCTTTGGTACTGTATACTACATGGAATTGATATTAAATATATAGATTGATGCGGTACTTCAAATTAATCAGATCTTAGAGATCACTACCTCGTCTTGTGCTCACTGTGTGTATGAGATTAGCCATATCGTCATTGACTTTGTAGATCTGTTATTTCAATCACTAAAGACAGAAACTTGTTTGATTTCTCTGAACTGCTTTGCCTACCAATAAATACATATGAACTCGATGTAGCAACTATCAATATGGGCACTATTTTCTTTAGCATTCTAGATACTGTTATTCCCATCAAGTTAAACAGGTTAGAAAGAAGCATCCTGTACAGAGATACAATTCATACTCATGCTCTCAAGAGAACAACTTATAACCTTGAGCTCAATGGGGATTTGTTTTGACACAGTACATGCATAATGACATTGAGTTGCTGCTGTGTAAATGTATTTAGTTGTACTTATATATCATTTTCTGTTTGTCAATATTAAAACTGCTTATCATTTACCAAATCTGTTTCTTAATTTCCTATAGCACATCATTCAATTACGTCAGTGTACACTATACTCTTTTGATTTGAGTTAGTCTCTGGAGTTTCTTGATGGCTCAGTCTCATCTGTATCTCAGCAGCAACATTTGGTAGGGAAATGGCTGTGGAATCTTTTGACTTGCGGCAGTGTTTATATCTCCAGCATCATGGAGTCGAGTGTCACCACAGTAACGAAACGCCTTAGTGATAAAACTTAAAAAATCCGCTGACATGCAAACGAAACACATATCTATGCATTTGAGAACCAGTCTGATCACTGAAGGCTTTAGTGTCATTATGTCCATATAATACAGAAACCCAATACAATTATATTGTACAAACAATACAAAATACTCTGCTTTTGAATTCCAGGTATTTGTTGGATGAATAACATGTCAAACTAAAGAAAAATTGACATGATAACAATGAAAAGAAATATACAACAAACGTGTACCAAAAAGATACAAAAGGAAACAGACAGCTATATGCTGATATGACTATAAACCAATCTAAATGAAATTTGAATGGCACATTTATGAGCAGGCTGTATGTTTGACCCTTTTGTTTCTCTCTTTCGGTTTCTTTGCAATTCAAATTGCGATGTGACTGGAAGATCTACATTCTTGTTGTGATCCAGAAGTGAAGATAAAGGCATTGGGTGTATTGACACAATGACAGCAGGAATATTCAGATAAAAACACAGTTTGAATATGTGCAGAAATAACTTTGTTTGTTTGTTAGTTTGTGTGTGTGTGTGTGTGTGTGTGTGTGTGTGTGTGTGTGTGTGTGTGTGTGTGTGTGTGTGTGTGTGTGTGTGTGTGTGTGTGTGTGTGTGTGTGTGAAAACATGCAGTGTCAGTAGACTACTGTATATTTCCATAAACTATGACCGAAATCAATAATGTTATTGAATTAATACACTCATTTTCAGTGTTAAGTGTTAAATGTGTTGATAAAGTGTTTAGTCTTAAATGTCTCTTGAGTTTGGTGATTAATCTGTGAGCAGTAAGGTGCCATTATGGGTCTAGAGAGCCTCTAGTGGTGTAGATTGGTGTAGGTTTAGGGTGGGGCAGTGATTGAAGGAGGGTGAGTTGGTTGTGCTCTCTAAACAAATGACCTCTGTTTAATTTTAGTTGTTAATCCCTTTTAACATAGGCTATAAACCTCATGAGTAGATAACAAATCAAACACAAAGTAATGAAGAGCAAAGGTTCTTAAATTCATTTCATAATGCTGTTTAAGAAAAGAGCATTAACTACAAAGTAAATTCAATCAAATTAGATACAATGTTGTAAACTCATACAGAACTGGGGTCCGTTCTTCGTACGTCGCTCATTACATCCGAGATCAAATGACAGATCCAAGATGATATCATCGCACTAATCAGGATCTGGCTAATTCGGTTCTTCGAACGCACCTGCTGTTGATGATTAGTATGGCTGGATTGAGTTATCTGATGGTTTAAAAGGGGCTATGCATCGATACTCGAAACCACGATCAGCAATGTAGCGATTGGCTGGTGGCAAGACAGCAACGTAATGACATCATATCATTAAAAAAGTCACCTGACAAAAAACTTGACGACAAGATTTCTGGACTTTTATAAGGAAACAGCCAAACGAACAAACTACATAAATGTTATAATAGATAAATGAAATTGTGTTACATGATTCCCAATTATTTATATTCATGATTTCTAGTATTTGTACAGGCTTTACATTTTTATTTCAATGTAGTAATTAACAATTCATTTCATTTTATCTTTGAAATGGATTTGTTACTTGACAGCATTAATTAAAGTTTCTTAAGGGTCAAAATCAAGTTACCCGCATCTCCTGCGCTCCATTAAGCCACTTCCATAATATCTGTCACCCCTCACATTAATTAACTGTATAGCATGTCTTTAAGACTCTAATACAATTATTTAGTAATTATTTTATGACGACTACATCTTTCAGTGAGTAAAACTGGCTGTGTCTATAGTATTATAGACGACACAACATTATTATAATATTTTTAAATGATTATTATTTTTAATTATTGTCCCTGGATCAGTAGGGTACACTTGTAATAAAGTAGCAGTGGCTGGGACATATTTTAAGTATCAAGTCTGCTTAAAAGGATGCGATCTAATCCTGCTTACATGAAATAAGCCTGCTCCCGAGCAGGTTTAAGCTTACGGACCCGTTGCTATGACAGCAACTCCGGGATGTGCTTCGAAGAACCAAACAATCCAAGATCAAGTGAAATCGTCAACAATCAAATCCAGCTAACTGAGTTAGCGACGTACGAAGAACGGACCCCTGAAGCTGTGTGAGCCTGGTGTTGTTGTTTTGGCTCAAATACTTCAGTATTATGTAATCTGATTTCCTCATTACAAAGCCTTGCATGATCAGAACATACAGATAACTTATCACGTATCATCGGGTTTGGTTTAGATGGCGCCGGTGTACGTGGCATGCCGTCTGGCCTCTGCTACTTTGTGTTGTCTCCGTTTTTCTATCCATGTCGAACTGTTACTACCCTCTGGTCTATGATCGCCAGTTACTTCTGGATATCAAAGACTCTGTTGTGACCACCTATAACTCAGAGTTAGCAAGCTCTGTGGTTAGATCACAATCGTGTTTTCCAAACTCTATCTTGGATATTCCAGATTATCTGCGCAGATGGCATCCTGTTATTTCCCGGAGAAAGCGTCGCAGGAGATTTTGTTCATCACAGAAACTTGGATTAAGGTTGGTGATCTGAGTCCTTTCTCTGACCTTGTTCCAGCAGGCTGCACATTGTTTTATTTGCCCCGCTCTTCTGGCCACGGGGGTGGTCTAGCGGTAATACAAAACATTTTTTTTTGTATCCACTGTCGCTCTGTTCCATCTGCTGTTTACAGTAGCTTTGAAGTACAGTTGTTGCGACTGGAATGGAATGATCATGTTTTGTTAATGCTGGTGTATCGGCCCCCTCACCTAGTTAAGGACTTTATACATTAATTTACTGTTTTTATGGGTGATTGCATAACAAAATATAACAATATTCTTCTGCTAGGTGACTTTAATATACATGTGTGCTGTCAGTCTAAACCTCTGGAAATGGAGTTTCTTAGTCTCATTGACTCATTCAATATGGTTCAGTGGATGAAAGATCCTACACATACACACAGACATACTTTGAACTTGGTTCTCTCTCATGGTTTTTCTATTACAGATGCTCAGGTTTTTGATACTCTGCTCTCAAATCATATACCCATATTATTTATATTGTCTTTCTCTCAGCTAAGTTCAAGCATTACTCCTACTGTACAACTGACTCGTTCCTTTTCTTCCCACTTTTTGGATGACTTCACAAACACCTTTAACAAGGTGTGCATGTCTCTGTCCCTGGAGTCATTTTTACCTGACTTGGATGCTGAACAGCATCTTAATCTGTTTAATACTGCCCGCTCAGAGGTTTTGAATACCACTGCTCTTCTTAAACCTAAGAAGTCAAAACCTAAAACTGAACCATGGCTCAGTGATAACATCCGCTCTCTGAGGCAAGCTTGTAGAAGAGCTGAATGGAAATAGGACAAATTGCTAATTTCATATGAATGAATGAATGAATGATGCATTTATTTGGTGCTTTATTGTGTATTGTTACACACCAAAAGCGCTTTACAATCATGTGTGTGTGTGTGTGTGTGTGTGTGGAGGGGGCGCGGGGTTGTTGGCGGTCTCTCCTCGTTTTTTTAATGCAGTATGCAGAAATTATATTTTAAATGCGGTTATATAGTAGTCATAGTCTGTCTCTTATTATTTCTCTTTCAGTTTTCTGAAATCATTTTGTTGAAGCATCCCAGTGGAAGCAGCTCTTGTCAGACTGTAAAGCTTCTCTCTTCTTCAGTCAAAGGAGGTTACAGAACAGTCAGAGAATTGTAGTTCAAATATAAATAAACAATGTTATTAAATGTATTTCATTTTTGCTTTGAAGACCTGATCGTCTTTTTTTTTTATAAAAATTCTGATCGTCTTTTTTTTATTAGCCACTCATGGTCGCTGTTTCTCCACTCCCACCTACCCCACACTTTTCCAATGAAGTTCAAGTGTAAATATTTAACAACAACTTTAAACGCGTATTAACTATATTTAAAGCAATATAAAAACATGTAAATTAAGTGTGTATATATACTGCAGGCTACAGTAAAAGCAGTAACACTGTGAGAACCGGTAAACACTGGTACTCGGTTAAACCTCCACAGTCTAGACAAAGGTGACATAAACAGTTAATTTCCTGTCAAGTGACCAACCAAACATATTTATGGTTTTGGTTAGAGCTTCAGTTGAGTTTCCAAACTGTGTAGCCTAGTTACACTGTCAAAAAATGCAAGGACAACCTATAGAAATTATAACAATAATATAACAACAAAATAATAAATAGTCAAGTGTTACTGTCCTTATATCTCTATTTACCAATTTACCAATTACATTTTCAATTATTTTTATAGCCATAACTTAAAAATATGTGCCCACAGAAACTGACTTTACTGGAGTAAGAAGTGTGATAATTTAAACTGCTTATGAAAGCACACTATAACAATATGTTCTTGACTTAAACACAATATTTTAATAACATTTTATATAGTCACACAGTTGCTGTTTGCTTGCTGAATATTTTCCACCTTAATGAACTGAAAGAAAAAAAATGAAAACAATATTAACATTCAGCTGCAATTGATTTAAATGAATCCAGACAAAAAGCTACAATATTTTGTTGGGATGACAGGTTGTATCAACAATAATTCAAACTTACAGTAATGACATTTAACAATAAATACACGAATAAAGATATTTCTTCACATTTACCTCATTATGCCTACATTTGGATTTGATCTTGAGGCTGATATGTTACTTTTGTCTGCAGATCAGTATGAATGTGTTTTTCCAACCGCTCTGTTTTTCCAACAGCAAAAACTAAGAATGAAACAGCAACATATTTAATACAGTTTTTCTTGATTGCTAACACGCTATAACTGATTCATTTGGCTCAATTTTACAAACCATTTATACAGTTCTCAAAACAAAGACACGTTTCACCTGTTTTTACACATGTTCCAATTTGCTCAGTGTTTTCTGCAAAACTCTGAGACAAAAACGTCACAATTCTGCACAAAAACGCCATCATTTTGCTCAGGTTTAACCATGTTCTCATTCAGAAAACATGAACACACAATAATTAACAAAAGCATCAAGTTGAAAAAGTAGCAAAACTGATGACACAGTAGCAAAACTGATGACACAGGTCAGAATCTCAGGAGCACAAGTGATTATGTGTTTTGGAAAATGAATCCTGGTAGTGGGATACAAAGAGGAATAGGGGGAGAAAATACAAATGAAGGGGATAATTTGTTCCTGATGAAATACAAATAATTATAGTTGACCATGTTCTTCTGCATGGACTGACCATGAGGGAAGGGGGCCTACAGGCTCATCTACAAGGTTTACATACTACTGACACGTGCAATATAATCACAGTGCATAGCAGCAGTACTTCAGATGAGACAACTCTCATTATTCTATGTACAGTAAATACTGTACACCTTCAAACTCATTACTGTTGAATTGATTTGTAGCCAAGTAGTCCTTACATGTACTCTATTTTTACAGAACTGAGAGACGCATGTCCAGGGGAGGCAGAGAAGTCTTTTGCCAGAAGACTAAGAAACTGCTATAACAAATAAGGATACTACCAATACTGTAATGTAATTTGCCTGAGGATGCTGAATTCATTCATAAATTAATGCATTTATTAATTTACAGTAACTGACAGTATATTCCAGTGTGTGTTTACTGTATATTTAGTTGTTTGGTCTTTGAACTTTTTTCTTCTAGTGATTTGCATCTACTGTAATATATCTTTATGGTCATGTAATGAAAGTAAACTTTTCTTAATGTTTATTGCTGAATTTCACTGTATCTGTATCTCTCTATTTATGTCGTATACTGTAACAGACATTGACTAGCAAAATTATTCCTCTTTCCCAAAAGGAGGTTTTTGTAACAGTGTTTTGAATTGATCTCTCTAGTGTTGTCTAGACAGTGAAGTAGTCTGAGTATTTGACAGGTTTTTGTGTCATCTGATGCCAAAGTTTGAGTCTGACAAAAGAGAACATGTTTTTGACTAAACTATTTGATTTAAACCTGGAAGTTTAGAGTTTAGTTGGAAGATGGAGTGTCATTTTGAGATTGTGTTTATAGTTGTGATACAATTGTGAATTGTGTGTTAACAATCGAGAAAAACTGTAATAATTATATATATAAAACACACACACAAAAGCCAAAATTAAAAAGTTCACATATAGTGAACTGCTTTATATTGATATTTTTACACTAATGTGTATTTAATTTGATAATTTTAAAACATTAAGAAAAATAACTCACTGAACAGAGCAAAGATCAGAAGCCCATTCATCAGAGCAGATATGATTATGATAATCTGATGTTGTGTTTGATTCTGATCAATACAATTCACCACGGTACTATTCCGCTCAATAAACTCCACCACTGTATGATTCTGACACTCAATTAGTTGAGCTGATTCTGTAAAGAAAGTGTGATATGAAATTAATATATATAACATCTCTGTGTGGAGCAACCCCAGAGAGGGTTATTGTGATTTTCCTAAGTGTTTTCTGAAGTATATTCTGATGCTGTTGCTGAGTTTTGGAGGTGTGCCTGTTTTCATACAGTAATAAACTCCTAATTCATCAGCAGTCACATTATTAATAACTAGACTATGTTTAAACTGCACGCACTGAATAATATTTATTTCTGAATGTATTATTCAAGTAAAAAGGTGATGTTGTAGCTGACATCGATGGTAGAATCACTGTTGGAGGATCTGCTGTTTTTAGTAAAATCCAATAAATCTAATTTTCATCAAGATCACAGTTTATGGTCACATTTGATCCCAGAACAGTTAGTAGATCTGCTATTGCATACTGACAACAGATTAATGTCTGAAAGATGAAAAAAAAAGATAGTTGCTTAAAATTACTGTGAAGCAAACAATTTGACTTTCGAGTTTCTAAAATGCAGATAAATGTATTAATATAATGTAATAAACTCACAGAACTGAAGCAGAATGATCTTCATGTTGTTCTCATTATTAAAACACTTCTGTTTGAAATCTGCTTCCCTCCAAACAACAGCTAAGATTAATCTACTGCAGCTCTGAATCAAAGACAGGAAGAAGAAAAAACCTTTCACATCAAACAGAGGAAGTCAAACTCTCTCTGACCACATATCTTTTCAACATCTAATGCCCATCACCAACACCACTTAAAACCACTCTGAATAACACAAAACAATATCCAAAATCAGTTATCAGATCTGACACTCCATACTGACAACAGATAAATACATCTATAAAAAAAATAAAAATAAAATGCACTTAATCATTTTGATTGACTACCTACTTTAAAACACTGTGAACCTATAAAACTAAACAATTTATGACAAAGCACTTTACATGTAAATACATATCATAAACTCACAGAGCTGAAGCTGAAGGATCTCCATGTTGTTGCAGTGATTAAAACAGACAAATATAATGAAACCTTTTGTCCCTTTACACATGTTGTTTGATGGGTACAACAAACCCTTTTTTGTACATGAACCCGAAAGCCAGCCACTACTTCACATAACTGTTTTATTCTCCTTCCACTGTACCGTACCACACCAAATACACGTTCCAACACATTCAAAACACCTGTATATAAACCATCAAATAACAGAACACACACAAAACTGAAAATTAAGTCTATAGCAGCTCTGAAGCAACGCAAAACTTCTCCCACATCAGAGGATGCCAAGTTTGCTCTAACCACATTGTACACACATTTTTTTTTGACACCTAATGCCCACCACTAACTTGGTTAATGCTAATGCCCAGCACCAACTTGGAAACAACTTGCTTCCCAAGAAGCAAGCGCTTCCAAAGAAGGATGGAGGGTTGCGTCTAGATCTGCGTCAATTGAACCGCTCAGTCACCAGACTAAAGTTCAAGATTATCACACTCAAACAGGTCGTGTCTCAGACCAGGTCCGAGGACTGGTTTGTCAAGATTGATCTAGAAGATGCATACTTCCATGTCTCCATCCTTTCCATTCACAGGAAGTTCCTGAGGTTTTCTTTAGTGAGCGAAGCTTACCAATATCGGGTTCTTCCCTTCGGCCTAGCACTCTCACCCCGCACTTTTACAAAGTGTGTGGATGCGGCATTAGCTCGATTGTGGCTACAAGGCACCCACATACTCAATTACATCGACGATTGGTTGATTCTCGCTCTATCAGAGCAGGTGGGGGCTCAACATCGAGATGTTGTTCTCGCTCACATGAAAGTGTTGGTGTTAAGACTGAATGCAGAGAAGATTGTACTTTCTCCATTACAGAGAACCACTTATCTTGGTGTGGTGTGGGATTCGACCAGGATGCAGGCACGTATGTCCCCTGCTCGGTTCGATTCGATCCTCACGGAAGTCAGGAGAGTGAAAGAAGGCCAGTCACTCACTGTCAAGCAGTTTCAGAGACTGCTCGGTCTGATGGTAGCTGCATCTAACGTGATACCTATTGGCCTGCTGTACATGAGACCCCTACAGTGGTGGCGCAAGACCAAGGGGTTCTCCCCGAGGGAAACTCACTTCGCATGATCAAGGTTACGCGGCGGTGCCTACGTGCCATAGACATGTGGAGGAAGCCTTGGTTCTTGTTTATGGGAGCAGACATCCTGTCGAGACTGGGGCAGAGGCCCGGGGAATGGATGCTTCACCCAGAGCAAATCTGGAGAGTGTTTGGCCAGGTTCAGGTGTACCTCTTCACAACGCAGGAGACAGCGCAATGTCCCCTCTGGTACTCTCTAGTTCATCCAGCTCCAATGGGGTTGGATGCTATGGTACAGACATGGCCGCGGCTTCGTCTGTACACATTTCCCTCGATCACTCTCTTCCCGGTAGTTCTGGCGAGAGTGCACCGGGCGAGGTTAGTCTACTTCTGGTAGCGCTGTTCTGGCTGGGCCGAGTATGGTTCTCGGACCAGATTTCTCTCCTCGACGACTCTCCATGGGAGATTCCTGTCAGGAGGGATCTCCTCTCACAGGCAGGGGTCTTTCACCCCCGCCCGGAGTTATAGAAGCTGTGGGTGTTGCCTCTGAGGAGGCACAGCTCATAGCTTCCGGTCTCTCAACCGAGGTTGTTGAGACCATACTCCAATCCAGAGCTCCCTCAACAAGGAAACTGTACGCCCTGAAGTGGAACCTTTTCACTTCATGGTGCGTAGACGGCCAGCTCGACCCAGTCAACTGCCTTGTTGGTACAGTTCTGGAGTTCCTGCAGGCCCGTCTCTCCGCAGGGTTGACCCACTCCACCTTGAAGGTTTATGTGGCAGCAATATCGGCATAACACGCCTCTCTTGGTGGACAGTCAGTGGGCAGAAACCCCCTGGTTACACGTTTCCTCCGCGGTGCGCTGAGACTAAGACCCCCAGTACGGTCTCGTATTCCTCCTTGGGACCTGGCTGTGGCATTAGAAGCTCTCTGATCGCCATCTCACCCTGAAGACTGTATTTCTTCTGGTGATTTGTTCTCTTAAGAGAGTTGGGGATCTGTAGGCCCTTTCAGTGAACCCCACTCATCTTGACTTTGTACCCGGCATGGCCAAAGTCTTCTTGTACCCTCGTGTAGGGTATATCCCTAAAGTTCCTCATGTCACGCCACAGTCTGTCGTACTACAGGCCTTTAGGCCTCTTCCCATTTGGGGAGCCTGACCAGCAGAAGCTTAATTGTATGTGTCCAGTGAGAGCACTGGATGCATACGTCCACAGAACTGCCCTGTGGAGAAGGGTGGACCAACTGCTGGTATGCTATGGTCCCCCTAAGAGAGGACTTCCTGCTTCCAAACAGACCCTCAGTCTGTGGATTGTAGATGCCATTAACATTTCTTATGAGTCCTCTCAGCTCCCCTCACCAATGGGAGTCAGAGCTCATTCGACTCAAAGTATGGTGGACTCCAAGGCCTTTTCTGCAGGTGTGCCTATACAGGACATCTGTAACACTGCGGGATGGTCGACGCCCCTGACCTTTGTCAGATTTTATTGCATTGACATGCGGGCCACTCCAGGCTCCTCCGTCCTCTCGCCATAGCTGTGCTCTGCTCACTCTGGGCAGGGACTTGTAAGTCTGACGACGTGGGTATCTCGCTCCCTAAGCATCTCCGGACGCAGCTCGAGTTTCTTAAGAGGAATGTCTCAGGTTATGTATGTAACCCTAGTTCCTCGAGGGAACGAGATGCTGCGTCTCGGGGCCAGACTTCCGGCATTCCTGCCAGCGCAAGCTTCATTCACAGAAGCTGACAGTAAATTTAAAGCAATACAAACTTCAGTTTATGTGAAGGGGCTTTACATGTATTTAAACACTCGTCAAGCACTTTGACACCAAATGTGTAGATAAACGGTAGAGAAAACAGACAAACTGTAGTGCTGCTGTTTCTATTTGAGTTTCAGACAACTGTGAGAACTGAGATACATATATACATAAAGGTACTGGCACTCAGTTTAAGGTTAAACCCCCAGTCTAGACAAATGTGAAATCATTGGCTATCAAGTGACCAACCAGTGGAACAAATGTTTGGTTTTGGTTTAGCACTTCAGTTGAGTTTAACCGCACTGTGTTGCCTGTAGTCACACCATGCAGAGGTTTGCAAAATTTAACAAATGTGTGATACAGGCTCGGAAACGTTCGAGTGACGATCCATTTGCAGCTTTATTTAAACAAGAAGCAAGCAATAGTAAAACAGAGAAAAACATTTACAAGATCAAACAAACAAAGAAATTACAACTCAAACCCCTCCGCATTGCCAGCCAAGAACAAAACTAATAAACATGTGCCATGCAATCAGGGATTGTGGAAGTTTTTTTATAGACTTCACTGGAGTAATAAGTGTAAATAGTGTCCCCAATAATACTCTGTAAAAGAATATAGCAAATGATAAGCACATGGAAACATGTTATAGTGTCACAAAGGTGCTGAAACTTTACTTGCTGAAAATTTTTATATTTTTTTTATATTAACATCCAGGTTCAGTTGATTTACACTGCAGCTCAAAAGTTTGGGATTAGTAAGATTTAAAAAAAAAAAAATAAGGGAGTCTCTTCTGCTCATCAAGGCTGTATTTATTTTAACAAAAACACAGAAAAAAACTGTAATATTGTGAAATTTTATTGCAATTTATAATATTGGTTTCCTATTTTCATATACTTTAATATATTTCTGTGATGCAGCGCTGAATTTTCAGCATCTTTACTCCAGTCTTCGGTGTCACATGATCCTTCAGAAATCATTCTAATTTGCTGATTTATTATGAGTGTTGAAACTGTTGTGCTGCTTCATATCGTTTTTTTGTAAAATATTATACATTTTTCTTTGATTCTTTGATAAATATAAAGTTAAAAATTAGCAACATTTGTTCAAAACAGAAATATTTTCTAACGATATATGTCTTTACGACAATTTTTTATTCATTTAACATCCTAAATAAAAGTTAATTAATTAATTTTTTAAAGAAAGAAAACATTTTACTGACCCCAAACATTTGACATCATCATGTCAGGACCTCTTCCCACGTATCGACGAGGACATGGACAGTTCAGTAGACTGTTTGCTTTAAATGAATGTTTGTTTTTCATGGTGTAAAGATCAGAAACTGCTCTTTGTTAATAATTGGAATCTTTTCTGGGAGCGTCCTAGGCTTTTCCGTGCTGATGGCCTGCACCCCAGCAGAGTCGGAGCGGAACTCCTGTCAGATAACATCACCAGAATGCTACGCTCCATCTGACTAGTAAGCCAATTCTCAAATAACTGCTATGATGACTTTTGTTCTACCCACTTAAATGATAGAAGTACGTGCAGTGTCCAGTCTATACAGACTCTGTCTATTCCCCGAATAGTGAGGTCAAAATATAAATTTAAGGCAGGATCTAGAAAAAATCTTATCATGATTAAACCAGAAAAATGCTAAATTAATGAACAAAAACATTTTTTAAAGCTTGGGCTCCTAAACATTGTCACTCACACACAAAGCAGTTATTGTAAATGAAATGATCACAGATAATAGTTTTGATGTACTCTGTCTGACTGAAACCTGGCTTAAAACAAATGATTATTTTGGTCTAAATGAATCTACTCCACCAAGCCACTGTTATAAGCATGAGCCTTGTCAGACTGATCGTGGCGGCGGTGTTGCAACAATATATAGTGATATTCTCAATGTTACTCAGAAAAAAGGATACAGGTTCAACTCATTCGAAATATTTATGCTTAATGTTAAAATGTCAGATAAGCAAAATAAATCTGTCCTATCTCTTGCTCTGGCTACTGTGTATAGACCGCCAGGGCCATATACAGATTTTCTAAAAGAATTTGCAGATTTCCTCTCAGACCTATTGGTTAATGCTGATAAAGCACTAATTGTAGGAGATTTTAACATTCACGTTGATAATATAAATGATGCATTAGGACTTGCATTTATTGACAAGATGAGCTAAATAAACTTATCACTGCATCTAAACCAATAACATGTTTATTACATCCTGTACCCACCAAATTACTGAAAGAGTTGTTACCTGTAGCAGAAGAACCGCTTCTCAATATTATTAACTCCTCGTTATCTTTAGGTCACGTTCCAAAACCATTCAAGCTGGCGGTTATTAAGCCTCTTAAGAAACCAAAACTAGATCCTTGTGAACTGGCAAATTACAGGCCCATTTCAAATCTTCCGTTTATTAAAACATTTTAAGAAAAAGTTGTGTCTGCTCAATTGTGCTCCTTCTTGCAAAAAATTATATCTATAATGAATTTCAATCAGGTTTTAGGTCCCGCCATAGCACAGAAACCGCACTTGTTAAAATTACAAAAGGCTTGCTTCTTGCGTCAGACCAAGGCTGCATCTCATTGCTAGTTTTACTTGATCTTAGTGCTGCGTTCGACACTATAGATCATGACATACTCCTAGATCGATTACAAAACTATACAGGTATTCAAGGGCAGGCTCTAAGACGGTTTAGATCTTACCTGTTCGATCGCTACCACTTTGTTTATTTAAATGGGGAGGCATCTCAATTATCAACAGTAAAGTATGGAGTACGACAAGAATATCTCAACAAGACCAGATGAAACTTCTAAACTAAGCTAACAGAGTGTGTTAAAATTTTTAAAGATTGGATGACCAATAATTTTCTCCTATTAAATTCAGATAAGACAGAGATATTACTTATTGGACTTAAAAACAGTACTCAGAATCTCTTGGATCACAATTTGCATACAGAGAGATGTACTGTTACTTCCTCTACAGTCAAAAATCTGGGTGTTATATTAGACAGCAAACTATTTTTTGAAAATCATATTTCCAATGTTACAAAACCAGCATTCTTCCATCTTAGAAACATTGCCAAGCTATGGAACATGTTAACTGTTTCTGATGCAGAAAAGTTAGTTCATGCATTCATGACCTCTAGACTGGACTATTGTAATGGACTGCTAGGTGGTCGTCCTGCATCTTCAATAAACAAGCAACAGATAGTACAAAATGCTGCAGTAAGAGTCCTTACCAGGTCAAGAAAATATGATCATATTACTCCAATTTTACAGTCACTGCACTGGCTACCTATTAAGTTCTGTATCAGTTACAAAATATTCTTACTTGCCTATAAGGCCCTAAATGATTTAGCCCCTGCTTACCTAACTAATCTTCTATCACGCTACAATCCAACCCACTCCCTAAGGTCGCAAAACTCTGGACTCTTGGTAGTACCTAGGATAGCAAAGTCCACTAAAGGAGGTAGAACTTTTTCATATTTGGCTCCCAAACTCTGGAATAGCTTTCCTGATAACGTCCGGGGTTCAGACACACTCTCTCTGTTTAAATCTAAATACAGATAATTTTATCCAGGTTTGTTCCTGGATAGAACAACATCTACGCTAATTGTCTTTATTTGTATCTCTGTTTCTGCCACGGGATTAACATATGGTAACTAGGAATTACACAAGCTTCAGTCTGGATCCAACCCTTAAATTATCTGAGATGACCGAAACACCTGAGAAGAGATGATGCCAACCCTCTCAGAGGACCTCAGAGGAAGCCAACCATCAGCGATTATACTGAATTAACCAAATTTGCCATAAGTTAATTATATAGAGTGTCTAAAATATTAATTTAAGAAAATGTAATCTATTTTAGAAATTTAATTTCCAGTGAAGTTGCTTTGCAACGATTGTATCTTAAAGAGCGCTATACAAATAATCTTGAATTGAATAGCATTTTATATTGTAACACAAATGTTCTTTTTTTTTTTAAATGCTGTTGTTTTCAACTTTTTATTAATCAGAGAATCCTAAAAAAAATATCACAGGTCCCCCCCCAAAAATAAAGCAGCACAACAGTTTCCAACATCGATTATAAATCAGGATATTATAATGATTTCTGAAGGATCATGTGACACTGAAGACTGGAGTAATGATGCTGAAAATTCAGCCATGCATCACATAAATAAATAATATTTTAAAGTATATTAAAATAGAAAACTGTTATTTTAAATTGCAATAATATTTCACAAAATAACAGTTTTTTTCTGTATTTTTGATCAAATAGATAGAGCATTGATGAGCAGAAGAAACATCTTTAGAACCATTATTGATCCCAAACTTTTTAGCGGCAGTGTAAATGAATCTAAACAAAATGCTACTTTATTTTGTTGCGATACATCAAAATCCTTAATAATTAAAACTTAGAGTAATGACATTTAGCAATAAAAAAATAAAGATTTTCATTCACTTACCTTACAATTGAAACAATTTGTTTGGTTCTTAAGATTGATAACTCGTGTTTGCAGATCAGTATTATGAATGTGTTTTTCTAACTGTTTTGCTTTTCCAGCAGCAAAGCCTATGAATGAAACAAAGAATTCATATTTACTATTTACTAACGGTTATATTTTTTTTTCATAAATGGTACAAATATTTAAGACATTAAATACAAATATAATACATACAAATATATACCAAGTAATTTTTATTTTTTTACCTGTCTATGGAAAAGAGCATTGAGATATTTTTTTTACACTATTGGGTATTAAAATTTGATCATTTGTAGAACAATAATAAAATTAAATCACCGATCACCACAATGGTCAGAAGCCCGTTTGTCAGAGCATATATGATAATAATAATCATCTGCCATTGTGTTTGATTCTGATCAATGCACTCAATGTCTTTATTGGATCAATGACTGCAGTTTAATATCTACATCACATGCCTATTCCTCTCTGTCTGGAACAACAGGAAAGAGGGATATCTATGATAAAGTTTACAAAAAAGTTTTGGAGGTGTTTCTGTGTTCATACAGTAATAAACCCCTAATTCATCAGCAGTCACATTATTAATAACCAGACGATGTTTAAAATGCACTGAATATTTCTTTCTGAATGTTTTATTTGGGTAAAAAGGTGATGTTGTTGTTGTCAGGGTCAGCAGGAAGGAACCCAAATGCAGAATGAGAGAAACAAATATTTATTGAAGCACAAGTTCAGGGGGGTGCACGGGGGTGAACAGTCTTGAAACTACTCCAAACAGCGGGAGAGAACTAAGCCTCCAGAGGTAGACAGTCTGGAGAGCAGTCCCAGTCGGTATCAATGAAAGATTATCTGCACCAGGCTTGGTTGGCAGACTGCTTGGGGGAACCAACAGGCAGGGAGTCTCAGGCTGGTAGAGCAGGACTGGAGGGAACACACAGCACAAACACACAACAAGACAGCATGCAAAACTACACAACAACACTAATCAGCAACACAAGAAACATGTAATAAAAGGGAAAAAATTACAAGAAAATAAAAAGCTATACAACAACTAAAAGTAAAAGGAAAAATCTGAATTTAAAACTAAAGAATAAAAGCAGAGCAGTTGAAGACTAGAAACAAGACTGATAAACAAATAAAGAAAAGTAAACAAGCAAGATTACTGAGGAACAAAAACAGACAAAATCAGAGATATAAACTCAAGAGCAAAACTGCAGTAAGGATACAAGATGACAAGGCAAGACTGGAATATAGAGCAGAAAATTGGTCACTGTCTCTATGACACAAGACGAACCCGCAAACACAAGAGGAAAACAGCACAATATAAAGGGAGGAAAGCACGAGGGCTAGGTTAGGACAGTTAAGGAAACAAGGACAAGGGCTAAACAAGGGGGCGTGACCAAGGGAAACAAGGAGGTGGGATCACAGGAACACATGGTAGACACAAACAAAGACAAAGCAATGTGTTAAGACACAAGACAACCAACAAAACATTATACAAAGACAAGACAGACAAGGCTGCCAGGGCAGAGCAATGACAGTTAATGAGAATGATCATAGAATCACTGTTGGAGGATCTGCTGTTTTCAGTAAAATCCAATAAACATAATTTTCATCAAGATCACAGTTTTTGCTCACTTTTGATCCCAGATCAGTTATTAGATCTGACACTGCAGTTTGACAACACATTAAAACATCTGCAAGATAAAAAAGATAAGCATTATAGATAAACATGTCATATTAGCTGTGAAACATAACAAATACTGTTCCAAGTTAATAAAGCATGTAAACATATTGATATAATGTAATAAACTCACAGAACTGAAGCTGAATGATCCTCATGGTGTTGCCGTGATTAAAACCCTTTTCTATCCACGGAGCAGTTAAAATGAATTCAGCTCTGAAGCAAAGCAGGAAGAAAGAAAACCAAGTCAAGTTTGTTCTGACCACATACTTTTTCTTCACACCCATCTATTTTTTTCTAGGAAACATTACCATCATTTAACTTACTTTAATCTTTAATAACGTGTAACCACTGCTTTTATTACATTTCATTTAATTACAGACGTGAACACAAAACTTTAGTGTTGATTCTGTGGAGGAGAGTCTCTGGAGGCATGCTAAACAAGGTCTTCAGCAAGTGTGTTAAAGCTGGTTAGAGCTCAACTCAGTAGGATATTAAGCCTCTAGGAGCATTATTGGACACCCCTGCTGTATAGTTTGGACCTGTTCAAATACTCACACTTGTCTCGCGTTGGTGCTGAATAAAATGCACACAAAGCAAGAAAGTGCAAAAAAAATGTTTAAATACTTATACATTCACAGGGAAAAAACACAGGAGACATGAATAAACATAGCACAAACAATATCTTAATATATAGGACTTAATGTACAGGGAGTGTAATCATGGATATTACAAACAGGTGCGGTATAATCAGAAAGCATAGAAACAAACTAGAGAAAAACAAAACAAAAAAACAAGATAAACAAAACTATGAACCTGGCACTACATTCCCCCCTCCCCATCCTAGTGCCGCAAAAGGTCCAAATGAGGAAGGAGAGTAAGGGTTCCGGAGGGGGACGAGGAATCAAAATAAAAAAGTTTGGTTACGGTCAGAACTCTAACGCTACTGCGTGATTAGTCTTGAAGCACATGTGAAATCAATCCAAGGTGTAATTGGGACGTCAGAGCGGGTGACGTTACGAACCAGGAGGCTATAAAGCCTGCCCAAACTAAGCTGTCACTAGCTTAAAAGTCTGAGCAAGTCGCTACTAGCACGAAGGAGATATGGCCGGGGACGCAATGTTCGTTCCCTTTCAGGGAACTCTGTTGCGTCAGAACTCTAACGCTACTGGGAATCACCATAGCGACGAGTGCCTGTCCTGTGTGAATCTAACGAGCAGAACTAGGACGAGAGCACTTGGGAACCTGGGGTAGAGTCCAGGTCCAGAGAATAAATTCTGACGAATGTGTGCAGTGAGGACCAGCCTGCCGCATCACAAACCTCTTGGAGAGTAACTCCTGATATTAGGGCCTTGGAGGCCGCCATACTCCTGGTCGAGTGGGACCGGACAGCCATAGGAGAAGGTTGACCGGCCGACTCATAAGCAAGTGAGATGGCCGCGACCACCCACTTGCTCATCCTTTGCTTAGATGCAGGGGACCCCTGGTTAGGAGGTCCAAAGCATATGAACAGCTGTTCATTCTTGCGCCACAGGGCAGCCCTGTGAATGTAAGCATCTAATGCCCGTACTGGGCAAAGCAAATTGTGCCTTTCCTGGTCCGCATCTTGAAAAGGGGGAGGACAGAAGGCTTGCAGCATAATCGACCTCGCCACATTAGCGGGGACTTTAGGAACGTAACCTGGTCTAGGATGAAGAAATGCTTTAACCATGCCAGGTGCAAATTCCAGGCACGAGGGTGCAATCGACAGTGCTTGTAAATCTCCTATATTTTTAAGAGATGAGTTTGGAAGGAGGAACAACGCTTTCAAGGTCAAAAACTTGGCCGGCACCTCCTCTAAAGGCTCAAAGGGAGCCAGGGAAAGGCCTTGCAGGACAATGGCCAAGTCCCATGTTGGCACCCTGGTGCGAGCTGCAGGCCTCAGCCTCCGAGTACCACGGAGGAAACGAGATACCAGGGGGTCTTTCCCCATAGACATACCACCCAAATGAATGTGGTAAGCACTTATGGCCACCACAAAAACCTTCAGAGTTGACGGGGCTAGCCCAGCAGTGAACCGATCTTACAGAAACTCCAGCACTGTACCAACCGGGCAGTTAACTGGGTCCAGCTGATGGTCACTACACCAAGAAGTGAAAACCTTCCACTTCAAGGCATAAAGTTTCCTCGTGGATGGAGCTCTGGAGTGGAAAATGGTCTCAACAACCTCGGTTGAGAGACCTGAGTTTATGAGCTGGGCCCCCTCAGAGGCCAAGCCCACAGTTCCCATAGTTCTGGATGGGGGTGAAATATCGAGCCCCCCGCTTGGGACAGAAGGTCCCTCCTGATGGGGAGTTCCAGAGGAGGCTCATCGAGAAGGGATAAAAGATTTGGGTACCATACTATACCCGGCCACCACGGGGCAATAAGAAGTATTGGGACCCGGTCCCGGCGAACTCTCTCCAGTACTCCTGGGAGCAGAGCGATCATGGGAAATGCATACAGACGAAGCCTCGGCCACGTCTGTGTCATCGCATCCAGTCCGAGAGGAGCTGGATGCGTGAGGGAGAACCAGAGTGGGCAGTGATGCAAATAGATCCACTTGTGCCTGGCCGAACTCCTTCCATATCAGCTCCACCACCTTGGTGTGGAGCCTCCATTCCCCGGGCCTCAGCCCCTGTCTCGACAGGATGTCTGCTCCTATATTGTGGACCCCAGGGTTGTAAGTTGCTCGCAGAGACAACAACTTCCCTTGGGACCACAGGATGATTTGGCACGCCAGTTTGCAAAGTGGACATGACCGCAAAGCCCCTGGTGATTTATGTAGGAGACCGTCGATGTGTTGTCTGAGCGGACAAGCACATGGTGGGCCCTGAGATCTGCTAAGAAATTCTTAAGAGCAAGAAATACAGCCAACATCTCCAGACAGTTGATGTGCCATGAGAGATACTAAGATCGCTCCCCAGCCCGTGAGAGAGGCATCTGTCGTTAGTGTCTTGCGACAACATGAAGCTCCCAACATGGATATGTGAAAGTATGCGTCCTTGAGATCTATCGTGACAAACCAGTCCTCGGATCTGATCTGTGACACGATTTGTCTCAAAGTTAACATTTTGAACTTGAGCTTCATGACGGAAACGTTCAGAACTCGAAGGTCTAAAATGGGACGCAACCCTCCATTCTTCTTTGGAACTCAAGGTTCAATGTTCTTTTATTCGCCACATACTCAATTATACAGGATATAATCAGTAATGAAATGTAAATCAGGACAGGTCCGCTCAATGGACATTGCAAAAAAATTAAACGTAACACAATAGAATATATATAAATATAGTAAAAAAACAAAAACAAAGAAAGAATAAGGAGTAAAATGTGCAATAAAATAAAATGTGCTGTACAGTATACTGTGGGCTTAATAAATAATAATATAAACAGGGATGTGCAAGAAGAATGTGCAAACAGGTTGTACCGGGTATGTACACATAGCAGCAATGCGGATGGTGGAGAATAATGAATGTTTTACAGTTTATTAAATTGAGTCCTTTAAATGTTATGAGAATGAGTTTGAGTTTAGGAGCCTGATGGCCTGAGGGAAGAAGCTCCTCCTCAGTCTCTCAGTTTTTGCCATCATGCTCCTGAAGCACTTGCCAGATGGCAGTAGAATAAAAAGATGGTTACCAGGGTGATTTGAGTCCTTGGTGATTTTAGCAGCTCTGAGGTAGATGTCCTGCAGAGAGGGGAGAGCAGACCCTGAGATGCAGCCGCTTGCTTAGCTGATTCCTAAAATCTCTCGACAACTGAATTCACAGCCCCGCCAAAGAGGCCAGAGGGAGAAATGGGAGCATCCATAAGGAAGTTCTTATCTTTTCCTTTAATGTTACTCAGGTTTAACCATAAGTGTCTCTCAGTGGCCACCAGGGCTGCCATAGACCGGCCAATTGATTTAGCCGTCTCCTTGGCGGCCCTGAGAGACAAATCTGTGACCCGACGCAGTTCGCAAACTGTGTTAGGACTAATACCCTCGCCCTCATCGAGCTCTGTTAATAATTCAGCCTGGTAGGCATGCAACAGCGATATAGTGTGTAAACAAGCTGCTGCCTGACTAGCCGCTGAATAAGCCTTGCCCACCAGTGCTGATGTGATTCTCACTGGTTTAGTGGGTAGTACCGGGAATTTAATGGATGAGGATGATTCAGGGGAGAGATAGCTCACAAGCCTCTCTTCCACCTTAGGCATCTCTCCATAACCGTGCTCTTTTTATTTAATATAGAGGAATAGTGTGATGTTTGTGTTCTATGCACTCTATAAGAAACCGCTCTCTCCTATGAACTCCACACCTCGGTGATCAGGAAAAAATGGTAATCCCCGGCGTTGAGGTTGTGCACAAGAAGGTAAAAAGCGTTCATCAAGTTTGCCTCTTGAACGAACGTCTTCCCTTTCTGCTGGCCAATCAATACTTCATTTCTCAACCGCTCTCGTCACAACCTCAACCAGCTCCTCATAAGCATGAGACTGAGGTGGCGAATCCTCAGTATCTCTGGCATTGGCAGCATCTAATTCCTCAGAATCAGATAGCTGCAGTGAATGCTTCCCAACCCTGATACGAAGCACTGAATCTATCAGGTGAAGATAGAGATAAGGCGGTGCCCGTCTCTATCTCCGCTGATGGATCCATTTGCAAACCCCAGGACCGCAGCCTTCGCTGTGCCTCGGCAACAGCGGGACCAGAGCCATGAGGAACGCGAGCCTGAGCGTCCTCGCGAAAGAACGTCAGGCGGGATCGGAGCGTCCATAAGGGAAGCATATCGCAGTGCTCACAGCCAGTGCTCTCGAGCGCTAACTGTGCATGCTCTTCTCCCAAACAAGCAACACAAAGAATATGTGTATCCCCACCCGTTAAATAACGTGGGCAGGGATGAACAAACATCTTAAAGGCTTGCTGTTGCTTGCTTGCATAACTATCTCTCTTTTTTATTCTTTCTAACTAAATATAGACAGACAACACCAAATAGACAGATTCACATAGAGCGCTTGTAAAGACATAAAAAGCTAGTGACAGCTTAGTTTGGGCAGGCTTTATAGCCTCCTGGTTCGTGACGTCACCCGCTCTGACGTCCCAATTACACCTTGGATTGATTTCACATGTGCTTCAAGACTAATCACGCAAAGCGTTCCCAGTTGCGTTAGAGTTCTGATGCAACGGAGTTCCCTGAAAGGGAACGAAAATAGTCCAGAGCAAATAATACAGTAAATGGGGGAGTGGAGGGTGGGAGGAGCCAGGGGGAAAATGGTGGTCCAGAGACCAGCCTGGATGAAGGAAAATGTTGCCAGTCACCACCAGAATCTTTTATAATTTTCACTAAAATGTCATGGCCCCCAGAATATTTTGTTGTATGAATATCTGAACATCCCATACAACAAAATAAAGACCAGAGCCACTACTAAAAAAACTCCTTTATTCTATTTTCAAGAATTTTTTTATCAACACTGTGCATGTATGTATGTGTAATAAATCAGTGGGCAGAGGCAGATCCATATGCAACAAAGTTTATTTAACAGAAAAGTCAGGTAAAAGGTAACTCAGGGTGATGATGATAGGCTGAGGCGTGCGTAGAATCAGGCAGGGGGTCGTGGGCTGGCGGCGAGCATTCAGTATCCAGGGATGGGCTTAGGTCGAGGCAGGTGGCAGAGAATCAGAATCCGGAACGGGCTGGAGGTCGTAGGGCAGGCTGCAGACAGATAGACAATGTAAGTTCAGCGTGGGTCAGAGATAACAGGTAGACTGAGTAGAAGGAGAAACGCTCGGACATGCACACGTAGAGAGGCAATACTTCGCAAAGCCTACATGGTGAATGGAGCAGATAAAGGCTTGGTAATGATCTCTGATACAGAACAGGTGAAAGGCAATCACAGCGCAAATGGAGCATACTAGAGGGAAGTATACACTGCGCTAGAACTCGGGAGAGGGCGCTCGTGATTGAGAGATGGAGGAATCCGGGAAACTGGAAGCCGTAACAGTATGAATGTAGGTACGTTTAATAAAAAGGCAATATTTTGAGAAATAATCTGAGAAAATAGTATTTTTTTTATCAAATACTACATCTGGTTTATAATCAGTAGGTCTACAATGATCAAAGCACAGATGCAGTCCTTTACCACTTCGTGAATCGACATTTGTCTCTGTAATATTAGGTAGTTTTCATTTATATGCTGTTAATTGTTGATTAACAATCAACAAAATCATGAAACACGTCCGCTGTGCGGACCACAAGTGCATGCTTTTGGTTGTATACTGTATGTCAGCGTGCGTGAGGAGAGAGATGAGGTGAGAGATGACTCAAGTGCAAGAGAATTGTTCCTTTTTAATCATAAAATGAAACAAAAAGGAACAAAAACAACCCCGAAGGGGAAAAACAGGCAAGCGGGCAGAGAACTGTAGCAGTCAATATAACACACACATGACGAAAGACAACGGATCAGCACAGGACGACAGACACCAGGAGGATAAATAGGGAGACAGACGAGGTTAGCGAGGGGGACACAGGTGGAGCCACTGAAACAATGATAAGGTAACAATATGGAAGGGGACAGACAATAGACAGAGGAGCACATGGCACCAACAACAAACAATAAGCCATGTGCTCAACACACAGAGACATCTGGTGGCCAGCCCGGGCACACCAGCAGGACCCCCCCCCCCCCTCCCCTTTAATGAGCGGATCCAAGACGCTTCACACACACTAAAAACAGAAAAATGTCTTGGAGGGGGGTGGGCCGGAGGCGGAACTGGGGTAGGGACGATGGGCCAGGCCCAGGAGTGGAAGAGGGCCTGGAGGAATAGACAGACAGGGGTGCCAGGGTGGGGCAGGCAGAGCAGGAGGACAGGGCGGGGCAGGCAGAGCAGGAGGCCAGGGCGGGGCTGGCAGGGCAGGAGGCCATTGGGCAGGCTCTGCGGGCTCCAGGACCGGAGCAGACTGCATGGGCTCCCGGAACTGAGCAGACTGCATGGACTCCCGGAACGGAGCGGTCTCTAGAGCGGACTCTGTGGGCTCCCGGAACGGAGCAAGCTCGGGCTCTGTGGGCTCCTGAAACGGAGCGGGCTCTGGCTCTGTGGGCTCCCGGAATGGAGCAGGCTCTGGAGCGGACTCTGTGGGCTCACGGAATGGAGCGGGCTCTGGAGCGGACTCTGTGAGCTCACGGAATGGAGCGGGCTCTGGAGCTAACTCCACCCTGAAGGCTGAGCCGCTTAAATTCAGAGCCAGGTTGATGTACTACTCCAGTGACTCCTCGGGGTGCCAATAAGGCTTGCAGGACTTGAAGGGCTCGGCTAGGCCTCCCCAGAAAAAGACCATGAGGCAGGCCTTTTCCGTAGCCAACTGGCGATCCACTTCCACAAAGTCCCTGGCGTATACCTCAATGTTCCTGTCTCCCTGGCGGACATTGAGAAGCTTCCGCCCTGGACCCATGGTTGTCGGTTGCACTCTCTGCTGAGTCCTCATCAGGCTGATCCATTCTGTCAAGGTGCGTGAGAAGAGAGATGAGGCGAGGACTTAAGTGCAAGAGAATGGTTCATTTTTAATCATAAAATGAAACAAAAATGAACAAAAACCACCCCAAAGGAGAAAAACAGGTAGACAGGCAGAGAACTATAGCAGTCAACATAACACACACGAAGAAAGAAAACGGATCAGCACAGGATTAAAGACACCAGGAGGATAAATAGGGAGACAAACAAGGGTAATGAGGGGGACAAAGGTGGAGCCACTGAAACAACGATGAAGTAATAAGATGTGAGGGGACAGACAGAGGAGCACATGGCACCAACAACAAACAACAAGCCATGTGCTCAACACACAGAGACATCTGTTGGCCACACCGGGAAGGACCGTGACAGTATAAATACAAGTAGTCTGCATCCGCGCTGTCCATGTGCGCATCCGTATATCCGTATTGCAAACACGTAAAGTATAACAGAGGCTTTAAGCTTCTGTTATACATTCTGCGTGCACGGGTCCGCTATGGTGTGCGTGATGTAAAAATCGCCATCGGAGGGTGTGCGCGGACAGTACGTGCGGACATCCGCGTGCCTCCCATTTTTTGTGGCCACGCGGAATAGTTCCTATTTCTATTTCTATTCCTAGTTCCTATTCCGCCCGGTCAGTAGGCTACAAAAGCATTAAATGCGCATGCGCAGGCTGTGTGAAGACGCTCATTGCTTCCTGCACTTCTACAATCCGTCGATAAAACAATATGTGACCCTTTCTGGAAGTCGCAATGTTCCATTTTAAGATATGGGCTGATAATGTGGAAAAACAATGAAAAAAAATAATATTTTTCTTTCTTTCTTTTTTTTTGTGCTAATTTCAAAGAACAGACATTAAAAAATAATCTCCCAAAGTTAGAAAGGTTGTTCAATACTGTGTAGTATAGTATAGTGTAGTGTAGTATACTGCGTGTAGAACTGTTTATTAATTTGAGAAATGTCGCTTTTAAAAGAGAGCAAAGTAGCCATAGCGTTGAACTCACATGTACGTGAATGCGCAAGGTGACAGTCAAGGATGCACACACACACACACACACACACACACACACACACACACACACACACACACCCCTCTCTCTCAAGCAAAAATATAGCACCTCTGTTCAATCTTTCTGATTTTATTAAATCTTTGTAAAGTGCCTTTAAAAGCTTATGGTCTCCTCTTTCGACTGATACCTAAATCTCAATTAAAAAATTGGGGTCACAGTGACTCATTTTGCTGGATCAGGTCACATAAAAAGACAGCCAGATGTGCAATAACTCTGGGCAATTGTTTGTTTACATGTTTGTTTACTGTTCAAGCCAACCTACAGTGCATGGGTGGAACACGTCCGCGGAGCGGATCACCAGCGCATGCTTTTGGTAGTATAAATACAAGTCAGCGTCCGCGCTGTCCGTGTGCACACGTGGAAAGTATAACACAAGCTTTAGGACTAGCCTAAGGGCCCCCAGCGGGCTGCTAGCACACAGCCACTGAGAATTTGCACATTGTCAAAACGTTTGCCCTTTAATGCTGACCCTGCATGGGAAGCCCTCACTTAGCCCGAGAAAGCCCTTATTAGGCTCACACAGAGCCTGCACTTTTAATCTACAACAATAAATATGTTTCACTATAAATACTTTTTAGCTAATATAACTTAAGTCTTTGTGAAAAACAGGTAATCACCCCACGTCTCGCCCTTAGTCAGACACTGCTACATCACGTAACAGCAACCACAACATGAACAAACATTGAACGATTGTCTTTTTATTAACATTAACACAGATTAATACATTTATTTTTCCATGTTTGTTTTTTTGTTGTTGTGTTGAGTTATACAGCGCACAAGGTTTATGCACATGCTCTAAGTCTTCTTCTCTGTTTTTAGTGTATCTCTGTGGCAGAATTAGCAGCACCACATACTGCTCTGGCATGTATACAACCTAGTTTTGAGTCGGTTTCGTGTGTATGCAGATATTTCTTGAGACAAGTGTAAAAAAACAGTTTAATATGGAGCTCTTGTTTCAGCTCCGGGAATTAGTTATTAAATATTCAATGTTGCTTGATCAACGTAATATTAATATTTAACGTACGATTTATACTTTGAGTACTCGGCCAGCGATTACTACATCAGTATATCTGTTAAATCTCGCTTTATCGCCCCGTGGCCCCGGTAACAATAAGACGAGATTAATAATTAATCAAGTTATTAGCTAGGTAACGTTATCTTTGGCAAATAAGGACGAAAATACTTAATCACATTCCAGAGACAATTCTTTATAAAAATGGAACAAGGTTTATTCGTGATATTGCTATTCTAACATAAATGGATTACCTAATAAAAGCACAGACATACACACACATACGAGAGTTTTGAGGTTAACTGTTGAAAGAATACCATTCTTTCTATTTCATAACTTAACTAACCAGAAAAAGATCACGAACAAATACGTGTGCTTTGTTACTGCATTCAGATCAAATTTTACCAGTTTAGTCAGAGTTAGGAATGTTTGGTTTGTTACTTGCTTTCGCTGTTGAAGCAGGCTGGACGCTTTGGCTTCGTTTTCCCGCGTGAGTTCAGTTCTTTGTTTCGGTGTCACGTGGTCAGTTCGTGCTCCTTCGGTTGCTCTCGTGTGGAGACTTGAAACTGCTGCGTGACGTCACCGGGAAAGCTCTCCTCTGCAGTCGTTGAATTCGTTGCTCCGTTACGGCTTTGGCCCGGTCTTAGACTTCTTCCGATGGTTGGCTCCGAGGTGAGCGTCCAGTGGACCGGCGCGCGTTGGAGGGCGCAGCTTCGAGGGGTTTCAGCGATGTTCAAGCCATGTTCAAGAGAGTCAAGAGAGTCAGAAGAGAGAGCGCGCGCACTCGCGCGTCGTTTTAAACTGTCCAAGTTTGGACATCCCCAAAGGCGGCTGGTCCAATCAGAGCGTCGGTACGGGGCGGAGCCCCGCCCATGTCCAAGCTTTCTGGGGTTGATGTCCACGTGATCCAATATTTCATTCATTCCGTGGAAGGTACAAACTTACAGATTTTATATGCCTGTTTAGTCACACATGATGCTAAAGCTTAACGGTCATGCACACCAACTTATGGCTTACGACGCCAGCTTCATTTAGAGACTAAACATCGCATTTACCGGGCACACACACATTACAGTTTATGCCGTTTAAAGCATGATTAAAAATTACCCACATTGTCCGAAATAATTCACATTCGAAATCATCACATCAAGCCTATGAGGGAAAGAGTACACATTAATATCCATATATTTCTTTGTGTAGATGTTTTGAAAGTCATGAAATGAACGTGTCTCTTGGATATTTTCTTATGGCCACTTCTCTTTGTTCTGTGACCGAACGAAATCGCGCGCTTTTGCGCGGATGCGATGGGGGAGGGGTTTTAGAGAGACGCTGATTCTTTCGGTGACGTGTAGAGACAGTTGAATTCCTGCCGATATACGTTACATATCCCCCTTGGGCTTGGTGATGTTCCCTGATGGAACCTCGTCAAGGCCCTGGAACAAGAGGCAGGAAGAACAGGCACATACAAGAGACAAACATCATCTCTATCACTGACCGAAGCCTGGTGCAGGGTAATTTGGGAAGGAACAGGTTAGAAACTTGAGAAGACATAGGGATGCATTGTTTATCATTATTGACAATTGGGTCATTTTTGACTGTTTTAATTGTCAGGGGCTCGACGAGGCGGTATAGGCATGATCTCAGTCAGGTTGGTCGAATTCTCGGGTTCGGGTTCTAGGTTGGGATTACCACGTCGAAAAAGGCGAGGGACGCCGGACGTGCATTTGTTGAGAGACTCTTGAACGACGTTCACTGGCTTGTGTAGGAGGAAGGCCAGTGTCAAAGTCACAACATATCCTACGATAGTAGAGATACAAAGCGCCGTGTCAGCGGCAGACCAGGACCGAATAATTGGCGCGCCGGCGGGCGGAAGGCGAGCGATAGCTTCTAACGCTGTCAGCCGGTGTCAACTCAATAAGAGATTTCGATTTCAACCTGATATTCATCGTCGGTGAGGTGATACAATGCTAACTCGTCAATATGGAGGATCGCGCCCTTCGGGACAGTGATCCATAACGTTTGGTTGGCCAAATTAATGCGCGTAGCGGTGTCGTGTTAATCGCATGTGAGGGTGGCTGTTCGTGCTGGGGTATTGACCAGCCATCGGTTTCTGATGATTTCGGCTTGCGTTACCTCAACTTGAGAATGTGGTGTTGTTTCGGCGGGGCACTAGTGTCGGGTTTAATGGATTCTAAACCACGGATGCCCCTGGTATTATCGCGTACGCAGAGTTTACTCGGGTAGGGGGAGTGAATGTCCTAAGTGAGCGTGCCCATCTTTTAGTTTGGGGCCGGATACAACTGTTCGTTGTTATCGTAATACGCAGCGACTTTAGGAGTGTGGATTTTGACATAGGTTTTCCCTTGCCGTAATCCCACATTCACAACGTCTTTGAGCCGGTAAACATTATTAACGTCGATAATGGGCAAACTAAAAACAACTAAATCACCTGTTTCCGGGTTTGCGTATATGGGAATAGCGCTACCGGGGAAGGGGCGAGATGGGTTTGGATGAGACTAGCGGGGCCCGCAGTGGCCGAAGTTACAACGTTTGAACAAGGCTAAGAGGTATCGTGTAGCACGGAATCCTATTCATGGCTACGTTGTCAATCAAGGAACTTACATCGCGTATCATGTCGTTCATGATTTTGGCGGGTGGCCTCGATCGGTCGACAACGGTTCTCACAGCGAATTACAGCGACTTTACTGACGGAAGTCGATCTCAATTTCAGGACCTGGATTCAAGGTTTGGTTAAGGGGTTCAAAGTGAGAGAGAGGAAAGGAAACACAAAGTGAGACACGAGATAAAGAAACCAAACGATAAAGTAAATAAAAAAAAAAACATTCAAAAAAAAAAAAAAAAAAAAAAAAAAAAAACATTCAAAAAATGTAAAAAAAAATTATTAAAAAAACAAATTATATAATAAAAAAAAAAAATTAGAGAGTAACTCCTCTCTACTAGATTGGTCCTAGCAGTACTGCGGAGGAGAGAATATGGGTTGTGTCTAAGCATGGTTGCTATATGTTTTCCTAAGATGACAATACTTATGCTTGTGTGGTGCATATGGTTGTCGGTCTGTGTCAGTCGGTTTGATCTTCCCCCTTTTCCTGTCGGTGGTTTGGATTTGCCGGTTGGCACTGGCAACCCATCATGGTGCATCGTGTGTGTCAGCGTACTCCCCCTCTGGCCGTGAGGTACTACGAGCTGTGGCGCAGTGAGTGGCTCAGGGACATACGTGTGGACACCGTCTTGCAGATGCAGTATGTAGTCGACAGAGTGGAGCTCGCGGAGCTCGGAGGATGTGTTATAATGGGTTTGACATGTGAGCTGTCATGGTTCGT
This sequence comes from Schizopygopsis pylzovi, assembly GCA_027422435.1. Lineage (NCBI taxonomy): Eukaryota > Metazoa > Chordata > Actinopteri > Cypriniformes > Cyprinidae > Schizopygopsis > Schizopygopsis pylzovi. The sequence continues at coordinate 21,766,571 of CM049825.1, forward strand.
AGTGACGAATCTGCATGTGAGGGTGAGGAGATCGTCAGCAGCGAACTGAGGTGGTATGGTAATGCAGGAGGGCAGGGGTGTGCTTGCCAGTGGCGTGCTGGCGGCGGGTTACTGCTGCCACTGCAGGGTTGGGTGGGAGGGCATGAAAGGTCCAGGACTCTTCATGTGATGCACCTGCTGTGGTGAGGGCATCGTTTTGGTCATTTGAGGGGCTGGAGTTTGGGAGGAAACGTTTAGGATGTCAGACCTGATCTGGTGTTCTCCGGAGGAATGGCAGGTGACTGAGACAGCACTTTCAGGAACTTGAGGAGTTTCATCAGCGGGTGTTTGTTGGACGCTGCTGTGATTTGGAGTATTGGGTGTTGAGTTAGTGTTTAACTCTGTTGCTGGGTTTTCAGGTGGGGTTTCATATCCATCTGAAGTTAGGGTGTTTACTGTTCTCTGAGAGCAAGGTGAAGCAGTGCTGTTTTCTGTGGCTGATTTGTTCAGCTTGTCACTGCCTTTCCGTTTGACAGCTAGTCAGGCTGAATCTGGTTTCTCTTTCTTTTCCCACTTCCGGTCCTCCTCTTTTCGTTGGAAGAACTCTTTCACCATCATTTCCATCAGCTTCTGTGAATCAAAATGCGGTGGTGTTCCTTGTTCTTGTGTGGATTCAGTTTGAGCTCGGTCAGTTTGGAATCTTGGTGACTTCTTTCGTCGATTCCTTGGGCTGACTGCTCCAGGGTGAGTTTGTCGCTTTCCCTTGGAGTTTCCATACGAGCCTGGCTGGTTCCACGATCTATCCCGTGGGCTCTCATGAGGCCTTGCTTGGTCCCATGACTTATCCCAGTGTCGTCCAGGTGAGCGTTGACGTCCACGCGGTCCATCCCATCGGTCATACCTCTGTTTAGGTCGGGTGTCAGCGTGTGAGTATCGTTCTCTGTTGGACGGGGGTGCATTCCATTCTCTGTGTGGTGGCTTAGCGCTGTCTTGGCGTTGGGTGCCCTCTAGAGCCAGTTCATGGTGTTGCGTGTTGAAATCAAGAACTGCTGGGGTTTTTGCGCTCTTTTCTGAGGCCATCTTTTGTTTGTAGTAGGCCTTTTGCACCAAGTCTCGCAACTGCTGAATGTTCATTGTTCGTGGACATGCGAGAACGCCAAGATGGTGGCTTATGCCAGGATGAAGGTTCCTGAGGAAGAGAGTTTTAAAGTTCAGTTCATCTTCCATGTCAGAATCATTGCGAGTTCCAAAATATGCTTGTCTGAGTCGACTATAGTAAGCTTGAGGAGGTTCGTGACGTCCTTATCTCGTCTCCAGGGCAGCCACTAAGCCTTGATCGGACTCAGGGTCAGCAAACTCTTTAATGAGGGCCTTTTTAAGCCGTTGATAATCAGTCTTTGTGTTAACAGGCTGCCGGTCAAGGAAGCTGCGTACTTCAGGACTGGATGTCGTTCGGAGTAAATAGAGTTTATCTTTGTCCGTAACGTTAGGTCGCATTTCCAGATGGAAATCAATATCTTGCAGATACGCTTGGACCTTTTGGCTGTTTGGCACGCTGGGGTTGAATTTGCCAACGTTTCGGGCCAGCTTGTCAAGATCTTTTAGGTCCAAGCCGTGTGACGATCTGCGGCTGGCTGCAGCAGATTCTTCTGGTTCTGTCGTGATATGAAGTTCTTCAGACGGCGCTGGTGAATGTTTTAACACCACCCCCTCTGTCTTATGTTCACGTGTCAGTCCAGGCACGGGTGACTTGGTCCTGCTTGGCAGGGGTGCGGTTGGTGCACGTCCTGTCCTTGACGGCTCCTGGCGTAGTTCGTAAGCGTGCTTGAGTTCCTCTTGGAAACTTTCAGACTCCTCTGTGACGTAGTCGAGCTGTCGTGTTAGGCGGCTGATCTCGTTTCTTGATTCAGCCAAATGAGCTTCGAGGGCCTTGATTCTGCTGGTTTTGTCCCTGAAGTCAGTCTTTGCCTTCTCTAGTAGCTTCTTTGCATACTGTAGCTTGTCTGCACGATCAGCGAAGTCCTCTTTGAGTTGCTGCATTTCGTGGCTGGTAGCTTCTAGAGCCTCTTTTAGCCTGTTGATCTCCTCCTCGGCGCCTTGCTCCACCTCATCGGTCCCTTCCTGTCGTTCACGTTCCAGCTGCTCTATGCGTCGTTGTGCGCTTGTCAGCTCCTGCTGGCGTTGTGCGGCGTGCTTGTCGCTCAGTTTGAGGGTGGCGATGAGTGTGTGACTTAAGCTTGAGGTGATCTTGGCTAATTCTTTGTGATTGTAGTTTTGACTTAGGTCTTGTCTCATGATGCTTGTGATGTTGTCATCTAGTTGGTCCTGTGTCTGATGTTGGAGTGCTTCAGCAGCTTTAGGGAGGATGCTGTCTGTTGTAACACTTAGCCACATTTCCAGTCCTTCCCAGTGACCGACATGTTCTGTTTTGTGAGACATGTTCTGGCGGGTGATGGGGATCTTGGACCGAACTGACACAGACCTTGGATGGGAAACAAAGCAAAACAAAACAAACAAAACAACAGGGGTGTAAATGTGCACAGTGTAGTGTATGCTAGTGTTGGGTGTGATTCTGTTTCTGTGGTCCTCTGTGGTGGGGTGCATGTAATTTGCAGCTTCTGCGTAGAAATTGAGCACACGTAGAGGCAGCACAGCTGGGAAACAGAGGAAGAAAAGCACACTAACAGAATGAGTAACAGGGGTAACAATTGTGTGCTTCACCTTTTCTTGTACGAGAGAGCCTCCTTTCCCTTTTTAGGAAGGAGATCAATCTAAATACGAAGGTGAAGGACAATAAAACTCTTTTAATAGCAGATTTTCTGTTTGTCGCTTTTTGTTAAGTCAGAAGGACGCTTCTAGTCAGAAAATAAGCGAAATTTTCTCTGAGATAGGACTGTTATTACTATTCCAATTTTCTCCTTGATGGAGGAAAACAATAGCAATGAAAGTACTGGCCCCTTAATGGCAATTTGACGCCGCAACGCCGGTTCGCGTGTCTCTCGCACGTGTTTAAATTTCTTTTGCCGATGTCTATCTTCTCATTGCAACTGCTTTAACCTGGGGGATAGGATTTCACAATAGAGGGTAAATGGTAAACAGTTTTGAATGTAGTTCTCAAGTTTCATAAACATCTGTTCAATTGTGACATTTCGCTCTATTCGTGATCTTCCCCTGGCCAAGTCTTAAGCAAACAAGTCAAATTAGAAGTTAGTTACAGGGAGAAAAGAAAAGAGAAATTAAGATTTATTCCCAAGATTTAAAACTAATAATACGTTGGCAGCAAGGTGGTGCTGTTGAGTCGATATGCTTAGGTTGGTTTTGCTGTTTACAGGGTAAACAAACTGACCTAAGTTGAGGAAACCTTAATTTCCCTTTTTGGGGTTTTCTAATTAGAAGGTTAACGTTTCTATGCTCCAAGCTTGGTGAGAAGTGACATTGATTGCATGGTGTCACTGTCACTTCTCCAACACAACACTAGGGGGAGCACTATCTACTCTCAGGCCTAAGTAAAGAGGACTTTATTTAATTTTAACTTAATAAAATTATTTTAATTAAATTATTATTAATTTTATTTGAGTTAATCAGATCACCTAAGGAAATGAAGTATGGCCTACAGGGGGCGCCAGACTTGTGTTAAGTCTGAAATTATAATTAAAATTAGACTTTGTGGTTTCTAATTAAAATGTATGATGTTATAATTAAAATGAATAGGCTCACCTAGGATTAGAAATTACACGTGCAATCTGCAATTGAGTTGATAAACCAATATTGTTGCAAAATGTAAACAGGAAGTGTAATTAATTATTAAATGTAATTAGAATTTTCGAATTCATAATTAATTATTAAATTAATTTACAGCTTCTAAATCACTAGTTTTGGATTCCCATAATAGTAATTAAAATAATTTCCAAACTTAATCATTCCTCATTGTGTCATTACATCAAAGAAAAAAAAATCAATAATTAATCTGTATCCTGATTACTTGTAAATGAAATTAAAAATTTCTGGCCCTCTTGATAATTAAGGTTTTACTGTAGTGGTCAAATTATAAGAGTGTTTATGATTCATAAATGGATACTGTTGTTGCTGGAAGCAGGAATTAAAATTATTTTATTTAAATGAAATTAATTGCAAATTTGCAATTAATTATGACATTCAGTTAACAATTAAAAATTCCTAACAACAGCACTTATCCATTGATGTGTTTTAAAATCATAAAAGCCATTATAATTGAATGGAATCAAACTCACCATATTATCAAGGTACTGAGATAATAATGACTTATCTTCTAATAAAACTGGTACCCACAAGATTTTAATCAACAGTATATTAAACCAACCTGTGAAATTGTTAAACTGATGATTGGGAATAACATTAACACAGCCAGCTTATCCACATGTTAGTCTGTTAACTGGGAAAATAGAGAGAGAGCAAACGGAAACTGTGAGTGGCTTTTTCACACACACCCACTGCATTCACCTCATCCAAGCTTTAAATGCTATGTGCTAATCGTTAGCCGTAATGCTACCAGCATGGTATTTGCTACGAGCTAAAGCTGTTAACTTAGCGCTAATGCTATTTACACGTGGCACTAATAGCAACTGCCCGGAAGGGGTTTTTCTGGTCGCTATGGCAACTCAGTGCCTGTAGGAAAAAAGAAAAATGTGCTCCACGCTTCAGATTAAACAAGCATTGTTCAGACTTGAAATTTTATAGCACATATAATCTCACTCGTTTAGAGCGAGATAAATTTATCTACGGGTTACTTATAAATCATCAAAGCCTCGGCGGGCTATTATGCGAATATCTGTCTGTTTAGACAGCACACATGAAAACAATTCAAAATCGATTGCAAAATTTCTCCCTTTCTCAAAACGACTGGCCACTCCTTTGAGCGCCGTGCGTTTGAATTTCACTCGTGTGAAATCAAATAATGGCTGAGAATTACTTAAATAGCTACTTTAAAAATTCCTACAGCCGGGAGAGTACCGTGGCTGGGTTTGCAGTGGAACACGCACTAACAAAACATTACCACGAAGGCCTTAAGAGAGGGGCAACAAGGAACACGCTCGTTCGCCTCTCACGCGCTTTAAAGCGACTTCATAATTATTTATTTACTGCAGTTTAATTTCTTCTCAACGAGCTCGAGTTAACAGTTACAATCTCTTTCATTCAAAACTCACTGTGTTTCACAAACAAGAATGCAATACCACAAATAACCGTTTGTTTCTCTATATTTACTCAATTTTTCCGGATAAAAGTGAGAAATAGATTTATTGTCTCTGGTTTGATTTTCAGATTTTAATCTTTAATGCCAGCTTTATCCTCCACCATTCTGTAAAAAAACAGTTTAATATGGAGCTCTTGTTTCAGCTCCGGGAATTAGTTATTAAATATTCAATGTTGCTTGATCAACGTAATATTAATATTTAACGTAAGATTTATACTTTGAGTACTCGGCCAGCGATTACTACATCAGTATATCTATTAAATCTCGCTTTTATCGCCCCGTGGCCCCGGTAACAATAAGACGAGATTAATAATTAATCAAGTTATTAGCTAGGTAACGTTATCTTTGGCAAATAAGGACGAAAATACTTAATCACATTCCAGAGACAATTCTTTATAAAAATGGAACAAGGTTTATTCGTGATATTGCTATTCTAACATAAATGGATTACCTAATAAAAGCACAGACATACACACACATACGAGAGTTTTGAGGTTAACTGTTGAAAGAATACCATTCTTTCTATTTCATAACTTAACTAACCAGAAAAAGATCACGAACAAATACGTGTGCTTTGTTACTGCATTCAGATCAAATTTTACCAGTTTAGTCAGAGTTAGGAATGTTTGGTTTGTTACTTGCTTTCGCTGTTGAAGCAGGCTGGACGCTTTGGCTTCGTTTTCCCGCGTGAGTTCAGTTCTTTGTTTCGGTGTCACGTGGTCAGTTCGTGCTCCTTCGGTTGCTCTCGTGTGGAGACTTGAAACTGCTGCGTGACGTCACCGGGAAAGCTCTCCTCTGCAGTCGTTGAATTCGTTGCTCCGTTACGGCTTTGGCCCGGTCTTAGACTTCTTCCGATGGTTGGCTCCGAGGTGAGCGTCCAGCGGACCGGCGCGCGTTGGAGGGCGCAGCTTCGAGGGGTTTCAGCGATGTTCAAGCCATGTTCAAGAGAGTCAAGAGAGTCAGAAGAGAGAGCGCGCGCACTCGCGCGTCGTTTTAAACTGTCCAAGTTTGGACATCCCCAAAGGCGGCTGGTCCAATCAGAGCGTCGGTACGGGGCGGAGCCCCGCCCATGTCCAAGCTTTCTGGGGTTGATGTCCACGTGATCCAATATTTCATTCATTCCGTGGAAGGTACAAACTTACAGATTTTATATGCCTGTTTAGTCACACATGATGCTAAAGCTTAACGGTCATGCACACCAACTTATGGCTTACGACGCCAGCTTCATTTAGAGACTAAACATCGCATTTACCGGGCACACACACATTACAGTTTATGCCGTTTAAAGCATGATTAAAAATTACCCACATTGTCCGAAATAATTCACATTCGAAATCATCACATCAAGCCTATGAGGGAAAGAGTACACATTAATATCCATATATTTCTTTGTGTAGATGTTTTGAAAGTCATGAAATGAACGTGTCTCTTGGATATTTTCTTGTGGCCACTTCTCTTTGTTCTGTGACCGAACGAAATCGCGCGCTTTTGCGCTGATGCGAAGGGGGAGGGGTTTTAGAGAGACGCTGATTCTTTCGGTGACGTGTAGAGACAGTTGAATTCCTGCCGATATACGTTACACAAGAAAAAAAATATATAGAAAAGGGAAAGCTCTAGCTTCATGTGGATGGGGCACTAGTTGCATTACAGGGCTGCTTAAACAAAACCTGCATGGGCCCAAAGGTGCAAAAGTTGCTCTGGGCCTGAACAGGCTGGCCCACACTGGGCCATTATTGGATTAATGTTGGCAGTCCCATAGTGTGGGCTGCTCACAGAGAGCCTGCGGTGAGCCCAAAGCTATGGGCCTCGCCTGGGCAAGCACGCACCGGGCCCCTCAGCAGCATGTTTGCAGGCTAGGCACATCAGCTATCAACATTGGCGCAGACAGACATAGTGCTTACTTAATTTCTAAATGTAATGGGCAACAGAGGACTGATATAACTCCCCCCTCCCGGAAGGCATGACCCGCTTCATAACAGTTCCACTGGGGGGGGTCAGGCACTCTGGAGGCCCCTCAGGATAGACATGGACGAGGAGTCACGTGACTCTTCGACAGCGATGCACGCTTAGTTTTTTGCTCTGCTCACTTTGCCATATATTGTATAATCCTGTCAGTAAATTTTAAACCACTCTGCATTGGACCCATCATGAGTACTTCGGCAGACAAAGGCGATCGGAAAAGAGAGATTGAGCAATCCCCACAGAAGAAAAAATTCAAAGATTCCACCATCTCTAGGGAGGACCTCGACCATGCTATTGTTAACAGTGTTAAGCTAGCCCTTAAAGAGCAGCAAAGCACTTTGAATTCGGTTGTGACTTCGGCAGTCAAAGATGCGGTGGACTCTGTGCTGATTCCAGCTTTGCGCGAACTGCGTGAGGACATACAAGCGACCAACAAGTCTGTTAAAGAACTAAGAGAGGACCTTGAGGCGATATCTACCACGGCGAAGCAGACGCGTGACCGGGTTGATTCTGTTCAAGCAGCTGCACGTGAGGATAGGAGTACAGTCACGGACTTAAGAAATCAGCTGGAGCGACTCACCGAGAAGATGACAGATATGGAGGATAGGAGCAGGAGCAACAACGTGCAGCTGGTGGGGTTGCCAGAAGGGGCGGAGGGCTCCAACGCGGCTGGTTTCCTTAGAGTTGGTCTTTCCAAGTGGATTCCTTCACTGAAAGGCCGTGACATTGAGATTGACCGGGTACATCGTGTGTATGACGGAGGGAGAAGCTCCGATCGGCCGCGTACTCTCATCTTCCGTGTACTAAGATGGCATGATAGATCGGAGATCCTGAAAGGTGCTCGGCAGGCTTATCCGGTGAAATGCGCACAGGACAATGTCACATTACTATTTTTTCCCGACTTTAGTCCAGCCACAACGGGAAAGGGCCCCCAACTACCAGGAGAAAGGCCTTTAATCCGGTTTTGAAGAAGATGACTTCACTTGGTCTCCAACCCTTCCTCATCTATCCGGCGGTAATTAAACTACGGCACAAAGTGGAGCAGAAAAGTTTCAACTCCTCTCAGAAAGTGGAGGATTTTATCAACTCCCTGTCTCAGCAGAAGACGTATGCCGCGGCTCTACGGGAAGGCAACGGGAAAACAGCAGCCACCATCTCTCCGAACCGGCGGGAGGGTCTTGATGGCCGGGATGAAGGTGGTCCTAGCTGCCCAGTAGGGGAAGATGGCAGGATGGGCATGGATGCTTGCTGAACCTGTTTTTTCCCCTTTCTTCTCTCCTCTCTCATACTGGGATATTGTCCCTATCCGGTACAAGGATCTCTTTGCTGGTGAGACTAACACCCCCTTTTTCTTTTGTGGAGGGGACTGATGGAGAGTTGGTTTAATAATTATTATTTAATTCATTTTGTATTTTTTGGCGGTGTGAGCCTCTCGGGGGACATGTCCTGCATTGAAGTGGATCGGTCACGTACCATCACTATTTTTTGTTGCCTAATCAGACCTACGTTCTCAGTAATGTGCGGCCTGAGTTGTTTCTTGTATATGGTTTTCGGTTGTTCATGTTTCTATGTTGTTTTTATTTTTTACAACAGACATTTATACTTGTTACCCTATTTCTAAAATTATTTTTCACCTAGGAGGTTTGGTATTTAAAATGCACATCAGCGTTTACATGTTACTTATGGAATGCTTTTTTTCATTTATTGAATACAAATTTGTGACTATGAATATTCAATGCATACTCTAAATATTTTATCACTGAATGTGAATGGTTTAAATTCTGCTGTTAAACGAACCCGTGTGTTAGAATATTTACACCGTAAATCTATTTCCTGTGCCCTAATACAAGAGACACATTTAAAACAATCTGACGTGGCACGTTTTCAGAATAAGCATTATAAGTTAGCAGCCTTTTCCTGCGCTCTCAATAAAACTAAGGGGGTGCTTATCCTTGTTAACCGGAAGTTAAATTTAACAATTGAAAACTTTGGTAGTGATGAGAGGGGTAGATTTGTTTTTATCCGATGCAAACTATATAATAACAGGTTAGCATTGGTCTCTATTTATGGTCCGAATGAGACAGACTGTGTAAATTCCTTACACAGATTTCCGAAACTCTACTTGAGCAGATCGATTGTCCTCTAGTGGTGGGTGGTGATTTTAATGCTGTCGTAAATCCTGCTTTAGATAAATCTCAATCTGATACAACAGCCAATTCATCATCTAAATTACTGAACAAATTTATCACTGAGCTCAACTTAATCGATCTTTGGAGAATTCAGAATACTACATCTAAGGACTTCATTTTTTTTTCTAATAGACATAAGACTTTCTCTAGAATAGACTACATATTTCTCAGCCCATCTTTAATTTCGTCTAATTCCTCCATCTCTATATTACCAATTTTATTATCTGATCATTCTGCTGTGTTGTGCAGTGTTTCTCTTTCCGATGTTAAAGCCAAGTCCCCTAGATGGCATTTTAACATATCATTATTAAGTAATCAGACTTTCATTATTTCTCTAAAGGAATATATCAAGGAATTTTTCAAAATTAATATGCCCTCGAATGTGGATCCTCAAATAATGTGGGAAACGACTAAGTGTGCTGTACGAGGTTTCTGTATATCCTTCTCTTTTACTCTTGCCAAAACGAAAACCCACCAGTTTACACAATTAGACAGAGGTGGAAAGAGTACAAAAATATTCTACTCAAGTAAAAGTACCATTACATTACTGAAATTTTACTTAAGTACAAGTAAAAGTACCAGTCTAAAAATATACTCAAGTAAAAGTAAAAAGTAGCTCATTTAAAATTTACTCAGAGTAAAAATTACTTAGTTACATTTTAACAATGGGAGGGAGGAAAAAATGGGATAGACCAAAGGTGTCAAACTCAGTACCTGGAGGGCCACAGCCCTACACAGTGTAGATATTACCCTAATTAAACACATCTGATACAGCTAAACTAATCATTTAGGCTTATTTGAAAACTACATGGTGTGTGTGTTGGAGCAGGGTTGGAACTAAACTCTTTAGGGCTGTGGCCCTCCAGTAACACCCTCCAAAGTTTGGCACACCTGGGATATGGGCCTATAAATCTCAAACTAGGTGTTTTTAATTAAAGGAATCAGTTATTTAGAATAATAACACATTTAGGCTGTTACCAGGGAAATTAAATCAGTATCAACAAAATTAATCTTTGCAATGCAGAGGGAACGCAGAAGCTTCATCTGAAGTGGCATAGATGTATTACACACTGACATGAATGCATTTAGCCTGCAGTTACAAATGCAGAAATAATGTTTTGATAAATAAGACATAAAATGTGACCCTGAACCACAAAACCATAAGGGTCCATTTTCCTAAATTGCGATTTATACATCATCTGAAAGCTGAATAAATAATATTTCCATTGATGTATGGTTTGTTATGATCGGACAATATTTTAAAATCTGGAATCCAAAACAATCCAAATATTGAGAAAATCTCCTTTAAAGTTGTTCAAATTAAGCTCTTAGTTTTGATATATTTACAGTAGGAAATTTACAAAATATATTAATGGAACATGATCTTTACTTAATATGCTAATGATTTTTGGCATAAAAGAAAAATGTATAATTTTGACCCATACAATGTATTGTTGGCTATTGCTACAAATATACTCCAGCGACTTAAGACTGGTTTTGTGCTCCAGGCCAGGGTCACAAATGTTAAATAGTCATTTGAAATACAAAAATAAAAAGATACTTTAAATGTTAAATTAGAACCACCAGTAGGTGTCAGCAAGTCACTCATAAGTGAGTCATTGCGATTGAACAGAATCATTTAAACGGTTAATTCAAGGAATGAAACACCATCATTGCTCAGAGTCAGAGACGCAAAACTGTGCTATGGTGGCTGTGTTTGGTATTATTTTTGTTGTCGAAATAGAGCAAAAACAGGTCTTTAGACTTGCGTCTAAAACGCAAGTCTCTTAATTAACTTCTTGTTTTTTGAACTGTTGTAAAAAGCAAAACTACAGGCCTGTGTAATAATGGTGATTTTTTTGAGAAAAACGGCATTCTTCATGTGATGTTGACTTACTATATTAAATTATATAAATATATACATTTTCTGCTTCTATATCTTCAATTTTGTGATCATTCTAAACGCATTTTAACAGACTGAATGCACGATGCACGCGGACTAGTCTAATCTAACGTTACTAGATTTCACGGCACACTGTTTAGAGTGATTTGTTTGTTTTTTGGCAAAATACTGATAATGTCAAATCGCACATCGTTAAAACAACAATTACTATATTATCTCAGATGATATTGCACACCCTGCACCACTGTCTTTTTGGCTCATTTGTGCAAAACCTTTTGCTAAACCGTCAAAGCTTCATTTTAACCACCAATGCAACGATGTAAGTATTTACCTTACATTACCTCTACATGCTTGCGAAGGGCGATGTCAATATGTTATAAGCTGCTAGTTTGGTCTCCCGAGGCAAACACAGCTTACACTGCATAATAGAGCATGAATATGGCCAGGGGTTCACTTCATTCCTTTGAGTTCAACTTCAGCAGAATACGACGAGGTTTGGTTTTCAGCTGGGTCTGCACCATTAACGCCTGTCTTGTTCGTCTGCATCTTTCTTGTGATTTTTAGCGCCAGTTTCTTCTTCTGTCCATTATTTGCTGCAGTTGTTTCCACGGAGCGATTTTTTTTTACTCAGTAACGAATGTGTTTTAAAATGTAGCCAAGTACAATACTTCACACAAAATATACTTAAGTAAAAGTAAAATTACAGATTAAAAAAATTACTTAAAAAAGTACAAGTACACAAAATAGCTACTCAATTACAGTAACGCGAGTAAATGTAATTCGTTACTTTCCACCTCTGCAATTAGAAAATAAAATGCAAACATTACAAAACCTACAAAAACAAAATTTTACAGAGCAACAGGCTACGCAGTTGTCCTCTTTAAAAAAAGAATATGACTTACTTTCACACTCAAAGGCAGAATTTATTTTACATAGGACTAGGCAAAAATATTATTTTGAATCAGAGAGACCTAGTCACTTATTGGCCCTTAGGTTGAAAGAATGTGAGTCTAAGGCATATATTAGCGCAATAAAATCATTGGATGATCAGGTTACCACGAACCCTGTGGCAATTAATTAAATAGTAGTAGTAGTTGCCCTTTATTGTCACTAGTAACAAGTACCAGCGAAATTAGCCATCCACCTGTCCATACATACACAACATACATATGACAACGGGGTAGACAGAACAGGAAGACAGGGTATGTAAGAAAAATACAGCATTTACATGAGGAAAGAGAGGAGGAAAAAAATTTTTTTACCCCCAGACTATGCTCCATTGGGGAGTACAGTGTGAGAACAGAAAAAAACACCTCAGCACAAAAGCACATATACCATAAACACATGACTTGCAACAGGGGGAACATATCCAGCTCTGGCAAGCAGCCGTCCGGTCCGGTGCCATTTATTACGGCGCCGGTCGCAGACCTGCTCGACAGGTGGCGGTAAAAAGCGTTCGGAGGCAGATGATCGGGGAGGGGAGTAATGTCTGTAATGGGGGAAGGGAGCAAGAGAGTCTACTCTGCATCGCTCTCTCAGGGTAGTTTATCCAGCATGACCTTGGCCAAGCCGGCCGGTACGGGGGAGCCAGAAAAGATAAGATTAAATTTTGTTGTGTCTTTTGGGGCGAACCGCTGCGTATCTTCACAGCTTTATTCTCTCTGTCCATTCTGGTCTCTGAAATCATCAATTTTCACTTGCAAAGCCGTAAGTTTCAACATGATGGCATCCATATTCTGGTTTATAGTCTCAGTCTCATTGCTGACCGCTCTTCCCACGGCTTCAATCAAAACGGGCAGCCTTGTGAGGCTTTGGACAGCTGTTCCCGTCTTCCGAATTTTCCGATAACCCAGGGCAAAGCCTAATCCAATCAGCAGAATACCTGTTATCATGGTGCCGAAAAGGTAGATATCCTCAGCGTCCTCCACAGAAAGAGCCGCCAGACATACGATTTGCCACCTCTCCCACGCATCCCTCGTATATCCGGCCGCGAACGTCCCGTCGGGACAAACGGGTTCCCCAGTTAATTAATTCCCCAATTAATTAAATATTTAAAGGTTTTTACTCAAATCTGTATAAAGCCGAAACAGATTTTGATGAACCAATTTGTAAGCAGTACTTAGATAAATTGGAATTGCCTCGGATCTCACAGATGGATAAAGAATCTTTGGAGGACCCATTAAGTTGGAGGAGCTCCACATCTCTGTAAAAGCCTTCAAAAGGGCAAATCGCCGGGGCTAGATGGTCTCCCCCTGAATTATATCTAGAAATTTGGGATTTGGTAGGGATACTTATGCTTAATTCATTTAACTTTGCAATTGAATGTGGGACATTTCATAGAGATCAAAAAACGTCACTGATATCATTACTTCTTAAAAAAGGGAAAGATCCATTAGACTGTTCCAGCAACAGACCGATTTCGCTTATCCCATGTGATCTAAAAATCTATGCAAAAGTTTTTGCTTCTCGTATGGAGAAGATAACTCATAGTTTGATCAAGGAGGACCAAACCGGTTTCATCAAGGGGCGCAATGCGTCTGACAATATGCGTCGACTCCTTCATATTCTTGACTTTGCAGATTCTCATCCAAGCCCTTGCGCGTTTTTTTTCACTGGATGCAGAAAAAGCCTTTGACAGGCTAGAGTGGAATTATATGTGGGCAGTTCTGCAGTGTTTCGGCTTCGGTGAACACTTAATTTCTATGATTAAGACATTATACCACTCACCTACAGCATCAGTCATAATTGGTAATATTATTTCCCCCCCATTCCCTTTACAGCGGGGAACAAGGCAGGGATGTCCGCTCTCCCCTTTATTGTTTTGTTTATCTCTTGAACCCTTAGCACAAGCCATCAGGAAATCTGAAGTATCGATTAAGATTCATGATCTTAATCATAGTATTTCATTATACGCTGATGATATTATTCTATATTTAGACCATTTTGATGTTTCAGTATCTAGTATAATTAAGGAATATGACAATTTCAGTAGCTTATCAGGATACAAAATAAATTGGAGCAAATCTGCTTTAATGCCAATTAACAATGTTAAATTTAATTCTTCTATTCCCTCATTTATCCCTATTAAGGAATCTTTCATCTATTTGGGCATTACCATACATAAAAACATCCATAAGATTGCCAGAGACAATTTTAATAATATTTTAGTTAAGGTCAAAAATGACATTCAAAGATGGAAGAATCTTAAAGTCTCTCTCCAAGGAAGAATCTCCACTGTTAAGATGAATCTGTTACCTCGATTAAATTTTTTCTTCTCTATGCTACCTCTTTCTCCCCCTCCAGGTTACTTTAAGGAGATCAACTCTATAATTTCTAAGTTTATCTGGAACGATAAGCGCCCCAGAATTAAACTTATCACATTACAACATACCAATCTCGCAGGAGGATTGGCTGTACCAAATTTTGAATTGTACTATTGGTCGTTCCAGCTTAAGGCTCTACATAATTGGGTTGATCCTCAATCTACAGTTTCATGGAGAGTGATCGAAGCTGACAGGGTTAAACCAAATAGACTTCAAGATATTTTATTTACTGGTACGGGAAAAAAGGGGATAATTATAAACTTCGTCCGGTTATGGCTAACTCCATTAAAATCTGGAAAACGGTTGAACGTCGGATAGGAGGACACTTCAAATTTTGTAACAGTACACCTTTATGGCACAATTTAAATTTTGTATGCGGAAATCGTCCATTTATTCAACCTTCTTGGTCTTCTTTAGGTGTAAACACGTGCGGTGATATATATGATAACCAGGGCCTCTGTTCATTTCAGACATTAAGAACCAAATTTTGTCTACCAGCATCCGCATATTTTGTCTTTCTTCAATTGCGTTCTGCTCTCAAAGCATATGGTGTTTCCTTGGTCCTCTCCCATTTCCTCCCATCCTATGCGGGATTGGATTGCATCATCTGCTGGTCGGCCATCTGTTTCTTTAATATATAATAAAATTATTGATTGCATTACAAAACCTCTTTCTATTAAAACTATTTGGAATAAGGAATTATCTGGCCTTAATTTGTCTGTCGACTGGGAGAGAGTGTGGTCTAATCTCAGCTTAACATCTAAAAATTTGGCTCATCATCTTATTCACGTCAAAGTCATTCATAGAGCATACATAACTCCTTACAAAAGATTCAAAATGAAACTAGAACCAAATTTTAACTGCCATATATGTAATACTGCATCATCAGGTACTTTTCTCCATATGTTTTGGGAATGTCCTATCGTCACTACTCTATGGACGCATGTAAACTTGGTTCTATCATCCTTACTACAAATTGATTGGTTTGCTAACCCAAGTTTGTGTCTTCTTAATGATGATTCTGGTCTCTGTATAAGTTCAATGCAAAAGAGAATGTTGTTTGCCGGTTTTACAGCTGCGAAGGAGACAATAATACAGAACTGGTTTACACCGCACATGTGTGGAAAAACATATTGGATCCATAGCCTTCTGCAAATAGTGACTTATGAATGTACAACAGCACGAATCAATGGGGCCAAGCCTTTGATCATGGATGCTTGGCAGTGTTTTCTTTCTGATATACGTGATGATATAAAGGAGTGATTTGTTGTGTTCTTCTAGTCCTTTCCTCTCTTCCTCCCTTTTGACTGAACTTTGAGATATTGAGTATGTGTCTGTTGTTTTGTTTTGTTATGTATGTTATGTTATGTATGAAAAAAAAAATGTTGATAACAAGGATAGATATGGACAGAAAGACAGGACGGGGACCTCCAGAGCAAAACAGACAGATCGGAGGCCATGGCAGAGCTGGGAGCTCAGGAGGTCATGGCAGATCGTCTTCGGGGGCCTTGGACTCGGTCCCCTCGGCCCGGCCCCTACAGCCGGAACCCTTTCTACCCCCCCCAAAAAAATTCCCTGTGGTAGTTAAGGGGTATCAGCAACCCTCCGGGGCTAAACACACAGGAACAGGACAGTCCACACTGGAACAAGACACTGCACAGGAGCAGTATGCCCTCCGTGGGCAAGCTCGGAAGCTGAGGTCCATTCTGGGCATGACGTCACAGGGCCCTCACAGGGTTGCCTCAGGAACCCCTTCCACTTCTACGACAGGAAGGGCAGTTTGCTGGGAATGGCTTCCGTGGCCATGACTAGAAGAGCCGCCTGTCCTCGACGAGTCTCCATGGACAAGACAAAACAAGACATGACTGGGATTAAAACTGCTCCTGTGGACACAACAAGGCTTAAAACCATACCTCTGGGGACATTGCACGGTACTCCCGTGATGTGGACTGGATCTACGGGACCAAGTCAGCGGCGGGCCGGCGTGCTTGAGTCAGCGGCGGGCCGGCGTGCTTGAGTAAGTGGATGAACTGGAGGCGGGCTTGTCACATGTGCTCCAGGCGGGCTAGGGTAAGCCGCGGACGGCGGTGGACATGACTTCCGAGCCGCGGATGGCGGTGTCGATCTCCCCACGAATGGCGGGCTTGGATGAGCCGCAGACGGCGGCGTCAATCTCCTGCGAACGGCTGGCTTGAGGGCTAGCGGACTCGCAGCGATCCCGCCAAACTCCCACGCTATGCAGTCCCGGGCTAGGGCGGATGGATAAGCGGTGACTTCCATGCCACGGGGGACAATACAAGCAGGAACCAAACAAAAGACTTTCAAAAACTGAACAAAACAAAACCAGGTGAAGGGGCGCCGCTTACAGTTTAGGTCTGGTCTTCTGTCACGGTGCACAAACGAGGGGGATACAGGAACACGCAGACGAGGAGTAAACTCAAATAATAGTCTTTAATAAATCCAAACAAGGCAGGGCAAGACAAGGCAAGGTAGACACAGACAGGAACACCGGGGAGTAACGAGTAGACCAGACCACACGAAACTGAACAGGCAGGAACTTAAATACACAGGTTAGTGACTAAACACACGACTGGAACAGATTTAACTTATAATCACATTAAACAAGGACAGGAAATAAACCAAATATGGACACAAGAGGTAGGAACACATGACACACACGACAGAGGACTGACAGAAATACAATTTCCAGGAGTAGTAGGAGAATACATTGTTTTCTTTGCACACAAAAAGTATTCTCGTAGCTTCATAACATTACGGTTGAACCACTGATGTCACATGGGCAATTTCATTGATGTTCTTGCTACGTATCTGGGCCAAGGAACATTCCAGTTGTGTCGCTGTATATGCAGGGGCTGTATATGTTTTTTTCCAAATAGCGATTTTTTTAAAACGTTTCAATTAAGAACATGGGTGCAAATATATATATGTACAGGACTGTGCAGAGCACAAAACAAGACTGTCATAATTTTTAAATAAATTATTTAAGCCGAGAATACTTTATGGGACTCTCTGGATGATATGGCCTCAGTGTGTTCTGGGTACCCTTTGGTTTCAAGTAAGCTCGTGAAAATTCTTGATTTTAAGGGGTATCTACCCTTTCCCCTTAGCCCTACCCCTTGATAAAAACGAGAATTGGGACAGCCCTTACTCTCACGTGAATGCGCAAAACTAAGGGGAAGGGGTAAGACAGAGAATTGGGATTCACCCTAAACCTTCAAATCTGCTTTGTAATAGACATGCTTATAATTAAAGAACAAGGCATTTATAGCTGTATTTATACACTTCTTACTAATAAATGTTGGTATTATGCTTTATAAAGTATGAACTGACTATTTACCAATACTTACCTAATGATTCATATTGTGCAGTTATTGTAAAGTTTTTCCAAATTATGTTGTCAGTGCCCTATAAATTAACTGGTTCTATTACTTTTTTTTGTCCCTAAAACTGATAAGGCCTAAGACATTTCTTAAGCTGTAATGCTAAATAACATTCTCTCTCTCTCTCTCTCTCTCTCTCTCTCTCTCTCTCTCGGGGCACAGCGGCCACATGCATTTACAGTAACCCTCTGGCAGTCTGGTTTTAAGGGATACAGCAATTAAAGGGTTAATCCAAACCATCAAGTCTGTGAAACACACACACACACACACACACAGAACAACATATACAAATTTGGTAACACTTTCGAAAAGGTTTTAGTTATTAACATTAACTATATTAATTAACATGAACAATACTTATAAAGCATCTATTAATGTTAGTTAATAATCAAAACGTAAACATTATTAACATTTAAAGTTTTATCTGTTAACATTAATTAATGCACTATGAATTAACATCAACATTTTGATTAACATCAACAAACATTAATAAATGCTGTGAAAATATATTTTTCATTGTTAGTTCACGTTAGTTAATGCATTTACTAATGTTAACAAATGAGACATTATTATAATGTTCCCAAACCTTTTAATGATTTATAAGCATTTTTTTAACAATTTATTTTCCATGAACTAACATGATTAATGTTTACTAACACAAATAAATACATTAAATATATATTTGTCATACTTAGTTGATGTAGTTTCTGTACTGTGAATTAATACGAACATGACTATTTTTACTAACTAAAATTAAAAAGATAAATAAATGCTGTAAAAATATATTGTTCATTGTTAGTTAATGCATTAACTAATTCAACCTAAGATAATTTATTGTAAATTGTTACCAACTCATTTTCTGATCTGTAACCATTTAAAAAATATATTTAAATAATCTATAAGCACTTGTGAAATAATTATATAAAATACATTAACAGTAAAGTACATAATAGCCTATTTCATGTATTTGTTTCTTATTCTAATTAATTGAACTGAGCAGTAAAGGGTCAGTCTTAAGATATGCCTTATCCTATCAGTGAGAGGGAAGGATTATATCAAACTTAATGATTTTTATTTTAAAGATAAAAAAATGAATGCTCTTTAAGCGTTTCTACAATAAATATTTAAACCTATGGCAGCACAAGACATTCACTGATTTCATGCATTATTTTTTAAAGATATTTAAATGACTGATCCTTTTATTCTGGTGATTAAAGATATGTTTAAAAGTCTCTCTCTCTCTCTGCCTATCTGTCTCTCTTTGTCTCTCTCTCTCTCTCAATTCAATTTCAATTTCATTTCAATTTAAGTGTGCTTTATTGGCATGACAAAAACTATACATTTGTATTGCCAAAGCAATTGAAGCTGGGCTGCTTAAAAATAGTGCACGTTTGAATTAACAGAAAGAAAAATAATAATAGTCATAGAAATAATACAAATATTTAAAAAGTATTAAGCATTTAGTGCAAAATCCTCTCTCTCTCTCTCTGTCTGTCTCTCTTATCAATCCCCCCTCAATCCCTGTCACACTGAACAGACAGCCCCACCCACAAACACACACACACGCACACGCACACGCACACACACACAAAGAGAGAGCAGATTGTGATCAAATGCCTGATAGTTTTTTAATTTTCTCTCATCCATAGAGTTTTGTAAAGTCATGAAACTAACCATACTTCCGCAGAATGACAGCATGTAAGAAGTTTTGAAGTTTTTGGAAACTGCACTTTAAAGATATAAGAACATTTCTGCTATCTTTTTTTACCCTCACTTTAATAAACCTCTATTTCAACACCGTTCAAGCCAGGGGCGTAGCCATCATTTCAAAAGTGGGGGGGGGACGGAATGTCTAGTGTTATACCTGTTTTTTTTCAGTTAACCCTAGTCTAATCTACAGGTTTTATTTTTAATCATACCTTTTTGCTTAATATGTTTTATGATTATATATGATTATAAAACAGAAGGAAAGAAAGAAGGAAATACAACAGCTTGTCACTGGGATAGTACCCTTAAAAAGGACATCTTTGTACCTTATTTACTCCCAAGAAGTTTCATAGTTGTACATATTGGTACTAATGTGCACCTTTTTGAGTATAAGTTACAAAGATGTCCTTATAAGGGAACTATTGTTTACATATTTCAAATTGTATTTTGTGTATGTTGCATGTACAGTACATGGCACACGGTAATGGATACTTGCACATTCACATTCCACTTTATTCTGTTTTATTATACAGTTATTACTTAACCTCTCCAACTTTTCTTGAGAATATAAAATATTTATAATGCATTTATGATACTTGGTTTTTGAGTGGGTTTAACTCATATCCATTCATAATTGATTTTTTGTGAATCTGATTACATGCTTAATAACAATAACACATTCACAATTTTGTGTATTATATAGATTTTTGTGTTTTTGACTCAAATCTGTTCAAAAGTCATTTGTTTGTGAATCTGATTACAATACTTTAATTGTTAATATACAAAAAGGCATTCAAAACAAACTATTGCAAATAAACTATGTATTGAGCTCAACTGACAAACATCTCAAGGTATGTAGACCTAAATCAATTAAACAATGAGATGAAATAAACATTTAGTGACATTTCCTTTAAGATTTCTGGCTGGTTTGTTTAAAAGTAGTAGCTTTTTGACACAGTATTAAAATTAACATATTTAAACATATAAAGCTACTTAAAACTGAAGTATAAAAAAGTACAAATTAGTCTGATTAATCTATGTTACATTTACATTTATGCATTTAGCAGACGCTTTTATGCATGCATACTTGACTGAAATACATTATGTAGAATTGGCAGAGTTAAACATGTCACAACGCTGTAAAATCTCAGTTCAACATTATCTTTATTCTTATTTGAAGGGTTCTGATAGCATACATACGTGTTCAAATAAAAGACGTTACAAAAGATTTACAAAAAATACACTGAAAATAAGTGCATGTTTGTCCAGGCAGCTTTTTCTCTCTCCATATAATTAACATCAAAACTAGCTAATTATTCAACAAGAGCAATAGTCAGTCACTCAACACTGTGCAACACTATTCGGAGACCACATGCCAACTTACGCAGCTTGACTTTTTCGTAAAAAACGGAGTGAAGAGTTTTTTTTGCCGCTTTGAACACATAGCGACCTCTATGAATGTTGTCTACTACAGCGCGGGACCGCGGGTGCGAGCTAGGGCGTGTCCTAATGTGACAAACTTAGTGACTGGTTGCCATGGAAACGTAAATGACATGTATAGACTATCTTGTCTTTTTAAAATATTTTAATCATTCTTCATTTATATACATTGCTCCATTAAAACCTCAACATGTTGAGAACACAACTGTCCAATGAAAAATGCGGGGGATGAATTTACTTTTTATAAAAAGTGAGGGGGACACGTCCCCCGCCTAATCTACGCCCCTGGTTCAAGCTATCCACAAGCCTTTCGCAATTTAGCATCTTCGGTGTCTTGGCATCATGTTGACAAAGTTTGGTGTGAACTACTTGTTTCTTCTTGGAGTATGAATTAATTTGCAGCTTGATTATTCCAGAAATTGACATTAAAACAAAAATAGCCGGCTTCCTGTTGGTCGTAGCTAATGAGTGTAAATTAGAAAGTTGTCCGGCTTGATGAGAACAATATATGTACTGAGTTTGGTGACTGTAGCTAAAGTTAACCCCCCGAAATTTGAAAAAAGGTGGCGCTTTAGAGTGCCTCCTCCACGTCCGTTTATGAGCTTTTGCCAGTGTCAATCTATAATTAATAATGATGTGTGTGTTATGAAATTCTAAACATCTTAAGTGCCTCAAAATCACCAGAAAAGAAAATTGAGGTTTGACACGTTGTCATGGCAACAGTATTTTAGATATCAATATACCCTTCACAGTTTCTCATTGGCCGTGTTTTGTCATTATTCTGATGAAGTTTGAAGCAAATTGGGTAAAAGTAAGATGCTGAATTCAAAGCATTTAGAAAATGACACACTTCCTGCTGCCAGTTGGTGGCACTATAACCTCGACTCATAATTGTCACATCGATGCGATCGGCTTCATACACCGAACAAACCACTGAAGTGTGATCAAAATCAGACAATGTATGTGGACTTTATTAGACACTTCCTGTATTTCAATTCTCGCCATAACTTCATCGCCTCGCCACGGGCAAACCGTTCGAGATATCAAAAATCCCTCCGCAATTTAGCATCCCCAATGTCTTGAGATCACGTTCACCGAGTTTGGTGCTCGTGTGTTGAAAATCCTGGGAGGAGTATTTCAAATTCCAGAGCATGTGCTTTTTAAACAGCCCTGGATAACCGACTTCATGTTGGGCAGAGCCTATGACATGCAGCGCAAAAGTTGTTCGGCTCAATGAGATCTATATGTGTACCGAGTTTCATATGAATACATGCAAGTATGTGTGAGCTATACATCAAGTTTTCTGATGATGTTCCAGGGGGCGCCATAGAGCCTCTGTGCCACGCCCGGGTCCCAGCCTCAGCGGCGTCCTAACTGCCGCGGGTTCCAATGTGTGTGCAAATTTTCAAGAGTTTTTGACCATGTTAAGCCCCCCAAAAATGCCCGGATAGTCCAAAAAATAAATAAAAAGAATCTTAAGGAAAACAATAGGGCCCTGCGCCTTTCTGGCTTGGGCCCTAATAATACCGGCAGGGCTGAGGGTCCCAATGGCGGGAATCAATATAGAGTTCGGTTTTACAAGGGCACACTTCCACGCGCACACACACCCGTGCAGTCTGATCACACTATCAAACACTCGAAGTTTACACCACCGCACATGATAAAGAAGAACCACCACCACAAGGAGGAAGATCAATCCACCCGCGGGACCCCAGCTCCTGCAAATAAATCACAAATAAATTACGAAACTATAGAAATTAACTTAACAATGGCAATATGGACGTCACTAATGAAGCAAGTTTTTCACACAGGGCCATGTGGGTTTAGATTTTGTTTTCCCTTCATTTAAAAACTGCATGTTGTGTTTACTTGTGTTATCTCTGAATAATGTTTAAATTAGTTTGATGATTTGAAACATTTAAGTGTGACAAACATGCAAAAAAATCAAATAAAATCATGAAGGGGGCCAACACTTTTTCACACCATTCTATGTATATATATATATATATATATATATCATTCATTTTTGCACACCATTGATGCGCAGTAGTACAGTGTTTTCTTCAAATGCGTGTGAGATGAGGCAGCTGAACTCTCCTGCATCAGCGTGAGTGAGATTGATGAGTTTGATGGAGAAGTTTCCATGCAGATACTCTACAGGGAAACTTACAGTTCTTTTCTTGTACTGCTGGTCCTGTTTCTCTAGTGAATCTTTACCCTTGATTATATCATACACAATCTTGCCATTTGTGCCTCTCCAATGGACATAAATGTCTTCTTTTTGAGGACATTCATTTGAATAACATTGCAAGATGACAGAACCACCAATAAAACCCTCTTCTGTGATCCGCAGATACACTGAAATGACAGAAATGTTAACTGTAAACAGTTTGGCAATTACACATTTGTTTTTTATTTAGATTTTTTTCATTAAAATGTTACATTTACTTACAAAAAATAAATTAATTAAAAACAAATTGAATAAACAAGTTATAAAACAATTTTCTCAGAGAAGCAGAAATAGTACAGCCCAGTAAAATATTTTACATGTTTTATTCAACCCTCTACACAACTTCGGTAGTGCACGGAGCTAATCTCATCGCTCATCTATTATGTCCCTGGTTTGATGTCAGCAAATTCTTATTTAAGAACCATGCATATTATCAGAATTTTGCATTTTATATTATTATTATTATTAGTAAAATTATAGTATTAGTATTTTTTCAGCAAACACTAAATTACCAAGCATCACTACCAGCCAATGAGTTAAAAAAATGGACTATTTGTTATTATGAAAAATGGTTATTATGGTTTCAAATGGTAATTGTTATGGTTTCAAATAATATCATGTATGAATGTGAATCATTCTCTCTCTCTCGCTCACACACACACACACACACACACACACACACACACACACACACTTGCAATCTAAATTATTCAACCCCTGTTGCAAATCAGGTTTATTGGCTAAATGTATAGACTTTTAGCTGTTTGCAATGAACAAATCACAAACATAAGTAATTGAAATAGCTAAATACATTGATTGATTCAAGAGGTTTCCCCAAATTCAACTGAAAATACAACTTAATGATTTCTGCAGCCTCAAAATTATTCAATCCCCTTTACAGAATCTCACACAACAGCACAAATCTGCAAAACAGGTGTTATCTCAAGCACACCCGATACAACTAATCAAGGGCTTCTTTAGTTGCACCAGGTGTGCTTGAGCTAGAAAAAGGAAGCTATCAACAGCTGTAACCAGATTTCTGAGAAGGCAGGTTCAGAAAAACTCTCGAGTCACTGCAAAAGACCTGCAGCAAGACTTGGTGGTAAATGGCACTGAGGTTTCACAGTAAGGCACGTACTAAATGCAGACCGTTTCCATGCCAGAACTCCAAGACATACACCACCACTGACCCAAAAGCACAAGAAAAGTTGGCTCCAGTTTGCTCAAAATCACATAAATAAGCCACAGAAGTTTTGGGATTCGGGGCCTGATGGTGGCTGAACAAACTCAGAATTACAGGATTAGTTTTGAGTTGACAAAACCAAGCCAGACCAATCCAGCTTTGTTGGTACCATGATGCTCGCTGATCATCAACTTTCTCTGTCAACTCAGACTTTGAACCTGAGTCAGGGCTCTAGACTAACTTTTTGCACTGGGTGCGCCTAACTTTTTTTCTTAGGTGCACCAGCACAAAAGTTAGGTGCACCAAAATTTTTATATAGGCAATATTGACTAGTAAAACGACTAACTAACAATCTGGTCAACATAAAGTTCTTTATTTGAAGCACAATTCTACAAGAAAGGTAACTTACTGAAAAAGTGTTGGTGCTTAAAGTGCTTCACTGAGCAGAGATTTAAACTTAAAACATCTCAAGATAAATAAAATCTAAATATTGTGTTTTTTACGGGCGTCAAACTGAACATCTCATGGCTCAATGTCTTATGGACTATCCTCCATTGCAGTCACATGCCCCTCGGATGGCCAACTCCTGTAGTTTAGCTTTCTTGATCTTTGTCCTTGGCTAAACCAGCTGGCCACACTCTCTCTAGCATCAACATCTTCCAGACTTGGCCCTTCTACACTGAGTCTTATCAGATCTTCCACTGTGTCGAACGAAGGGATGCTCTAGTGCAGTGCTTCTCAAACCCCCCCCTTAAACCCATAAAACAATCCTGCGCCCCATCCCACCACAGACTACCAAATAATTGCACTAAACATAATGAAAAAAAAAGTATTTACAGTTTTTATAACCAATTCTTACTATGCAAAAAATAAGTATACTTAGGCCTTTAATGTTATGTTAGAAGCATTTTTATACTCATACCTTTTCTTGATTTAATATTTAGATTTTTTTTTAGCTTTATTTTCATTTAAATGTTTAGTTTTGAAATGTTGTATGCATTTGTCATGTTTATTTCATGTCTTTATCTTCTTAAAAAATGTGTGTATATATTATGTATAGTTTTAACTTTTAATTTTAGTTACTTCTTATTTGTAAGCCGCTTTGGATAAAAGCGTCTGCTAAATGACAAAGCAAAGTAAAGAAAAAAATAACTGTTCTGTTCTGTCTAATCGTCTCTCTGTACTCATACTGTATTTTAATGCAGCCAAATTCTCAATAAAACTGTTTTACTTTATATATTTGACTGTTTATGTTGTCAGTCAACAGGATAAATATGAAATAATGACTGAAACACGTCCCTTTAAGAATTCATAACCAGCTCTCCCTTCCAAGAAGCTAGTCTGCACAAAAATACTAATTTATAATTGTATTGAGCCGTTGTCTGATGAAATCAAATAAGACACAATATAAGACAAGACAATTCCAGTGCTGTGATTTCTTCTATATTTGCATGTACATTTAGAGA
This sequence comes from Schizopygopsis pylzovi, assembly GCA_027422435.1. NCBI lineage: Eukaryota > Metazoa > Chordata > Actinopteri > Cypriniformes > Cyprinidae > Schizopygopsis > Schizopygopsis pylzovi. The sequence goes on from CM049825.1 coordinate 21,792,584, forward strand.
AGCAAAATAATCTGTTTTAATTGAACGGGCTCCTCTCAGACGCTTGCTGAACAGAGCAGATGCAGAGAAAGCGCGCTGATCTCGCGCCGTTGCGGCGATCACAGAGACACTCTGAGAGACTCGATTTGTCACTAGTTGCTTTTTTTGGAAAACAAAAAGTTGCTATGGGGGTCTACAAAGGTGCTAAATGTCGCTAAGTTGGCAACACTGCACGCATCTCTACTACTCACCTCTTTCTCTCTGTCTGACTGCAGCAGCACACGTGACGCATTTGTCAACGCGCACACACACACACATACAGGAATATCTGGACCACGGCCAATCAGAGGGGGGGTCCGCCCTTCACTATCTCTGATTGGTTTAGACCACGATATAAGCCTAACGGGAGTGTCTTTTGTTGAGTTTCTGAGTCGCGGATACTTTTTTTTCTTTTCTCGAATGGCTGGACGCACCAGTGCGCCCTGGGATTTTTGTTAGTCGCACCCGTGAGAAATTAGGTCGCACTCTAGAGCCCTGTGAGTTAATGAAGTGTGAGCACATGAAAGTCTGACATCAGTAATGAACAGCCATTACATGCCTTGAAACTGTGATTCATTTCTCATGAGAGAGTCAGTGCGATTCACCACCAAAGATTATGAATTTGAACAATATGAAAAGTTTTAACATTTACACATCAAGGTGAAACTATCTATCCACAAAAGAGGAAATCTTAACGAAAACATCTTGCCATATCAGTGCAAGTAGAGGTTGTGAAGTTAGTTTATAGAGTTGATAATATTTGTTGGTATAAAATATAAAAAATGTAAGCTCATGTTTAAAGGTTTTGATTCTAAAACTTACTTATGTTACATATTCTCTCTCTCTCTGTCTCTCTCTCTCTCTATATATATATATATATATTAATTTAAGATAAAAGCTTAATTTCTATTAAACTAAACTGGCTTGTGTACTGGATCAAGGGTATAATAGTTATATAAATCATATAAAATAATTATAATAAATAATCATCTCTAAAAGTCAGAGGATATTTTATTCTTAAGAATGTTTTACTCAGTAGAAAAACTGGAGTGGATTTATTTTGTCAGAGATGTGTAACTTTGCTTGAAGCTGATTGGTCAAATTTCGGTTTGAGATCTTTAAACCAGAACATAAACTGCCCTGGAGCAGGTTAGCTGTAATGTAAGTTACTATAGTGATGAAGCTAAAAGCCAAACCCCTTTCATTATACCATCGTACCTAAAACCCAGAGTAGGCACAAACTAAACTGAAACATGTGGCTATCCAGCTAAATCGGCTTCATGGTACTGGCCCCTGTTCTGCGGACAGATGAAACAAATATGGAATATTTTGGTCCTATAGATCAGCGCTATTTCTGGAGGAAGAACAATGAAGCAAACACTGAAAAGAACAATGCCTACAGTTAAGCATGGTGGTGAATATATATATATATATATATACAGTGCTCTCCAAAAGTATTGGAACAGTCAAGACAAAATTGCTCTGTTGGCTGTGGAGTCAAGACATTTGCAAATATGATTAAAAGATGAATATGAGACAAAACTACAGAATGTCACATTTTATTATTAGCCGTTTCAACACATACATGTTTTACCAAATAAAAAGAACAGCACTTTTAGAGTTCATCCCACTCATTGATGTGAGCATAAGTATTGAGACATGTTGAGCATGAGGCAGATATCAAATATTAAAAATAAATTATTTAGATGCAGTTCCCTTGCGCACAATCACAGCAGTGAGTCTGTGACCCATAGACATACCCAGACCCTTGATCTCATCCTTTGAAATACTTTTCTCAGCCTTTAATGGAGCCAATTCCAATTTTTGCTTGTTTTTGGGAGTTTCTGCCTTTACTCTCCTCTTCAGCTGGTGTAATGCATGTTCAATCAGATTTACATCTGGAGATTGACTTGGCCAATCGAAAACTTTACCCTTATAAATTCCTTGACTGAACTGGCAGGGTGTTTTGGGTCATTGTCCTGATGCAACATGAAGCACTTCCCATTGAATCTGGTGGAATTTTCTTGAATATTGGTAGGCAAGATGGTTTTGTGCCCTTCCAAATAAATTCTACTACTGTCATCATACATTAAATCATCAGTAAAGTTGAGAAAGCTTGTTCCAGAGACAGCCATGCATGCCCATGCCATGACAACACCTCTACCATGCTTTACAGATGAGGCTGTAATCTTGGGGTTATTTGCAGTTCCCTTTTTTTCTCCACATTTTTGCTTTCCCATCACTCAGACAAAACTCTTCTGGCTCACCTTTGTGCTTTTTTGCAACCTCTAATCTTGCGTTTCTATTTTTGGTGCTGGTCAGAGGTTTGTATTTTGCTGTGTAGCATCTGTAAGTCTGTGTCAAAGTCTCCTGAGGACAGTAGATTGTCAGAGCATCACCCCATCTTTCTGGAAGTTGTTGCTGATTTTATGTCTTTTAGGGTTCATTTTCACAGCTTTTATGATTTGTCTGTCATCAACTATTGTTGTTTTCTCAGCCGATCAGGTAATTGTTGGTTGCTGGTGTCGCTGGTGGTTTCCAAACTCTTGATTTCTCCATGCCCTTTGTTTTTGCTAGAGCTCTAATTTACTTCCTCTTTTCTTTTAGCATCCTAATTGCTTGCTTTTCTCTCAAAGTCAGCTCCCTCATCTTCATCCTGGTTTGTGTGTGTCATCATCGAATTCAAGATTCAGAATGCAGAAGTAATGGATATAACTGATACAACACATTCCCTGCTTTTAATACCTGAATAATTAATGCAACAGGACACAGCTGATCACTTAGAAAGACCTGCGAGGCAACTGCTCCAATACTTATGCTCACATCAGATAGAGGGATGAAACTCTAAAAGTGCTGAACTTCTTAGCTGGTAAAACATTTGTAAAACAAATGTATTGAATCACCCAATAATAAAATGTGACATTCTGTATTTTTGTCTCATATTCATCTTTTAATCATATTTGTAAATGTCTTGACTCCACAGCCAACAGACCAAGTTTTTACTGTTCCAATAATTTTGGAGAGCACTGTATACACACACACACACACACACATTTTGGCAATTAAACAAAAAAAAATTGCCTAGTCAATTGTGATTCTATTGCCAGGGTGTGCATAGAAGGTATTACATTTACATTTATGCATTTAGCAGACGCTTTTATCCAAAGAGACTTACAGGCTTACTTTCAGGCTATACATTTGTATTGTCAGTACATGTGTTCCCTTGGAATCGAACCCACAACCTTTGCGCTGCCAACGCAATGCTCTAACCACTGAGCCACAGGTATATCTGTTAAGAGTGTCGTTCAGATACTCACCATTGTTTATCAGCACTGCAAATATACAGATGAAGCACTGTGAACTGTAAAAAACAAAAACAATATATTACTTTCATTTCCAGTAGCTTAACAAGTAGATCATGATACCATATTAGGCTCCTAAAGAGGAGACTCTTTTAGAGCAGTGGCAATGTCAGAATTAGAGCAAAAAGTTAATATTGGCAGGTTTTTGCTGGTGTTTCTATCATTCGATTTAACATAGCTTAACTACAATATAAACAGTATGCAAAAAGCAATATTATTCCTCAGGCTTTTTATTTTGTTTTCCAGTGCAAATGCCTAAAGATTTTGAATTAAGATATATTAAGTTAAATCAAATTTAACTTAAATTTATTTTGAAACTGATCAAAATAAAGGGACTTTACGATTAAAACAAGAACAAGATCCTCCAAAGGGTACTTTTTTAATTTCTCAGAAAACAGGACTTTAACTATTTTCATTTTGCATGACAAGTAAATGTGACCATGGACCTCAAAACTAGTCATAAGTAGCAAGGGTATAATTGTAGAAATAGAAACATACATTGTAGGAGTCAAAATTATCGATTTCTATTTTATGCCAAAAATCATTAGCATATTAAGTAAACAGCATGTTCTATGAAGGTATTTTGTAAATGCCCTACCATAAATATACCAAAACTTAATTTTTGATTAGTAATATGCATTGCCAAGAACTTTACCTAGCCAACTTTTAAGATGATTTTCACATTTTCAGCCAAATACTGTCCTAACAAACCATGCATCAATGGAAAGCTATTTATTCAGCTTTCAGATTATGTATAAATCTCAATAATAATAAAAAATAGCCTAATGACTGGGTTTGTGGTCAACAGTCACACATATATCTTCACTTAAGAACGTAGCACAAGACAAAAACACTTAGGAAGCCTTTTATTTTGCATAGCAAGCAGTATTTATGCTAGCCTATTATTTTAAGACTTTCTGCTCCGATTTAAGACAGTTTGAGATCCTTAATTTCTAAAAGTGATAATTGGGGCTTCTGAAGATTCACAGAAAACTCTGTCAGACAAGTATTACAATTACTATCAAATAAAATAACGTTAACTGCACTGGGACACAAACAAAAACAGCACAAAATGCTAATGCTTATTGCTAATGTCTACATGGTTATATCCCAACATATACACATGATGTAAATAAATAGTTAATTAATCAACATTTCATGTATTACTGACGTCCAAGCACTTTTTGTTTTTAATGGCAGATTAAATAAAGCAATCGCGAACTGAAAAACATCACAAATACATTTCCGAGCACGCAAAATACATCAGGTCGTCCTGCGCAGTTCTGAACTGGAAAGTGCATATAGCACGACGAGTTTTATGGAGAATCGTCAATCATTAACATACCCGATGCTCATGGTGTCCCAAAAAATTAAGACAATTTACACAGTTTTTGTCTCGTGACAGTTCCGTGATCTTTAGTGTGACGTCACTTTGTAGGCGGATCGGCTGTTATTATCGCACTGGTTCCCCCCATAGGCTTTTGGATTAACGCAAAAAAATAAGGTCTGTGTTCAACCATAGTTCATTAAAAACGTACAAGTTTTGTCCATCGAGGCCATCTTAATAAAATCATACAACCTTTATGAATGTTTAAGCCTAAATAAAAGCGCCAGAACCTAAAAGCTAAACTCTCAAACGAACTACAGCACCACGGTCGCTCGCCTTCAGCGTCACCACCACAGCGCTTCCGACAACTTATTTTTAATGTGTTCAGTGAAAAGGATTTACTCTGTATATGAATTTTAATCCACGCTACACGAACATTTTACTTTAAACTGGAATAAATACAAAACTAGAGCCAAACTAAAACTGAAATGCTACATTAATAATAAATAGTATATTGAATAAAAAAAACATAACTAAAGACATATGAAAGCACGTATTTCTGTACATTTAGAATAATATTTCGCATGCAAATGGCGCGAATTTAGAGCACCGGGAGAAGTTGCCAGGCCACTGGACTTTATTGTTGCTTCTGAGATACAGAAATAACGTCACCAGAACGTTGCAGGGTGTTTTTATTATAGCCTTACAATAACTTATAGAGAACGTTCCCTAATGGTTAGTTTTAGGTTATTTTTTGCAACCATAAAATAACGTTTCCAGAACGCTGCAGGGTGGTTATTTTTTTAAATAAACTAAAAACAACTTATACCGTTCCCTAATGCTCAGATTATTTTTATAACCCTGTAAAACTATATATCCAATGAAAACATTACAGATGTTTTGTGTAATGACCTTTAGCCTACAGAGCACAGACATTCGTTTAATGTAGCATTTATTAAAGGCAGTGTAAGTGTAAATAGCGACAGATGCGATAGATTTCCTCTTTATTTCAAGTTTATAGCAAGAAAAAAGTGAAGGAACATCAGAAGGCATGTAAATAAACAAAAACAAACAAACAAAAAAACAGTAGCCTAATTTAATGAAAAGAATGTCTCACTGTAATTGGAAAGATGACTGATTCACATGATGCTTAAACTGAAGCGAATACAGCGATCTGTCACGCCACATTAAAGAGCGTGAAAAACACATTATTGTAATAGACATAGACTATTGTTTGTATTTTGCTAAAACTGATCGATTTAAAACCCTTTAAGAATCCAGCGCCGTCCCGCCGGCGGGACGCCTAGTGATGACAGGGTAAAGTTGTCAGAAACAAAAACTCAAAAATAAAAAAAGTTGAACATGTCACATGGAAAGCTGAGATTCTTGTGATTTTAAGATACAGTAAACACAGCATGTACAATCAGTGTCTTTTTCAGACTACTTTTTGTTGACATAATGCAGACATGCATGATAGTACAGACATACATAGGAATAACACAGTAGGGATGCAATATAACACCAATATAAGAAAAAACCCACAAATTAAATAATGTACTAGGTACAGAAATAGAAATATAGGAAAACATTTATTCAGATTATAAATTATAAATATATATGTAATTTTAAAAGTGTACACATTTTGGATTCTATAAATAAATGTCACTATAATGTGTTTATGCTTCAGTTACTATGTGTCAGCAATTATTGACAGTGAATCTGGATGAGAAATTGAATAGCTCTAAGTGTAACCTTTCATTAGAGCCCAAAATTATGACTGTACATTAAAGCATTCAAGAATTACAGCATTGTATGTGTCGTTGGTTACAAAGCGTCGTTTGGAGTCTCCCAAAGTGTATTTTTTTTGAAGCGCCTAGACATAAAATTAGATAAACGTGTAAAACACTAATTTTCTAATATATTGTTTATCAAATGCAAAATTTGGCTTGGTAAGGCTTCATTCTGTGATCCCAATGTATTTTCCAGTTCATACCTCCCAGCTATAGTCATCTGCAGGCTTCTATTTACAAAAAAAATGCAGGCAGAATTATTTGTTTCTTTTTTTAGTGTATTCAAAGTGCTATTACTCAATATCAGTAAGACTTACAGTGATTCTGACTATTGAGAAACAAACCTCAGAGTGTCACCTTTCAAATGAGACCAACACCATGCATATCATCCAAATGGCCCAAGAACAGCATGCAATTTACTTTGGGTATGCCTTTTTTAGGCATTTTAGGCAAATTTTACAGGAATCGTAAAGGGTTAACCAAACTCCCATTCGAAAAACCAAGGCTGTATCAAAATCGCCCCCTTTACCCTCAAATAGTGCACTATTTGAAGGGACAGACATTTTAAGTGGTGTTCGAAACCATAGCGGATGTTCTCGAGTCTACTCATTCAATCTCACAATGCACCGCAAAAACGAGTATAAAACCGATGTACACTCAATTGCTAGAGAATCCCCATAATGCACTGAGAGTCGCGCGCCGAATGAACTCTCGCGTCTCGCCAGAAGATGGCGCCTGCAGCTGAATCATCCATTAATTTATTTTAGAAGCGCTCGTCCACGGCATAATAGAGAGTAATACAACCAAGGTAAAAATGAATTGTAAATTGACTATTAGGGTTTTATACATAATTTCCGTGACAGAATTCAATATAAATCCTTCAATCTTATTTCTGGAGCTGCCCGTTTCAAATGATTATTAAACAGCAAGCAAACTATGCAAAAGCGGCAGTCCTTCCGGTGCACTCAGTGTCGGAATTGACCCTTCGCTAAGCCACGCCTGAAAATCGCCACAGACCAATCGTGGCTTAGCAACCGTAACAAGGCGCGGCAGGTCTGGCAAGCTTTCGAGCAAGGGAAACATGCCGAAGCGTTGTGCGTATGGATTTTGCAAATCTGCATCTGCCAAATCCCATAACTATTAACCATAAACATAATTTTCAACTTGTCTGCTTTCTGCATACCGGTGTTCTGACGATTTGTGCTACCCGCTCAGATTGTGCTACCTCCCATAAAAAAAAATAGGTAGGACAAATCGATAGCGATAAATGCTACCTATCAGATTGTGCTACCAGCATCTTATTCATGCGGTTTAAGGATTTTTTTAATGTCCATACCTACCCCTACCCTAAACCTACCCGTCCAAACGTACCCTTACCCTAAACTTACCCTTAAAACAATGCAAATATATTACTAGTAGCACAATCTGAAAGGTAACGTTAGCACGTTTCGTCGATACACGGCAGTCGATTGGTCGCCGCATACGGTTTTCATTGGCTTTAGCGACAACTGTCGATGATATTGGCACTGCCCTTATTTTGTTACCCCTTGGCTTCTGCCACTGCTGTGGCAGACTCGTGCAGGAAGACTTTGTTTGTGTTGTTGATGATGTATGGCTCAGCTCAGCATCTCTGGCTCTTGCCAGGTCCAAGGCGTAGATTAGACCCACGACTTAGACCCACGACGTGTGAGCAGTAACGTTAGCCTGGCGCGCTAAAAATATGAGCGGGAGAATGTTATCATTGCAAAGTGGTCAGGCTAATGTCTTGTGTTTATTCCACAAGATTTATGGATAAGCTGTTTGATTTATAATTATTCGATTTTCAAATTTCACTTACCCTGCTGTGCATGAACATAGCTGTTCCTCAATTTGTGTGTTTCCCATTTGAATGGTCAGCGTGTGAGGTGGCTGCTGCTTGCGCTGGGACCTAACGTTATAGGCTTTAGCTTCAATTTTGATGAAATTTTGATGAAATTATTCTCTAATCGGTTGCATATTATGTTGTGGATATATCCCTCAAATGCATACTGCAGTCCCTTTTGTTTTGCTCTCTCAGATATTTCACCTGTTTGCCAAAAATTACTAATTATTTCCTTGGGAATGTTTGACACCGGTGCATACATACTGTAATAGACGTGCCAGGCTCGAAAGCTTGACAGGCGTAGCAACAGTAACTAAGGAGGGCGGGGCTTAGCGAAGGGTCAATTCTCTCACTCGTTTTCATTCACTCTTTCAAATGAACTGTATGAGTGGACTAATGTATGGAATAGTGAATGAGGGTATAGGGGGCGATTTCGGATACAGCCCAATTGACTCGGGACAATGGAACCGGAAGTGCTAAAATGCTAACTCACTTCTGGGTTTTTGCCTACAAAGTGACATCATAGTTCCACCACTCTATAGCGGATGTTGTCAGGTTGTGGCTAGAAGGGATACAGCTCCGACAGGAAATTAACAATGAAATTTGAATTTCTACCAATTAGATTGTGACCTACACCTACCCAAACCCTAAACCCACCCCTTACAATAATGCAAAAATAGTAATTATTGCTGTGCAGTGTGACAAAAATTATGCTATGATTGTGCGCATACCCAGTAGCCACAGCTGTCTCGCTAGCCTTAACCAAAGAGTATAGAAGCCTTTGCCTAAAGGCTTCTAAAATAAAGATCTGCATTACGGTAGCTAGAATAGAAAAAAGGTCAAATTTACCATCTCTCCCTCATCAGTAGGCTATTAAAACACAGGTGGCAGTTAGCCAATACTTAATCCTCCTCCGGAGGCTGCACTTTCAGGTCCACGTTTCTAGGACCCTAATTTATTTGTATTTATTTTTTGGTGACAGAAATCTAGCCAGTTCTTTCCCAACAAACGAGACCTGACTCTAACGTCAAACAAACAAATGCAGAGACCTGCAGATGTTTTTTACAATTATCTTTTAAGTCTGCATAAAAACTAAATTTACAATATTTATTTTGTTAGCGCACATTTTTAGTCTTGAGGTGAGCAATTAATCAGTGCAAGTTAATCCCTTGACAAATAAAATGGTTGTCTTGGTAATCTTTAATCAAAATTGTTTCTGCTCCGGAATGGCATTCCTTCTCCGATGATGTTATTTTGACAGTGGGCGGAATATCCTTAACCACACCCCTCCAACCGTTAGTTTCCTTTGAGCGAGAGGTGGAGAGGAGGCGCACTAAAATAAAACCTGCCCTACATTCAATATTCTGTTTCAGTTGGAAATATGTCTAAAATAAATTATTGAAGCCACCTAAAGGCAAGCCTGCAACCTTTAGCCAAAAAAGCATAATTGTGCGTTCAACACCGCAGGCAGCGAAAGCGTCAAAGTGGCCGGAAGTCATTCATTTTCAATGTGAGCCGGCGGCGAGCTCCGGACGAGAGCGGCGCGGGGCGTTTTGGACGATGAGAGGGTTGAGGAGAGTTGAAATCAGGTCAACTTTATGGTAATGAGCTATAATGCGGTTGGGCGGCAACCAATCGGAATGTAGAAGTCCTCGCTTGAGAGGATTCCAGAGAACGCAGTCCTGTAAACTTTGGTTCCGACCGCATTAGTTCTCAAGCATTTTAGCGCTAGATGAACGCTTTGTTTTTCAGCGGGAATGCTATTAAGTTCCTCAAAACAACATAGATTTGACCAATTGCATTAAGGCTATACTTCAACCAGGACCGATTGTAATGTAGGCTGCGCACAAATGGACGTTAATGTTAATTAAAGACCAAAGCTAGTAAACCTCTCCTATAAACTGCATGTTGAAATTAGCCATGAACATTAACCATGAACACAAAAGCCACACCACACAAATGGCTTTTAATTGGTTTAATTCGTTAGCAAACATGCAACTATAATTGTTAAGTTTCCATCGATCAATTTCTTACTTTCACATTGAAACTATTTCATGAGGTTAACTTATACCCTATTTGTGGTCAGTGTGCACAAGATAAACGTGCTTGTTTTGCTTTGCGGCTCCTTTAAATACATGACAAGCTTTCGATCTACTTCAGAGCGTCAGAGCGTCCACAAATCTTTATACAGTGTTGCTGGCAGGGCAGCCAGGGGGTGGTGTGAACGCACAGTAATGTCTAATTCTAACTCTGCTGCTTTGGGGTTAAGGCTAGAAGGGATACAGCTGCTGGGCATGCGCACTAGAGGTCTTCATGGGTCCACTTCCGAAAACCTGAGGTCTGACCCGAGACCCGAGAGGGTTTGAGTCTAAAACTTCTTCAAATGCCTCGGACACGGGGTGGGCCCATGTAGTGGAAGAGGGCCTGGAAACAGAGGTAGACAGGGGTGCAATGGTGGTGCCGGCAGAGCAGGAGGCCAGGGCGGTTAGGATGGGTTAAGCCAGGGAGGGTCGGGAGGCTCCGGGACCCTGGCCGATGACTAAGAAGGGGCAGGGCGAAGTTCAAGAGCTGCCGCCTCTGGGAGATAGTGGGCAGGAACCGCCGTATTGGGGGAATCGTTAGTGGGCACTGCCACCTCGGGAGCTTTGTGAGCAGGCACCGCCACCTCGGGAGATTTGTGAGAGGGCATTGCCGCTTCGGGAGCTTTGAGAGAGGACGCCGCCACCTCGGAGGAAACATCCGCGGTCTCTACCGCTTCGAGAAGGCCTGAAGCAAGCTCCGCCACCCCGGAGGAGACATCAGCGGGCTCCACCGCATCGAGAAGGTCCAAAGCGAGCTCCGCCACCTTTGAGGAAACATCAGCGGGCTCCACCGCTTCGAGAAGGCCTGAAGCAAGCTCCGCCACCCCAGAGGAGGCATCAGCGGGCTCCACCGCTTCGAGAAGGCCTGGAGCAAGCTCCGCTACCTCTGAGGAAACATCAGCGGGCTCTGCTCAGACAAAGCCTTTCGCACTGATATCAGCGTAGGATCCTGCAATCTGGTTATCAGCCAGGGATGGCCTAGGAACGGGAATGAGGCTTTGGGAGCTTTGTGAGCGGTCACCGTCGCCTCGAGAGAATTTCTGTTTTTATTTGGCGTGATGTTCATATGTAGAAATTTACTTTGGCGTGCAAAAGACTGATCAATTCATAATTAATGGCATGGCTGTTCCAAAGGGGGTGTCGTATCTTTGTCTAGACCCCCCCCCCATTGACTTACAGAAATGTTTCTTAAAAAAAAAAAAAAGTATTTAAATAAATTTACATTTTTAAATCTCCTAGAATTTGTACATCTCGACATACCCGATTAGTTGGGGAAGTAATGTGATATACAAAGTTCTGGCATGAAACTCTAGATGTCCAAAAGATCCAACTTAACAGGACATAATGACATCATCACATGTCACAGCTGATTGGTTCTCTGCTCTATTGGTAGCCAATGAGCTCACTGCTCAACATTCAAATTCTTAGCTAGTGTTTGCTGTAGCAGCGCACTTAAAAACCCTCCGTCTCCCCCAGCTCCACTTGTATTGATCTGCTATGAGGTGATCATGTATGCTATTGAGGGTTATGTTATATTTGTAGCAGAAGTATTTCTTATAAGCTCACAGCAACATGTTGTGGATGTATTGGCAGTAGCAAGTCTCGATTATATCTATTCCTCCTAGACCAAATACATTAACATTGTCATGTACATTACCATACCAATCCTTCGAGAGTTGTCATGACAGAAATATTTTTTGTGTCGCCTGTTTTTGCGCGACTGTTTATCATCTGATTCTTGCCTTTAATATTTTAAAAGGGTATGATTATGGTATGTATTTAAAAGGTATGGTATGTATTTTCTTTTATTTCTATATACTTTCATGCTTGTAAATATTAAAACTGCTTATCATTTACCAAATCTGATTGATTTATTTCCTGTAACACGTCATTAAATTTTTAGGGTAATTATCAGGCTCTTTTGATTTAGTTCAGTCACTCCATAGTTATCTTTGTAATAAGGCTCACGACGGCTCTTGGTGGGTCTCCGTCGTATCTCAGTAGCATGGTTTGGTAGAGAAATGTGTGTGGACTCTTTTGACTTCTGACAGTGTTTATTTCCGTCATCCTGATGCCGAGTGTCGCAATAGAAACACCACGCCTTAGTGATTGTAAAACATCAAACAATGGCATCATGTGATGCTTCTGGAAACTAAATGAGACCCATCTATGAATTTAACAACCAGACAGACCACTAAATAAACATATCTCATTGCATTGTTTCTATATAATATAAAACACAATAGAACAATGCTATAAATCAGGGCTAGGCAAATTCAGTCCTGGAGGGCTATGTCCTGCAGATTTCAGCTCCAACCCTAATCAAACACACCTGAACAAGCTAATCAATGTTAACTATAATACATACAATACATGCCAGGTATATGTTGAATGAATAACTGAACTGAAGACAAATATTAACATGACACAAAAAGCACACAACATATTAATTTGACTGTTGAGTTATGAGGATTTAAGGAATCAGAGCAAGCAATAATGTTCTTGCTAAAATGTTCTGTAGTTGCTAATAAAATCACAGAGCTGCACTGACAACACTGTTTTGTGTGTGTGTGTGTGTGTGTGTGTGTGTGTGTGTGTGTGTGTGTGTGTGTGTGTGTGTTTGTAGGGGAGAGAGAGCAAGAGAAAGAGAGTGCTTTCCGTACACAATAAAACAGAATTTTGTGGCATAAACATGTAAATAATTTGTCATTTTTATTTTATTGTGTACTATATTTATTTGTTTGGTAAATGTCATCGTCGGTTTCAGTTCTTTTGCTGTTTTAGGCTGTAATGAAATAACTGAAACATTTGATGAAGTGATATGGATGGACGATAATGTGGTTAAGACCTGCCTGGAACTACTATAGCCGTGTGTTTCCCTGAAAATAATATTTGTCAGCCAATCAGATTCAAGCATTCTACAGCCCCATAGTATAATCCATGTTTAATGTATTAACAATGTCCAAAAGGTTTGTTAATGGTAGTTTAAATGAAGCAGGTGAGGACCAAAACAAACCAGGCCAAATGCAAATACAAGCACGCAAACTACGTGAGGTGTTTTTTCACGGATCATAGCAGTTTCAAAGTGAAATGTGTGAAGTAGGATGCGTTTTGTGTAAACAGAATTTTATTTAAAAAACAAACTCAATGATCATGGTGGCCCGATGTTATTACTATGTACATGTATATCGTGACATGTCTCCCTTTTCTAATTTACAAGGTTGTCAGTAGTGGAAGTCATAATAGATGTGTAAACTATGAGGTTAACATTTTGTTTCATGAGGTTTTTAAATAACGGATTTGTTCATGTAATTTGCATTATATTTATAAAACATTATATTCCTAAAACATGGTGATATTTTCTTTATTATTTTTCCAGTATATTCTGATTTGTGGAGTTATAAAAATAGATATCCAAAATACACTTCTGTAAAATCCTTGTTACAAATCACCAGGCTCAGGACAGCTAACATAGGGAGACCACATGCAAATTAAATTAACCCCAAAATATGTGTTTAGTAAAATAATCTATAACTGAACTTAACGGGACAGTTCACCCAAAAATAAAAATGACTTACCCTCATATCGATCCAAACCTGTAAAACTTTCGTTCATCTTCGGAACACAAATTAAGATATTTTTCGAATAATCTGAGAGCTTTCGGACCTTACAAAGACAGCAACGCAGCTGACACGTTCAAGGCTCAGAAAAGTAGTAAGGAAGTAGTAAGGACATCGTTAAAATAGTCCACGTGACATCAGTGGTTCAACAGTAATTTTTAAATTTATTTTATTTAAGACGAACGAAGGTCTTACAGGTATGGAACGACATGAGGGTGAGTAATTAAAGACAGTATTTTCTTTTCTATTTTTTGGGGGGGTGAACTATCCCTTAAACAAACAAATAAATGAACAAAAAGGATGCACAAAAACTAGTGCTGGAAAGGTATCAAGTGCAATCGGGGCCACACATGCTGGAAAACAGAGAACTTTTATCAGTAAAATCATCCACAGTAACATACAGCACCTGCATGCTATGAAATGTAGGCAAATATTTAGTAAGATAATTCTTCATTTCCATATTTAAGCATAACATTTCAGAAAACTTGCAAAAAATTGTTTGTAATTTAATAAATCAGTTGAGGAATATGGTGCTTCTTCATGTTGTGTTTGTCACAGTTAAATGTATTTTGCTTAATTTGTATATCATTTTATGCTTGTTAATATTAAAACTGCACATCATTTACCAAATCTGATTCATTAATTTCACGTATCACATCATTCATATTCATTATTTCGATGTACACTAGACTTTTTTGGTTTGGATCAGGGGCTCTTTGTAATACAGTAATAATGAAAATCAACAGAGTGTACCAAAGAGTTGAGTCTGATTTGAACAAACTAAAAGAAAACGCATGAAACTATACCTATATGCCTATGAACAAATATGAATGAAATTTGAATGGCAAATTCATGAACAGGTTGTATGTTTGACCCCTTTGTTTCTCTCTTTCAGTTCCTCTGTAAGTCAAACTGAGTATGTCACTGGAAGATCTGCATTCTTCTCATGTTCAACTGTGATGATAAGATTGACACTTGAAAAATGCTGTAAAGTGAGAATGTTTTTTTTTAGTTTGTGAAACATGCACAACATTGTTTTTGCATGAAGTATGACAGAAGCCAAGAATCGTATTGAATAAATATGACAGTGTCAGTTGCAGTTATCCTCAGTGTTCACTGGTATATCTGAAGTGTTACATGTCATGATAAAGTGTTTATTGTCTTTAATGTCTCTTGAGTTTGGTGATTGTTCTGTGAGAAGTAAGGAGGCATTGCAGGTCTAGAGAGCCTCTAGTGGTGTAGATGTGTGTAGGTTTTAGGTGTGACCCATTTGGAGGGAATGGAGACGAGTGTGTCTCTACCTCCGCCCTCACCCACCAGATCTTATAGCTGCTCCCCGAGATTGGAAGCCCGCGTTGTGGGCAGCTGGCTCAGCGCTTCTCATATCTTCCTCTGAGGAGATGGTTGTGGATAGCGTCGATGATGTTCCCTCTCATTTGCCCCAAAATGAGGAGCTTGTGGATGTGGTCACTCATGCCATGGCCAAATTAAACATTAACTGGCCAGCCGAGTGTCATGTTGAACTGCAGAGAGGCAAGCTGGACGAAGGCTTTCTGCGGTTTAAAATACCACCTCCACATCGGAGCCTGCCGTTTTTCCACGATCTCCACACCGAGGTGTCGAGATCATGCACTAAACCATTTTTGGCCTGCCTCTTCGTCCCCTCGTCCGATTACTACGGTAATGTGATGGGGACGAGTGAGAGTGGTTACAGAGTGATGCCTCAGGTAGAACAGACGCTTGCGAGCTATCTGTCCCCTGATGCTGTGTCATCTCTGAAGGCTCCGACTTTGCCCTCCAAGCCGCAGCACACATCTTCAGCACTGGTGGGCAAGGGGTACGCGGCGGCAGGTCAGGCTGGTTTGTGTCTGCACACCATGGCGGTGCTGCCGGCATACCAGGCTGACCTGCTCTACACATATATCTACACATTTAGTGTCAAAGTGCTTGACGAGTGTTTAAATGCATGTAAATCCCCTTCACGTAAACTGAAGTTCCCCTCCATGGGAACTCGAACTGCGTCCCCTAGGGGTCGCTACGGGGAACGCCCTCAGCGTGACTCGTGTCTGAAGATACATATGTAAAAACACCACCTGTTGGCCGGCGACAGCCCATGACGTCACTACCGGCGTGCCACAATATAAGTGCCGCCAGGAGAATACATCATCAGCTTCTTCGTCTGAAGCTTGCGTCCGAAGCATGGCCCAAAGCCTAGGGGACGCAGTGTCTCGTTCCCCATTCGGGGAACCATGGTTACATACGTAACCTGAGACGTTCCCCTCCATGGGAACTCGAACTGCGTCCCCTAGGGGTCGCTACGGGGAACGTTATACCCACTTCACCATGCTGAGGGGAATGCAAGCCAATTTCGCGAAAAAGGCGAGCACTAAGCCAACTCTACCCGGCTAAGGGAGTTGCCCCTGGGATGGCTGATGGCTGTCAGTGATATTATCCCCTTCGGCCAAAGGCCCGAGCTGCATACCCTAGTATTTACCTGCTAGGTGCCGGGATTACCGGGCCTAGGGTAGAGCTCAAAGTCTTGGAATCAGAAAAAGATTCCTTTAAGGGGATATGGCCAGGCACCTGGCTCACTAGGTCCTGGTCGATCACTCAGGGGTTACCACTTGCTCTGTCCAAGCTTACTGAGGGAACTGTCTCAACAGACCTCTTGGTAGCGTACACCCCTTTTTTTTTTTTTTTTTTTTTTAACATATATGGGACAAGGGAGCGGGGCCCAAGGCACAAGCCGGGGCTTTAACCAACTCAAAAAAGGGCACGAAGCTGTGCGCGTAACCCTACCCTTACGGGATTTTTAGAAAGAACGCAGAATCTTTGATGTGCAGACTTACCACTGAGTGGATTTTAGAAAGTGCCCAAAGTCTCGCGTGTGCACTTATTAGAACAACGTTCTATGCCCTGGAGCGGAGAACTACTCATTCCTCGGAGTGAGAGGGAACTCAGATGCTCAGAAGGGAGCGGCAAGCTCATAGATGACCCTCTGGTTGAGGGGAGCAATGCTGGCTCGACCAACAAGGCGAGCGACCTATCACAGAGCTCTGGGGGGCGGAGAAACTCGGACGCTCAGAAGGGAGCGGCATGCTCATAGGTGACCCTCTGGTTGAGGGGAGCAGTGCTAGCTCTACCGACGGCGAGCTCTGGAGAGCGGAGAACTCATTCCTCGGAATGAGAGGAACTCAGCTACCAATGAGGAGCTCTAGAGCGGAGAACTCACTCCTCAGAGTGAGACCTATAACGAGCTCTGGAGAGTGGAGAACTCATTCCTCAGAATGAGAAGGCACTCCGCCGCTCAGAAGGGAGCGGCAAGCCCAACCATGATGTCTGGAGAGCGGGGAACTCATTCCTCAGAATGAGAGGGAACTCCGCCGCTCAGAAGGGAGCGGTATGCTCATAGGTGACCCTCTATGGTGAGGGGAGCAATGCTAGCTCGACCAACCAGGAGAGCAACCTATCACAGAGCTCTGGGGAGCGGAGAACTCATTCCTCAGAATGAGAGGGAACTCAGACGCTCCGCAGGGAGCGGCATGCTCAAAGGTGACCCTCTAATGAGGGGAGCAATGCTAGCTCTACCTATAATGAGCTCTGGAGAGCAGAGAACTCATTCCTCAGAATGAGAAGGAACTAAGATGCTCAGCAGGGAGCGGCATGCTCATAGATAACCCTCTATAGTGAGGGGAGCAATGCTAGCTCGACCAGCAAGGAGAGCGACTTATCACAGAGCTCTGAGGAGCGGAGAACTCATTCCTCAGAATGAGAGGGAACTCAGACGCTCCGCAGGGAGCGGCATGCTCTAAGGTGACCCTCTAATAAGGGGAGCAATGCTAGCTCCACCTATAACGAGCTCTGGAGAGCGGAGAACTCATTCCTCAGAATGAGAGGGAACTCCGCCGCTCAGAAGGGAGCGGCATGCTCATAGGTGGCCCTCTGGGTGAGGGGAGCAATGCGGGCTCTACCAACAGCGAGCTCTAGGGAGCGGAAAACTCATTCCTCGGAATGAGTGGACATTCAGACGCTCCGAAGGGAGTGGCATACTCATAGGTAACCCTCCTAAGGTGAGGGGAGTAATGCTGGCTCTAACGACAGCGAGCTCTGGAGAGCGGAGGACTCATCCTCCAGCGCTCAGAAGGGAGCGGCATGCTCATAGGTGACCCCGGAAAACTCATTCCTCAGAATGAGAGGGAACTCACCTTTTTTGCCTTTGCTTAGCAGGAAATTTCCACCTAACCTCGGTCAGGTGGAGTTTACGGTGGTTACAGGGGAATTAGAGAGGAATGAGAGGGCTTGCCTCTCTCTGACCCGCGCCTCTCTCTCACCCTAGCCGCAGGAGGGGGAGGGGCATGAGTCGCGAGACTAGCCTTCTGAGCCCATCTCTGACCCTTAGACCGAGATGGGCTAGGACCCCTGGTTGTTCGGGCTCAGACCTGGATTTTATAGAACCATATCCAGGTCTTTAAGCAGATCAGTCTGGTACGCCTTAGTGTGCAACGAAGCAACGGTCTGACCTGCTGCTGCATATGCCCTGCCATTTAAGCAAGATTCAGGGGCTTAGGTGGCCAGGGGGGAGCCTTGAGAGAGGATGTCTGGCCACAGAGAGATAAGCTGGTTATCATCTCTTGCACAGGGGGCATCCCCTCATAGCCATTTTCACGCATCTCCTCAGTGTCAGCATAACTAGTATGCTGAAACCTATGAATACGAGAAAAAATAGCTTTTTTACACTCCTTCTCAATCTCCACATCGAGATTTTATGAAGAAAGGAAGGCTCACTCGAGCTGGGGGTATTTTGGCCAGAAAGATTAATTTTCATGATCCACAACCTCCAAAAACTCGTTTATATGCAGAGAAGAGCACTAGCCGCTGAATCTGATTATGTCAGAAAGATCGCATCGTCACAATCCAGCAGCTCACTCTCGTTCTCGAAAAGGGGCGGTCCCTCTCTCACTCATCGGCCACATCCAACTGCTAATTTCATTCACCTCCGTGCCTCGGCAGCGGTGGGTCCCGAATCGCGGGAAGCAGACGGCTGCCCCTCTTTCCTCGAAAAGAGGGACAGGACGAGAGTGGAGTTTTTACATAGAAAAAGCTCACAGTGCACGCAGATTTCCCCTCAAGGTCATCGCGTGCGTGCTCCTTCCCCATAAAAAAGGCGCAAAGATTGTGTGTGTCATCGGGTTTCAAATAACGAGGACGCGGATCCACACACAATCTTAAATGCCTTGCTAGTGCTCGCCATTTGATAGAGAGAAAACTGTACTCTTACCAGATTGCACGCTTCAAACAAACCAGTCAGTGAAGACGAAAAAGCTGATGATGTATTCTCCCGGCGGCACTTATATTGTGGCACACCGGTAGTGACGTCATGGGCTGTCGCCGGCCAACAGGTGGTGTTTTTACATATGTATCTTCAGACACGAGTCACGCTGAGGGCGTTCCCCGTAGCGACCCCTAGGGGACGCAGTTCGAGTTCCCATGGAGGGGAACTTCAGTTTACGTGAAGGGGATTTACATGCATTTAAACACTCGTCAAGCACTTTGACACTAAATGTGTAGATATACGGTAGAGAAAACAGACAAACTGCAGTGCTGCTGTTTCTATTTGTGTTTCAGACAATGTGAGAACTGAGATACATACATACTATAAAAAACACAGCACTCGGTTCATGGTTAAACCTCCAGTCTAGACAAATGTGAAATCATTGGCTATCAAGTGACCAACCAGTGGAACAAATATTTTGTTTTGGTTTATCACTTCAGTTGAGTTTAACCGCACTGTGTTGCCTGTAGTCACACCATACAGAGGTTTGTAAAATTTGATGTCTGCGTGATACAGGCTCGGAAACATTCGAGTGACGATCCATTTTCAGCTTTATTTAAACAGGCAGCGAACAATTGTAAAACAGAGAAAAACATTTACAAGATCAAACAGATGTAAATAACAACAGAAACCACTCAGCATTGCCAGCCAAGAACAAAACTAATAAACAGGTGCTGTGTAATCAGGGATTGTGGGAGTTTTGGAGTAATACGTGTAACTAGTGTCTCAAATACTACTCTGTAAAAGAATATAGCACATGATAAGCACATGGTAACATGTTATAGTGTCACAAAGGCGCTATTTACTTGCTGAATACTTTCCACCTCAGCGAACTGAAAGAGTAACAATAAAACAATATTAACATCCAGGTTCGGTTGATTTACACTGCAGCTCAAAAGTTTGGGATCAGTAAGATTTTAATGTTTTTTTTAAGGGAGTCTCTTCTGCTCATCAAAGCTGTATTTATTTTATAAAAAATACAGAAAAAAACCCAGTAATATTGTGAAATTTTATTTCCAATTTCTAATATTGGTTTCCTGTTTTCATATACTTTAATTTATTTCTGTGATGCAGCGCTGAAATGTCAGCATCATTACTTCAGTCTTCGGTGTCACATGATCATTCATAAATCATTCTAATTTGCTGATTTATTATGAGTGTTGAAACTGTTGTGCTACTTCATATTGTTTTTTGGAACATGTGATAATTTTTTCTTTGATTCTTTGATAATACAAAGTTAAAAAGAGCAGCATTTGTTCAAAACAGAAATATTTTCTAACAATATAAGTCTTTACTATGATTTTTTATTCATTTAACGCATTCCTCCTAAATAAAAGTATTAATTTATAAAAAAAAATATTACTGACCCCAAACATTTGAATACCATTGTATATTGTAACACAACCTTTATTTTTTAAATAAATTCTGTTATTTTTATTAATCAGAGAACCCTAAAAAAATATCACAGGTCCCCCCCCAAACAATATGAAGCAGCACAATGGTTTCCAGCATCAATTAAAAATCGGCATATTAGAATGATTTCTGTAATGATTTAGTAATGATGCTGAATATTCAGCACTGCATCACAGAAATACATTATATTTTAAAGTTTATTAAAATAGAAAACTGTTATTTTAATTTGTAAGAATATTTCACAAAATAACAGTTTTTTTTCTGTATTTTTGATCAAATATATACAGTATTGATGAGCAGAAGAAACTTATTTAAAAACCATTACAATCTTACTGATCCCAAATTTTTTAGCGGCATTGTAAATTAATCTAAACAAAATGCTACTTTATTTTGTTGCGATAACATCAAAATCCTTAATAATTAAAACTTACAGTAATGACATTTAGCAATAAATAAATAAATATATTCATTCACTTACCTTACAATTGAAGCAATTGGTTTGGTTCTTATGGTTCATATATAACTCGTGTTTGCAGATCAGTATTATGAATATGTTTTTCCAACTGTTCTGCTTTTCCAGCAGCAAAACCTATGAATGAAACAGAGAATTCAGATTTACTAACGGTTTTATTTTTTTCTTAAATGATACAAATATATAACAAGTAATTAAAACTTTCACTTGTCTATGGAAAAGAGCATTGTGATATTTTTTACACTATTGTGAATTAGAATTTGATAATTTTTAGAACAATAAGAAAATTAAATCACCGATCACCACAAGGATCAGAAGCCCGTTTGTCAGAGCAGATATGATAATAATAATCATCTGCCATTGTGTTAGATTCTGATCAATGAACTCCACTTCTGTGTGATTGTGACACTCAGTTAGTTGAGATGATTCTGTAAAGAAAACATCCAGAGTTACAGTAACAACTGTTAGTCTTTACTGGAGTACAATGACTGCAGTTTAATATCTACATCACAAGCCTATTCCTCTCTGTCTGGAACAACAGGAGAGAGGGATATCTATGATAAAGTGTACAAAAAATTGAGGTGATGAATAATGAGTAATAAAAAGGTAAACAAACACATTGATCATCAATGTCTTGATCACTAAGTAGCAAATTAACTCACCATTAAAGTATATTCTGGTGCTGTTGCTGAGTTTTGGAGGTGTGTGTGTGTTCATACAGTAATAAACTCCTAATTCATCTGCAGTCATATTATTAATAACCAGACGATGTTTAAACTGCACTGAATATTTCTTTCTGAATGTTTTATTTGGGTAAAAAGGTGATGTTGTTGTTGAGAATGATTGTATAATCACTGTTGGAGGATCTGCTGTTTTCAGTAAAATCCAATAAACCTCATTTTCATCAAGATCACAGTTTATGCTCACATTTGATCCCAGATCAGTTATTAGATCTGACACTGCAGTTTGACAACAGATTAGTACATCTAAAATATAAAAAAAGTTCTAAGCATTATAGATAAACATGTCATATTAGCTGTGAAATAAAGCATGTAAATAATATTGATATAATGTAATAAACTCACAGAACTGAAGCTGAATGATCCTCATGGTGTTGCCGTGGTTAAAACCCTTGTCTATCCACACAGCAGTTAAAATGACTTCAGCTCTGAAGCAAAGCAGGAAGAAAGAAAACCATTTCAAACAGAGGAAGTCAAGTTTGTTCTGACCACATAATTATTCTTCACCCCCATCTATTTTTTTCTAAGGAAACATTACCATTACTTAATATACTTTAGTCTTTAATAATGTGTACCCACTGCTTTTATTACATTTCATTTAATTACAGACGTCAACACAAAACTTTAGTGTTGATTCTGTAGAGGAGAGTCTCTGGAGGCTTGCTAAACAAGGTCTTCAGCAAGTGTGTTGAAGCTGGTTGGAGCTCAACTCGGTAGGATATTAGCCCCCTATGAGCAGGATTGGACAACCCTGCTGTAGAGTTTGGACCTGTTCAAATACTCACACTTGTCTGAATATAATGTGCACAAAGCAAGAAAGTGCAAAACAATGCTTAAATACTAATACATTCACAGGGAACAAATACAGGAGATAGTAATAAACATTGCACAAACAAAATCTTAATATATAGGACTTAATATACAGGGAGTTTAATCATGGATAACACAAACAGGTGCGGTCTAATCAGAAAGCATAGAAACAAACTAGAAAAAAACAAGAAAACCAAGAAAAACAAAACTATGAACCTAGCACTACATGCCCCCCTCCCCATCCTCACACCGCAAAAGGTCCAAATGAGGAAGGAGAGTAAGGGTTCTGGAGGGGGACGAGGAATCAAAAGAAAAACTAAAATAGTCCAGACCAAATACTACAGTAAATGGGGTGTGGAGGGTGGGAGGAGCCAGGGTGATAATGGTGGTCCAGAGACCAGCCTGGATGAAGGAAAATGTTGCCAGTCACCACCAGCATTTTTTATCATTTTCACTAAAATGTCATGGCCCCCAGAATATTTTGTTGTATGAATATCTGAACATGCCATACAACAAAATAAAGACCAGGGCCCGTATTCATGAAAAATCTTAGTGCTAAGAGTTGCTCCTAGTAACAAAATTCTAAGAAATTCTTAGAAATGTGGGTGTTTCCTCTTAAATTTAAAGAAAAGATCCTAGTAAAGAAAAAAGTAATTCAGAAAGCATCTTAACCCTTAAAAGAGGTCTTAAGGTCCAGAATTGTTAGGAGTATGAACGAGGACTTTTAAGAGGCTTAAGAGTTTCTTTAGCAGTGGAGAAAATGGACGAAACATGAAGAGGGAGAAGAAATGTGTTGCACACAATGCATGAGAGGGAGTTAATAAGATGCTACACATTAGATCGCGAAGGAATCATGTTTGTGATCGATATTATTAAAGACATGCTAACATCTCTGACACTGCGCAGAAATGCCATAGCACCAGAAATGGACGTAATTAATCACTACATTAACTACATTAACATATTTGGCAACTGGAAAAATGCAACTGTGCAGCAGCGATGATTTGGGTCTGTTACAGCACTTTCAGAACCTTATTGTGTCGCTGTTCATTTCCTATAAAATACGTTATGTATGACAGCATGGTAAATAAAAAATAAAGAATATAATGTGTGTGTGTGTGTGTGTGTGCGCGCGCGCGCGCGCGCGAGAGAGAGAGAGAGTACGGTAAAACAGGAAAAATTACGCTTGTAATTTTAAAGTGAAGGCTTATAATAAACCATACTCTTAAAAGCGCTCTTACTTCCTTCTTGGACAACCAACCAATCACGGTCTTCAAAAGACTGTGTCATAGCTAGCGACGGGGTCAGCCCCGCCTCCTCACTAAGATAAAAGTTTTTGTCTTTTCCTCGCTCAGAGTAGCTCTCAGATTGGTCCTGAATCACTTTTAAGCTAAGACTCCTAGCTAGAAATGTTTAAGCTAAATTAGGAGCTCTCTGAGAGGATTCTTAGAATCTTTATGAATACGGGCCCAGGGCCCGTAATCATGAAAAATCTTAGTGCTAAGTGTTGCTCATAGTAACAAAATTCTAGAAATTCAAAATTCTTCTTGCTTCACTCTTATACCCTACAATGAGAAACATCTGTACAGACTAAAAAAAATAAGGACAAGTTCCGTGGTAACCTTTTCCATTCTTGATCATGTATGGCAGCCCACACAAACTCTATCATTTTGTAACAAATTCTTCATATGTGTGGATTAGCTGAAAGATTTGGCCAAAAATTACCTAGGAAATGTACAATACTTAAGGCCTACAGAACCCTACGCCGAGGCATATCAATGAGGGCTTGCACTTTAGCTGGATCTGTCTCCACTCCTTTTGCAGACAGCTTGTCACCTATATTATCTGTCACTCCAAAACTGACACATTTTTTTGTTTAACTTTAGATCATATGCTTGAATTCTTAGTAGTTGATTATGTTGCTGAAGTGTAGGATCCCCACACCACAATAGCATCAATATATGTGCAAACACTCTCTAAACCTTAAATAAGGGTTTTCATTGCTCAATAAAAAATCTCAGGAGCTTCCCGAATGTAAGTCGAAGAAAACAATATCTTTCAAGGGAATTTTAAATGTACCATATTTGCTACTCTCAGAATCCAACCGAATCTGCCAGAACCCCTAAAACACGTCAAATTTACTAACATACCTTTAGTACCCAACATTTTGCTAATGATCTCTTCATTGGAAGGTATCTGGTAGTGCTCTCTTTTGATGTCATCATTAAGGTCTTTAGGATATAAACACTCTTAATTCACCATTAAGCCTTTTCACACAAATTATAGAGTTTACCCAATCTGTAAGTTGTTCAATTTGTTGCATAACTCCCAACTGTGTCATACGATCCAATTCTTGCCTCAAAACAAGAATTGGAAAATGCTACATTTTCCTTGTTAACTTGATACACTCTTTTCACCAACTGAAAGTATTCACAAGCTCTGTCTTCTAGAAGTGATCCATCGCCATTTGCAATTTCAACAACAAACATCAAATTTTACCTGCATTTTTAGTCTACATACTCCTTATGTTTCAGTTGGTTGGCCATTATAGGCTTTGAGGAGATCTGTAAACCTTCTGTTCCCATAATGGAAAGTAACATGGCAATCATGCTTTCATCTATAGCATCTACTTATCCTATAGTTGCAACATACAACTCACGCTTCTGTTTGAAAATCCCCCAATTTTTGATAACATTTCCACACAACTTCAACAATCCTGGTAGTTTAATTGCATGGTGTTGTTGTTACCCCGTTTCAATAAAACAACAATAAAGGGAAAAGGCAAATGATCCCTGGGTCTTTTTTCCACATGGAACATCCATCAAACATAAATTATTACAACTGCCCTACTTAGCAAATGCACTTATCATTATACAGTTCATTACTGCCACATACTGGACTAAATAACATCCTGCTCATTACTGCCCTTGACATGTAATAAATGCATGTTTGATAGAACCAAACTTTATGTAATATACATACACATACACACATAGTCAGAATTGTTGGTACCCTTGGTAAATATGATCAAAGAAGGCTGTGGAAATAAATCTGCATGGTTAATCCTTTTGATCTATTGTTTTTTTTTTATTACAAAAATCTATCCTTTAATTGGAGAAAAATAATTTAAAATGGGGAAATGTCATTATGAAATACATGTTTTTCTCTAATACACATTGGACACAAGTAACGATACCCTTTTTATTCAATACTTTCGAAACCTCCATTTGCCAAAGTAGTATATGAGTTTTCTCATATAATGCCTGAAGAGATCAGAGACCATTCCTTCATCCAGAATCACTCCAGACACTTTAGATTCCACGATTCTTAGATTTTAGATTTGTGCTTCTCCTCTTCAGTTCACCCCATTCATTTTCTGTAGGGTGCAGGTCAGGGAACTGAAATGGCCACAGCAGAAGCTTAGTTTTGTGCCCAGTGACCCATTTCACTTTAAGATTTGTTTTTGGATTATTGTCCGGTTGGAAGATCCAAACATAGCCCATTATTAGATTTCTAACAGTCAGTCTTGTTGATTTTTTATCTGTTGGTATTTGATAGAATCAGTGATGCCATGTGTCAAAACAAGTTGTGCACGACCTCCAGCAGAAATATAGGCCCACAACACAAAAAGAAAATACAGCAGTATATTTCATTGTACACCTGGGTTACTTTTTATCCCTGTGTTCACCAAACCCATCTTGAGTGTTTACTGCTAAAAAGCTAATATTTTAGTTACATCTGACCATATTTCCCATTTGAAGGTCCAGTCGTGTCTGATATACTAAATATGCTGAAGTTAGTTTTTTGGTGAAAGCATTTTCTTTTCTTGATTTTTTTCTTGAAGCACGCCCAAACAACATGATGTAGGGGCTGTTTTATATTTTTTTTGTAAGGTTCACTGACCCTGAAACTCAACTTTTTTTCTGCAATTCTCCAGCTGTGATCTTTAAAGAGTCTTTGGCCACTCAAACTCTCCTTCATGTCCTCTTCCAGGCAGATTCATTACATTTTCTGTTGATTTAAACTTCTTAAGATCCTGGAGTGGCCTAGCCAGTCTCCAGATCCTAATCCCATATATAATCTGTGGAGGGAGCTGAAGGTTTGAGTTGCCAAACGTCAGCCTCAAAACCTTAATGACTTGGAGAGGATCTGCAAAGCGGAGCGGGACAAAATCCTTCAAGACAAGATGTGTGCAAACCTGGTGGCCAACTACAAGAAACGTCTGACCTCTGTGATTGCCAACAAGGGTTTTGCCGCCAAGTACTAAGTCATGTTTAAATATTTATTTCTCTCATTAAAATGCAAATGAATTTATAACTTTTGTTACATAAAATTTTCTGGATTTTTGTTGTTATTCTGTCTCTCACTGTTAAAATAAACCTACCATTAAAAGTATAGAATGATAATTTCTTTGTCCGTGGGCAAATGTACAAAATCAGCAGGGGATCAAATAAATGTTCCCCCACTGTACCCATACATTCTACACCTGTGCTAAATTGAACTCTTTCTGGTCTTCTTTCTTGGACATATTGTTAAGAGCTCTTAATGTCTCTTTGAAACCCTGCCCAATATTTGCAATTTGTGGAGTATCTCCCGTTGATGGTTGTTACATACAGCCTGTGCCGGGCTATGTAACAGAGAGGGAAGACCACGCGGATTATCTGATTTTAAAGAAAATATATTTATTAAAGATAAAGAATGAACAACATAAAGTAAATAAAGTCAGTATAAATGTTTGAGAGCAACGAAAACGTATGCAATCAGGGTATGTGAGCAGCGGCCTCCTTTCAACCAGGTCTGGAGAGCCTTTAACACCCAAGATACTGGAATATATAATATGAGTCATGCTGATATTATTGATTTTGCCTCATTGGTCGCCAGAAGACGAATACTGCTACATTGGAAATCCCCATGGGAATATATGGGAATATATTTCAGAGATATTTTACTCATAAGAATTTCTAGAGGTACCAGTAATTGTTTCCAACATGTATTTGAGAAAAAAAAAAAAAAAATC
Organism: Schizopygopsis pylzovi; assembly: GCA_027422435.1. Lineage (NCBI taxonomy): Eukaryota > Metazoa > Chordata > Actinopteri > Cypriniformes > Cyprinidae > Schizopygopsis > Schizopygopsis pylzovi. Next base: position 21,820,427 of record CM049825.1, read on the forward strand.
ATAATGATATTTCTCACCATCTTAAATTATTTTTCTCCAATTAAAGTTTAGAGTTTTGTGATTAAGAGTTTTTAAATAAAAGTTCAAAAGGACAATTAACAATGCACATTTATTTTCACAGCCTTCTCTGATCATATTTACCAAGGGTACCCACAATTCTGAACATGTGTGTAATTATAATAAAACTGAAACTATTACAGATAATGCCGTGTAAACCCAGAGCAAATGCAATGATGCCCCCACAGAGTTTGCTCCTTGGTTTTCTGTTTTGGGTTCTGCAACAAAAAAGTAAACAAAAAACAACATTACTGTACTGATAAAGGCAACACATTTGTCATGAATCTGGTTACCACTCACTACAACTGCACATCACCCATGGACTACATCTCCCATCATGCACTGCACACACACATTCCCGTCCACCATTACACCAATCTCACAGCTGTCACCATTCACTCATTAGTCTTGATTGCCTCCCCACACCTGCACCTCATTCTCACACTCACATTTAAGCAGCACTCTCACTTGCACTCACTGCGAAGTCTTGTTTTGCCCTGGCTAACATTTCCGAGCAGTTTCCCTTGTGTGTACTACCTGGACCGTTGACTCTCTCTCCTGATCGTTTGCTGCCTGCCTTACTGACCCCGCCTGCCTACTGGTTATCCTCTCTGTCTGCTGCCTGCCCTGATCCATTGCTCTGCCTCTGTTTATGTATCTGTCTTATCTACGTTGCCCTCGATACCACTATTTGATATTTGCCTGTCTGACCACCTCTTTGTATCAATAAAGCTGCAAGTGGATCTACTCTCGCCTCTGACCTGTCATTGGTTACAGAAGACTTCGCCGCCTCAGATCCAGCGGCTTTATTTCGGCCACCCAGCCTAACCATGGACTCCGTAGAACAACTCCTACATCTTCGCCAGGGAGGCCTGTCTGTTAAGGAGTACGTTCACCAGTTTGGTGAGCTGTCTATTCAGGTACCGCTGTACGATGAATTTTTGTTCAAAGACTTGTTTTATTTCGGGCTCAATGAACACAGCAAATCCCAGTTTGATATATCTCTGTTTCCTGGTGGGGAGTTTATTGGCAGTTTAAGGGGTCTTATGGACTATGCTTTGTTGTATGCTGGCTCTTCCTTCACTGTGGGTGTTCCAGAGTCCGCTCCGGAGCCCGCTCCGTCCCAGGAGCTCGCAGAGCCCGCTCCGTCCCAGGAGCTCGCAGAGCCCGCTCCGTCCCAGGAGCTCGCAGAGCCCGCTCCGTCCCAGGAGCTCGCAGAGCCCGCTCCGTCCCAGGAGCTCGCAGAGTCCGCTCCGGAGCCCGCTCCGTCCCAGGAGCTCGCAGAGTCCGCTCCGGAGCCCGCTCCGTCCCAGGAGCTCGCAGAGTCCGCTCCGGAGCCCGCAGAGTCCGCTCCGGAGGCCGCTCCGTCCCAGGAGCTCGCAGAGTCCGGCACTCCGGGTCCCCTCCTGGTTCCGTCCGGTTCCCCAGAGCCCCTGCTGGTCCCGCCCGGCTCTCCTTCGTCTCCGCTGGTCCCGCCCGGCTCGCCTTCGTCTCCGCTGGTCCCGCCCGGCTCGCCTTCGTCTCCGCTGGTCCCGCCCGGCTCGCCTTCGTCTCCGCTGGTCCCGCCCGGCTCGCCTTCGTCTCCGCTGGTCCCGCCCGGCTCGCCTTCGCCGCTGGTCCCGCCCAGCTCTCCTTCGTCTCCGCTGGTCCCGCCCAGCTCATCGATGCCTCCGCTGGTTCCGTCCAGTTCTACCAAGCACCCAAGAGAGTCAGAGCCACCTGAGTGCCCAAGAGAGTCAGAGCCGCCCGAGCGCCTCCGAGATTCAGCGCTTCCAGAGTGCCCCCTCGAGGTAGTGGAGTTCACCAAGAACTTTCATGGGGGGAGCTCCCCTCCATTGCTCACGGAGACCCCGGACCCGCCATGGCCCATGAGGTCCCCTGATCCATCATGGCTGCCCGAGGCCCCGGATCTACCATGGCCGCTTAAACTCCCTGCCTCGGTCCCTGAAACCAAATGTGCTCTCTCTGCCTCTTGTGTCTCCGTTTCCTCTAGGCCCCAGTCTCGGCCAGGGATCTCTGCTCCGCCCTGGAGGGCGCCTGTCTCGTCTGCTCCGCCCTGATGGGCGCCTGTCTCGTCTGCTCCGCCCTGGAGGGCGCCTGTCACGTCTGCTCCGCCCTGGAGGGCGCCTGTCACGTCTGCTCCGCCCTGGTGGGCGTCTGTCTCGTCTGCTCTGCCCTGGTGGGCGCCTGTCTCGTCTGCTCCGCCCTGGTGGGCGCCTGTCACGTCTGCTCCGCCCTGGAGGGCGCCTGTCACGTCTGCTCCGCCCTGGTGGGCGTCTGTCTCGTCTGCTCCGCCCTGGTGAGCGTCTGTCACGTCTGCTCCGCCCTGGTGGGCGTCTGTCTCGTCTGCTCCGCCCTGGTGGGCGCCTGACCTGCCAGAGCCACCTCACGCCTCCGCTGACCTGCCAGAGCCACCTCATGCCTCCGCTGACCTGCCAGAGCCACCTCACGCCTCCGCTGACCTGCCAGAGTCACCTCACGCCTCCGCTGACCTGCCAGAGTCACCTCACGTCACAGCGGTCTACCCAGTATCCCTTCACGTCCCTGCTGTCTCATTGGCCCCACATGGACCTGGCCCTCCGTCCCCTCCCCCGGTTCCACCTCCGCTCCACCGCCCTCCTGGAGTACGCTTTGTGTAAGCGTCTGGAAGCCGCTCTTAGGGGGGGGGGCTCTGTCATGAATCTGGTTACCACTCACTACAACTGCACATCACCCATGGACTACATCTCCCATCATGCACTGCACACACATTCCCGTCCACCATTACACCAATCACACAGCTGTCACCATTCACTCATTAGTCTTGATTGCCTCCCCACACCTGCACCTCATTCTCACACTCACATTTAAGCAGCACTCTCACTTGCACTCACTGCGAAGTCTTGTTTTGCCCTGGCTAACATTTCCGAGCATTTTCCCTTGTGTGTACTACCTGGACCGTTGACTCTCTCTCCTGATTGTTTGCTGCCTGCCTTACTGACCCCGCCTGCCTACTGGTTATCCTCTCTGTCTGCTGCCTGCCCTGATCCATTGCTCTGCCTCTGTTTATGTATCCGTCTTATCTACGTTGCCCTCGATACCACTATTTGATATTTGCCTGTCTGACCTCCCCTTTGTATCAATAAAGCTGCAAGTGGATCTACTCTCGCCTCTGACCAGTCATTGGTTACAACATTAGTCTATATTTTATATACTGCATCATTCAGACAGAACATTCCTAAGAACTTCAACCATCTGATCATCACTTATTGGATACAGATTCTTTAAAACATTTACATTTAAAACGTAATAAAATAAATAAACAATTTTCACACACCATTGATGAGCAGCTGTACAGTCGGATATTTAAAAGAGTGAGTGATGTAGCAGATGTATTGTCCTGCATCACTGTGTTGAAGATTGTTGAGTTTGAGTGAGAAGTTTCCTTTCAGATACTCATCAGGGAAAGTTTCAGTTCTGTTCTTGAAACGTGGGTCCTGTTGGTCTACTGAATCTTCACCATTGATTATATCATGCACAATGTTGCTGCTGTTGTGTCTCCAGTACACAATAACATCTTGAAGTTTAAGATGATTAAGCTCATGTTTAGCTAAAAAGCATGGCAGGGCAACAGAACCGCCAATATTAGCCTCTACTGTGATCTGCAGAGACACTGAATTGATACAAACTTTATCTGTAAACAAAATATGTTGCATAAATGTATTTTTTAAATATAGGTTGTTTTATGCTTACCTTTAATAAGCACTGCGAATACACAGATGAAGCAGTATCTGCAGAAACAGAAAAAATAAAATACCTGTAAGTCCCTCAATCAGTGTAGTCTTGCATGGTAATTCATTCAGATTTGGTAAGAAAATATTGTTAAAGTGAAATTATTGGGGCAACACACCCATCAGAACTGGGTCAGAAGATTTCCGTGATTTATTAAATAATTACTATATTACTATAATAATTAATGGAGTTATTATTTAATAAATCCATACATTTTTAACATATAATTGAGGAAGAAGTTCTTCAGCCTGAGAACGTAATGGTATGTATAGTATAGCTCTGAATATAATACCTTCATTTAGGCTATATAATATAATTTAAATGAATCTCTATCTGTTATTCAGTCATTTCATGCATTAGTCATTATTCAACTAGCTTGTCAAAATGGTTGATTATTTGTCATTTTACAACAAATTTAGGAAATATTTTAATAAATTACTCCTAATAATATACTGGATGTTGCAGCAGCACCATCATCCTGTATCTGCTAAACTTATCTCTAAATATGTTACAGTTTAGTAGTAAATGGTGAAATATCTACCCTGAATAAACTATAAGACTAGACAAATCAAAATGCTAAGAAAAAAAAATGCCCAAACAGTTTTCAAAAGGTTCAATATAGTAGGCCTAATATAAAATACTAATACTAATTGCTAATAAATCAAAACAAAAGTTAAAGATATTTCCATGCTAAACCTGTTAATCATTTATTAATCAATCAATCAGTCAATCAAACAATCAATCAATCAATCCATGTTTAATGCATTAGTTAATGATGCCCACACGTTAACTGATTAAAATGAAGTAGCTGAGGATCAAAACAAACCAGGCCAAAGATTGCAGTGAACGAGAGACGAGAGACTGGAAACAAACAGAAAGGTGACACGTTTGTTTGATTCAACATACTGTACCTGATGATCATGATGTCTTTACAGTATTCAATTTTGTTGTATAATTTTTTCAAATATTTCAGAAATACTTCAAACAACAGAAGTAGCGTGAAATCTGCGGCAGCACCATGCGCTTCTTGATGACATCAGACGTAAGTGTCATCCGATGACGTGAAATGATCAGACATGCGCACATGATATTCTTTAGTCTTTTTAAAGTATATAAGTGTAGTTGACAATCATTTGCTCTATTGAGGGACTGTTTGATCTCTTACTCTTGACCTTCTACTGAATCTTCACCATCATATATTGTGCATGCTTCTACGGTCAATCACTTTATCTATAACGATCTGTTTGTTGTCTATATTTTAGTTCATCAGAACAACAGCACAACATCCATGACTTGAAGAGATATTGATCATTAAGCGGTTCTCAATTCCAGATCTCGCACTCGTCATTTGGACCCACTTTATATTAAGTGTCATCAATTATTATTTGCTAATATTTAAATAAAACTATTTTTGTTACAGTGTCCTTATTTTGTAATTACAGGTATTCAAATTTTACTCATATTTAAAAATACCTGCATATAATTACAGCTGTAATTAATTACTGTATTTACATCTATAATTACACTGGTGACCTCTTAGCAAACCCTTAAACCCACCTATAACATGAAAACAATGCCATAGGCTCAAATTTAAAAGGGAGATGTGTAATTTTTCACACCTAATTTTGAAAACATTAAATAATGTTTTTTGAATATCAATTATAAAACATTGCTGAAATAAGATAAAGCTAATGACTTCTTTGGCCAACAAGAAAGACCATGACAGCTGACCAGATCCAATCACAAAACTAAAACTAGACTAACATCAGACCAGCACAAACCAGAAAAAAACAAAATAAAAATGTGATGTTTGACCGTACATGTGAGAAGAAAATGAACTGAATGAGTAAATAGAATTATTACCTCACATAAGGATGAGAGGGAAGCTTCTTTTAATCAATTCCTCTGGGAAAATGTTGTGTTCTTGATCTGTATCATCAAGTGAAACATTTCTCTGAATGATGTCTTATATTCCTGCTTTCTCTGAGCCTATAATGCTCTGTCGTGTCATGACTTCAGCTTATCATCACTGTACAAGCACGATAAGAATACAGATCTTCCAGTCGACGCCCACATTCATAATCTGCGGAGAAGTTTGTCTCTCAAATTTTACAATGCACAATGTCATGCAGGTGATGCAACTTGAAAACAGCAAAAAAATTATAAATGAACACAAATAAGTAAATAAATAAAAATAGCATTGTTTCCCTACAAGAAATTACATGCATTGATATTTTTTTTTGTTTCCCTCTAAAAATTATCAAAATATTTATAACAATACATGCTCTCACATATATTGTTTTTCTCTGCTCTATTTAAACTATCAAGTTATTTTTCTATTCTGCCTTAAACATTCCTCTACCATACCCATGCCTTGACTTTCGTTTACTGTCACTAAGAGATGATAAGAATGCAGAATTTCCTGCAACACCCTCATTTGTGTATAGAAACCATGTGATCAAGAACTTGATAAAGCCCTCCCCCCACACAAATTTCCCTTTCATTTGTTAGCAATTTTGATGAATTATTTGTTTGTTTTGATCTATTTGACATGTGTACATTTGTTTTGCTTACTGCACCACTTCTATCTTATTGTTATAATGTACACAAATAATATTTGTCTTCACACAGGAAAGCAGAGCTATTTGTATTACAGCATTTTGAATTATGCTTTTGTATGGGCACTTTTTTAAAATCTATTATGACTGAGGTCAATCCGGTTTTGATCATGAGTCTTAGAAGTATTCAGTTTCAGAACAAAGCGTGGTTGCCAACATGCTTGACTGGAGTGAGATTTTGATAACTTTTTAAAATGTATTTTGCATTGTATTGTTATTTTGCGTGAGGTTTAATGCATGATGATTGGAAACCTCATCATATTTTCTGCATATCTTTTGAATGACCAGCACCTGCCTGGGTCTGTCCAACTTTATCTAGGCTTTTATCTTCCCTTTCACAAACCGATTCATCTCCCATCTCTAGAACTTATACTCTTGGCTGTTTACTGTTTTGTTTCTTCTTTTCTTTTTCTGCTGATGGCCCAAAATTTCAGATGCTGTACAACAAAATCAGTCTGCTGGTTAGTCAGGTTATGCCACCCCATAGAGCAAAGTCACATTTACATTTATGCATTTAGCAGACGCTTTTATCCAAAGCAACTATACATTTTTTTCAGTATGTGTTTTCCCTGGGAATTGAACCCACAACCTTTTGCGCTGCTAACGCTATGCTCTATCACTGAGCACTGACCACTGAGCCACAGGAACATTAGACATTAACACATGACATTTTTGAAAGCTCATGTGAGATTTATTCACTAAAAGCGTTTCCATCTCCAATAATTAGCATGAAGCCTTTTTTGCACAAGTCACAACCACCTCAAGCGAGCGTAAATATGTTTTTGCGAATAAAGGATTTATTTTTTAAATTTGGCATTTCCATGACTCGTTTCTGATGCGATACTTCAACATGTGCATTAAAAGAGGGCAATTGAATATACTGACAGGGGGAGCAGGGCAATTAATAGTAAAAAAAAAAAATCTAATCTTCTCTGATTATGTCTGTATGGATGGATTTCTCTATTAAAGGCACGTCCACTGTGGAAATTTGCGAGTCAGGGCCGGGATTTAGTGTCTTATTTTTCCCTGATGCATTCTTAATCATTACTTTATCCGGTGCTTTGCGGCAAGCTTTATGTGTGCGCTTGCATAGAGCGTGGATTAGGCCAATACGCCTATGCCTAAAGGATGGTTTAGTAGGTTATTATACTAATCAATAAACGTGCGACTAGTTGACAAGAACGTCTCAGGTTACGTATGTAACCATGTTTCCCAGAGGGGGAACGAGACACTGCGTCCCCTAGGGGTCGCTATTGGGGAATACCGTCAGATTGACCCGTGCTTGAAGCATACATATATAAAAACACCACCTGTTGGCCGGCGACAGCCTATGACGTCACTACCGGCGCGACCCCGATATAAGGAGCGTCATTCACTTCTTCGTCTGAAGCTTGCGTCCGAAGCATGGCCCACAGCCTAGGGGACGCAGTGTCTCGTTCCCCCTCGGGGAAACATGGTTACATACGTAACCTGAGACGTTCCCCTTCATGGGAACTTCGAACTGCGTCCCCTAGGGGTCACTATTGGGGAACGTTAATACCCACGCCACCATGCTGAGGGGAGTGCAAGCCAATTTTGCGAAAAAGGCGAGCACTAAGCCAACTCTACCAGGCTAAGGGAGTTGCCCATGGGACGGTTTGATGGCTGTCAGTGACATTATCCCCTTCGGCCAAAAACCCGAGCTGCATACCCTAAAACACTTACCTGTTAGGTGCCGGGATTACCGGACCCAGGGTAGAGCTCAAAGGCTTGGAATCAGAGAAAGATTCCTTTAAGGGGATATAGCCAAGCACCTAGTGGTAGTAACTAGGTCCTGGCCGGTCACCCAAGGGCTACCGCTTGCTCTGCACAAGCTTGCTGAGGGAATTGTCTCAACAGACCCTCTGGTAGCGTTTTCCTTATCTTTTTTTTTTTTTTTTGACCCAAAATATTGGGGCAAACGGAGTGGGGCCCAAGGCACAAACCGGGGCTTGACCAGCTCAAATAAGGGCACGAAGCTGCGCGTGTAACCCTACCCTTACGGGATTTTAGAAAGAATGCAGAACTTTCGATGTGTGAACTTACCACTGGGTGGATTTTAGAAAAGTGCCCAAAGTCTCACATGTGCACTTACCATAACATGGATTTTAGAAAGAACACTTGATGTGCGAACTTACCACTGAGTGGATTTTAGAAAGTGCCCAGAGCTTTAGCGTGTGCACTTATATATATTTTGGTAACGTTCTATGGCTCTGGAGCGGAGAACTACTCATTCCTCGGAGTGAGAGGGAACTCAGACGCTCAGAAGGGAGCGGCATGCTCATAGATGACCCTCTATGGTGAGGGGAGCAATGCTAGCTCGACCAACAAGGAGAGCGACCTATCACAGAGCTCTGGGGAGCGGAGAACTCATTCCTCAGAATGAGAGGGAACTCAGACGCTCAGAAGGGAGCGGCATGCTCATAGGTGACCCTCTAGGTGAGGGGAACAATGCTAGCTCTACCGACAACAAGCTCTGGAGAGCGGAGAAGTCATTCCTCAGAATCAGAGGGAACTCAGACGCTCAGAAGGGAGCGGCATGCTCATAGGTGACCCTCTAGGTGAGGGGAGCAATGTTAGTTCTACCGACAACGAGCTCTGGAGAGCGGAGAACTCATTCCTCAGAATGAGAGGGAACTCACCTTTTATTTGTTTGTTTTTTTGTCCTGGCTTAGCAGGAAATTTCCACCTAACCTCGGTCAGGTGGAGTTTACGGTTGTTACAGGGGAATTAGAGACGAACAAGAGGGCCTGCCTCTCTCTGACCCGCACCTCTCTCTCACCCTAGCCGCAGGCGGGGGAGGGGCATGAGTCGCGAGACTAGCCTTCCGAGCCCATCTCTGATCCTCAGACCGAGATGGGCTAGGACCCCTGCTTGTTCGGGCTCAGACCTGGACTTTATAGAACCTTATCCAGGTCTTTCAGCAGATCAGTCTGGTATGCCTTAGTGTGCAAGGAAGCGACGGTCTGACCTGCTGCTGCATATGCCCTGCCATTTCAGCGAGATTCAGGGCTTAGATGGCAAGGAGGGAGTCTTAAGAGAGATTATTTTATGGTACTTTTCTTTTCCATAACCTCAGATAACTCGTTGGATATGCAGTGCAGGAGGATAGAGAGGGTTCAGTTTCAACTTCCTCGCCCTCAAAGATCTCCTGCTCTTCCTGGGCATAACCCAGCAGAGCACTAGCCGCTGAATCTGATGATGTCAGAAAGATCGCATCGTCCTAATCCAGCAGCTCACTCTCGTTCTCGGCCGACGCACGCGAAAAGGGGCAGTCCCTCTCTAACTCATCGGCCATATCCAGCTGCGAACCCCACGATTTAATTCGCCTCCGTGCCTCGGCAGCGGTGGGTCCCGAATCGCGGGAAGCAGACGGCTACCCCTCTTTCCTTGAAAAGAGGGACAGACGAGAGCGGAGCTTTTTCATAGAAAAGCTCACAGTGCACGCAGATTTTCCCCTCAAGGACATCGCGTGCATGCTCCTTGCCCAAACAAAAGACACAAAGATTGTGTGTGTCATCGGGTGTCAAATAACGAGGACACGGATCCACACACAATCTTAAATGCCTTGCTAGTGCTCGCCATGATAGAGAGAAAACTGTACTCTTACCAGAATGCACGGCTTCAAACAAAACAGTCAGTGAAGACGAAGAACAGAATGACGTATTCTCCCGGCACCCCTTATATCGGGGTCGCGCCGGTAGTGACGTCATAGGCTGTCGCCGGCCAACAGGTGGTGTTTTTATATATGTATGCTTCAAGCACGGGTCACGCTGACGGCATTCCCAATAGCGACCCCTAGGGGACGCAGTTCAAAGTTCCCATGAAGGGGAACAATCTTTAGTCGGGGGCAGGCCTACACTAAAAAAAAGTATTTTACGATACAGTTCACTTTATTTAAACAATTAATTTTAATTTAACACCATTGTATTAGATGTATCATTCAAACACAGTTTCATTGTGGTAAAATGACTTGAAACACTTATGTTTTAAGTTTGAAAGAACATGTGTCAATTAAGTAGGTCAAAATAGCATTTGGTGCTTATTCAGTTTACTTTAATCAAGTTAACCTAACGCAATTATTTTCTACCATATTACTTAACCCATTTGAGTTAAGATACATAAATACATAACAGAAACATGTTATCTTTACTCAAATACTTCAATCAAGTAAGTTTATCCTGACTAAAATTATTTGGATATGGTTGTTTAAGTTTACTCAATCCAGTTTAGTTCATCATACATTATGTATTTGAGTAGCGATAACATGTTTCTGTTATGTGGAACCACTGTCCCATGGAAATGAGCTTTATTGTTTTATAACACCCACCTGACCACTGTCCTCAGTGTAATTTAATTTAACAATTACACCATATGAGTAGATCAGTGATAAATTATTTTAAACTTATTAGGGATTAGGTTTTACACACATCAAACCAGATATTTTTCACTGTTTTGTGTTTCTGTAGGCCTGTGGTTGTGACAAAACTCTGAGCTATCATGAATGACTTGCTTAGATACATATAATTGTATTTGAGTTTTTAAAACCTGTGTGATATTATTTTTGTTTTAATTAGCTTTTTACATAATTTTTTTCTTAATTTGCTCATTTTTTTCAACTATTCATTTAATCTTACTGATTGGGTAATCTTCATAAGCGCCATCAGCGTAACTAGTGTCTGAAGGACATGTCAAAACACGACAATAAAGTTGGCCGGCAACAGCATATGATGTCAATACCAGTGCCAACATACCATAAAAGGGCGGTGGGAAAACACGTCATCCTTCAAGCTTGTGCAGAGTGGTAAGTATATTGTCCCTCTTCTTAAGGGAAAAAGGACAACCACTGGTTCTTCACAGCTCAGGACCCACTGTTGCTGAGGCACGGAGGAATCTGAGATTGTGGGCTTCTCAGGTGGAGCTGGCTGATGAATCGAAGAGGTGTTTGGCCATTTCAAATTCCTTGGTGGCAGACAAGAAGTTGCTCATAGCCATTTGGATAACTGCTTCCTTCCTGGAAATCCCCCCCGCCCCAGCTCAAGAAAGCGTTCCATTCCTTCCTGATTGAGAAAGCTTGAAAAAACATCTGTTCTCTTCATGTATTCTTCAATAGCTTCATTACATGCATATACTGTGAGTTTAGATACTGTGAGTTTAGCGTGCATCTGAGAATGCAAAGGCTACAAGTTACGCTTTGTTTTCACATTAACATAATTCTCAACATTTTAATGGTCAAATGCTTACAGCACTTCACAAGATAGGTAATGAGACATGTTTGTAAACCTGTTTTCCCAGAATCTGGAGTCCTCCATAAAAATAAAAGCTCAACTGCAGTTTCCACCAAAATAAAAGCTCATAGGTTTATCTCTTGCAAGCAAGGACTAAAATTAATAGACACGCACAAAGAAAATACTGTACAGGCAGAGCATGCTCACTGTTAATTGGAAGAAAAATATAAATATTGGAATGGAGATTTATATTAATGTATTTCTGAAGGGAAGTGGCTTCAGAGAAGTTTCGATGGCATTTTTTCTCTCTTATCACTGCTGTTCAATAAGCGCCCCTGCTGTCAGAGAGTGAAATTCAGCCTGTCTGCTCTTTTTCTTTTATGCAGGTTTTAGCCTAATGTCACAAAACTAAAGTCAGACCATTCTGTTTTTGCTTCAAATGTTGAAATTATATAACCAAATAAAAACATAAATAAAAAACTGTTCATGCTGTTCATAGTGTAGCATTTTTGTTTGCATTGTTATTAAAATGCAGTGGTTGGTTCTAATTTTCATGGCCAGGAAAAAAATAGATATGACTGGTGAATTTGCTCAAATCAACAGAATATTTTGAACATATATTAAAATGGCAGATGTGGCAACAGGTTAATTTTAGGCCCTGCTTCCATGTGTAGAAATTAGGACAAAAGTATTGTAATTTCCCCACTGTAGAATAAGGTAAAATATATGAAATACTTATTTTAATTTATTTTACAATGCAATTGTTTTCCAATATATGGCTATTAGGATGTTATATGAATAATATTATAAAATTATTATTATTATTATTAGATTCTAATTTGTTTGGCTTCCAAATTCACCGATGTGAGACACTATATCTCAACTAGAAAGAAGATTGAGTCCCCTTTAAAGGTGGGGTATGTGTTTTTTTTAAACGCTGGGGTGGAGTATTAAAACAAACTTGTAGCCAATCAGCAGTAAGGGGCGTGTCTACTCATGATACAGAGGAGAGAGTGCTCAGTGCACATGACGGACATTAGCCGAGCCGAGCGACGACAGAAAGATAGAGATGACAGATAAAAAACAAAAAAGGAAAACTTCTGAGGAACAAAAGAAGACTTACACCGTGTCTACACCAGACATAACAGTTGTTGTGTCGCAACGCGCCGCAACAGCTAAAGTCTGTCTACACTGGATGTGACAAAGTGACCTTTGAAAATCATTTGAAATTTGTGTCAAAACTTCATAAATAAAACAGCAGCTTACTGCAGTTTACTGTCGGGAATTTGTCGTGTCCCATCAACACGTTCTCACTCCCAACTCGTCACATATTAAAGCTTGGTCAGAACATTTGACGTCATTTTTTGACTTGCAGGGTCCTCCGTTGTTTTCAGTTGTTTGTCTTAATTTAATGCTTTGCATGCATTTGTAAAAAAAAATAATAATAATAATTTAATATAAATGGATACTTTCATTAGATCACCTAACCCTACCCCTACCCTAAACCTACCCTTTTCTGAAAAATATAAAACACGCACAGGCAAATATAAGTGCAGTCACAGGTATTTATTGCAAAAACCGACCATAAACAAGCAGTATAAAAGCATTACAAATAAGTCGTGTTACATTCCAAGTCTTCTGATGCTATACAATGGCTGTTGCGAAGAAGAGTGTAAAATATAAGGTTTTAATCGCTGAAAATGATCCCACTCTGTTAATGCGCTCACATCTCATTCAAAAGCATACTCCCTTTCCCGTAGCATGACACAATCGTCACGAGACACACAAGAGCCAATAGCATTTCACAACCAAGGCTGACGTAAGGCTTCTTGTGGTGGCATTTTTGGATTTGCGCACAAACTGCAACTAACAGCAAGAGCTTTACGGCGGACAGAGACAGCGATCGCATCTATTCCTGGCACAAACCAATTGTTTTGCCTTCAGAAGACTTGGAATTTTAATACTTTTTGAATAAATTATGACGATAGTTGTCTCTGCCTGTTATATCTTGTGTTATATTGACAAATGGTAGCTTTAGGGACAGGGGTTTGGTTACGTGCTCATAAATGTGTAAATAATTTAATATAAATAAAACTGTTGTTACTGTTTACATTGAAAAATCACACCCCAACATATACGCAATAATGGCAATATTATTACCCAATATATAATTTAATCATGACGATACAATTACCAGTACCTTTCCATTATGTATATATAATACACACATATAGTATATATTTTGATTATATTTACATGTATATATTTATATTTATATAATTTATATTATATATTTAATATATTTATATATAATATAAATCGCAACTGTCCTGCAGAGTTCAGCTCCAACCCTAATCAAACACACCTGAACAAGCCAATCAATGTTGGCTATAATACATACAATACAAAATACATGCCAGGTATTTTTTGGATGAATAACTGAACTGAAGACAAATATTAACGACAAAAAGCTCACAGCAAATTAATTTATAATTAAATGTGTTGTGTTATCAGGATTTAATGAATACCATTTAATGAATGGTAATTCCTCAAACCAGGACTGCAAAGCTCTACAGAGAGTCGTGCGCTTAGCTGAGCGCATCTCAGGGTCTGCTCTCCCCTCTCTGCAGGACATCTACTTCAAACGCTGTAAAAGCAGAGCTGCTAAAATCATCAAAGACTCAACTCACCCCGGTAACCATCTTTTCCGTTTACTGCCATCTGACAAGCGCTTCAGGAGCATGATGGCAAAAACTGAGAGACTGAGGGAGAGCTTCTTCCCCCAGGCCATCAGGCTCCTTAACACAAACTCAGTTTCATAATCATCTACAAGTCTCATTATTAACTGTAAAAAGCATTCATATTCCCATCATCCGTATTGCTGCTACATGTACATACCCAGTACAACCCGTTTGCACATCCCTCTTATCCCTCTTGTTCATATTACTATTTATTAAGTCCCATTATACTGTTTTTGCACATCCTATTTGTTTTGCACTTTTTTTTTATTCTATTGCACATTTTACTCTTTATTTATATTTTTTGCCTATATATATATATATATATATATATATATATATGCTCTTGTGTTGTGTTACTTTTATTGAATTTGTATTATTTTGCACTGTCCACTGAGCAGACCTGATTTTATTTACATTTCACTTCTGTGAATTATGTGACAAATAAAGAAACCTTGAACCTTGAATCAGATAAAGCAGTAATGGTCTTGCTAAAATATTCTGTAATTGCTAAACTATTTTACTAATTAAATCACCCGAGCAACACTGACACCATGTTTGTTGTGTGTGTGTGTTTGTAAGGGAGCAGAGAGCAGGAAAAAGAGAGTATGTGCTTTCCGTACATAATAAAACATAATTTTGTGGAAAAATTATGTAAATTTTGTCATTTTTTTATTTAATTGTTTACTATATTTATTTGCTTGGTCAGTGTCATTGTGGGTTTTGGTTTCTTTTGCTGTTGTAAGCTGCTGAAATAACTTTGAAATAATTTGGTGAAGTGACGTAGTGCGGTCAAGAACTGCCTGGAACTACTTTAGCCGTACGTTTCCCTGAAAATAATTACACAACGTTTGTTGAAACTTTTGTTCATCTTCGGGACATAAATTAAGATATTTTTCAAGAAATCTGAGAGATTTCTGATCCTATATGTTCAATGTTGCATGTTCAAGGCCTAGAAACGTAGTAAGCACATTGATAAAATAGTCCTTGTGACATCAATGGTTCAACAGTAATTTTATGTTGCATTGCTGTCCGTGTAGGGTCAGAAGGCTCTTGGATTTCATAAAAAAATATTTTTAATTATGCAAATGTATGTTATTTATTTAATACTAATTAAGTTCTTACAGATTTGGAACCACATGAGGGGGAGTAATTAAAGATTATTTTATTTTCTCTCTTTTTTGGTGAACTATCTCTTAAAAAAACAAACAAACAAACAAACTAAAATAATGCACAAATACTAGTGCTGGAAAGGTATCAAGTGCAATCGGGGTCACACATACTGGAAAACAAAGAATTTTTATCAGAAAATCATCCGCAGTAACACAGCACCTGCTTGCTATGAAATGTATGCAAATATTTAGTAAGACAATTCTTTATTTCCATATTTAAGCATAACATTTCTGAAAACCTGTGCAAAAATTGTTTGTAAAATCCTAATAAATTAGTTTGGGAATATGGCGCTTCATGTTGTGTTTGTCATAGTTAAATATATTTAGCTTTATTTGTATATCATTTTACGCTTGTTAATATTAAAACTGCACATCATTTACCAAATCTGATTTATTAATTTCATGTATCACATCATTCATATTCATTATTTCGATGTAAACTAGACTTGGGTTTGGGTCAGGGGCTCTTTGTAATACAGTAATAATGAAAATCAACAAAGTGTACCAAAGAGTTGAGTCTGATTCTCATTTTCAGTGTCCCCATAATTTAAAACGCTTATAAATCATACAGAGTGAGTTTTTTTGAGGGAAAATAGAAATGCACAGTCTCCTCTGAGGGCTAAGTTTAGGTGTAGGGTAGGTGTAGGGCAATAGCACATACAGCTTGTACAGTATAAAAACCATTACGCCTATGGAAAGTCCCCGTAAACCATAAAAACCAACATGTGTGTGTGTGTGTGTGTGTGTGTGTGTGTGTGTGTGTGTGTGTTTGCTACATTGTGAGGGCCAAATGTCCCCACAAGGATAGTAAAACCTGACATGTTTTACTTTCTTCCTGCGGTTATAATTTTTTTACAATTATGTTTATCTGAAAGTGTAAGAATGCAAACAGCTTTTCTGTCAGGAGTAGGTTTAGGGTTAGGGGATAAACATATTGTTATAAAAGTAATAGAAGTATATGGAATGTCCCCACAATTCACAGAAACAAACGTGTGTGTGTGTGTGTGTGTGTGTGTGTGTGTGTGTGTGTGTGTGAGAGAGATATCTTGTAGACAGCATACTGCGAACACTGAACCAAAGAGTACATTTAGTTGGGAATGGGAAAACAATCATCTTCTAATTCATTATTTATATCTGGACTATTTCTCAGAAATCATTATGATTCTCTGACTTCTCTGAACCTCCTTCAACTGTGGAAGAGAGAAGCTTCACAAGATCTGTCAAGAGATGATTCAACAAAAATGTTTCAGTTAACTAAAAAAGAAATTATAAGAGACTGAATTCTATAAACTCTATGTTAATGTTTTTTTAAATTTCGAATAAAGGAACAGCTGGAACTAAATCCTTTGCTACCCTCGATACTTGCATGTACTCATGATGACACTTTGCAGCAGCAGTTTAACAGTTCAGGACAAACAAGGGACTCATGAAAAACTATCACAAAACAAAACAAAACAAAACAAAAAAAAAAACAAAAAAATAAAAACAACATCTGTGGATCATTCTGGTAACAACACAGTATTAAGAATCAAGGCGATGTAAACTTTTGAACAGGGTCATTTATATAAATTCAACTATTAGTTTCTCTTTTGGACTTTATGTAAACATATTTTATGTGAGATATCTTATTCAGATCAGTACTAGATAAACAATAACAGGCATTTTTTATGATCCCTCTTATTTTGTTAAAATTCAAAAACGAAAGTACAATGAAATCATCTATGATAGCAAGGGGCCCCTGGTGTTTCGGGTGCCCTACGCAGCTTGTGTATTTTACGTATAGGGAGGATCGGCTCTGAACGTATAACACTCATGTATTAAATGATGTATTTTCCCATCATAATCCATTGATTTTGCACTAGTTTTTTTAAAAGATTAAAATATTGTACAAACCCGATTCCAAAAAAATTTGGGACACTGTACAAATTGTGAATAAAAACAGAATGCAATGATGTGGAAGTTTCAAATTTCAATATTTTATTCAGAATACAACATAGATGACATATCAAATGTTTAAACTGAGAAAATTTATCATTTTAAGGGAAAAATAAGTTGATTTTAAATTTCATGGCATCAACACATCTCAAAAAAGTTGGGACAAGGCCATGTTTACCACTGTGTGGCATCCCCTATACTTTTTATAACAGTCTGCAAATGTCTGGGGACTGAGGAGACAAGTTGCTCAAGTTTAGCAATAGGAATGTTGTCCCATTCTTGTCTAATACAGGCTTCTAGTTGCTCAACTGTCTTAGGTCTTCTTTGTCGCATCTTCCTCTTTATGATGCGCCAAATGTTTTCTATGGGTGAAAGATCTGGACTGCAGGCTGGCCATTTCAGTACCCGGATCCTTCTTCTACGCAGCCATGATGTTGTAATTGATGCAGTATGTGGTCTGGCATTGTCATGTTGGAAAATGCAAGGTCTTCCCTGAAAGAGACGACGTCTGGATGGGAGCATATGTTGTTCTAGAACTTGGATATACCTTTCAGCATTGATGGTGCCTTTCCAGATGTGTAAGCTGCCCATGCCACACGCACTCATGCAACCCCATACCATCAGAGATGCAGGCTTCTGAACTGAGCGCTGATAACAACTTGGGTTGTCCTTGTCCTCTTTAGTCCGAATGACATGGCGTCCCAGTTTTCCAAAAAGAACTTCAAATTTTGATTCATCTGACCACAGAACAGTTTTCCACTTTGCCACAGTCCATTTTAGTAGTAGTAGTAGTAGTAGTAGTAGTAGTAGCCCTTTATTGTCACTAGTAACAAGTACCAGCGAAATTAGCCATCAACCTGTCCATACATACACAACATACATATGACAACGGGGCAGACAGAACAGGAAGACAGGGAATGTAAGAAAAATACAGCATTTACATGAGGAAAGAGAGGAGGAAAAAATGTTTTACCCCCAGACTATGCTCCATTGGGGAGTACAGTGTGAGAACAGAAAAAAAACCCACCTCAGCACAAAAACCATAAACACATGACTTGCAACAGGGGGACATATCCAGCTCTGGCAAGCAGCCGTCCGGTCCAGCAGCCATTTATTACGGCGCCGGTCGCAGACCTGCTCGACAGGTGGCGGTACAAAGCGTTCGGAGGCAGTTGATCGGGGAGGGGAGTAATGTCTGTAATGGGGGAAGGGAGCAAGAGAGTCTACACTGCAGCGCTCTTCCAGGGTAGTTTATCCAGCATGACCTTGGCCAAGCCAGCCGTTACGGGGGAGCCAGAAAAGATATGATTACATTTTGTTGTGTCTTTTGGGGCGAACAGCTGCAAATCTTCACAGCTTTATTCTCTCTGTCCATTCTGGTCTCTGAAATCATAAATTTTCACTTGCAAAGCCATAAGTTTCAACATGATGGCATCCATATTCCGGTTAATAGTCTCAGTCTCATTGCTGACCGCTCTTCCCACGGCTTCAATCACGACGGGCAGCCTTGTGAGACTTTGGACAGCTGTTCCCGTCTTCTGAATTTTCCGATAACCCAGGGCAAATCCAATCAGCAGAATACCTGTTATCATGGTGCCGAAAAGGTAGATATCCTCAATGTCCTCCACGGAAAGAGCCGCAAGACATACGATTTGCCACCTCTCCCACGCATCCCACGTATATCCGGCCGCGAATGTCCCGTCGGGACAAACGGGTTCCCCAGAACCCAGACTTCTCCTTGAGAAGATGGTATCAATTGCGCTGAGAGACCAGTTGATCAAATCCATAATTTTCCAGTTTGGAGAGCCATGCAGAGAGAGTCTCTTCAATAGATATGAGACGAGACAGAAGAAGCAAGCAGGGAGGAAAAAAGGGGGAGGACGGGAGAGTGAAAAAAAGCGACTGCCTCCGTTGAGAGGCCAAACGAGAAGGCTTTAAATGAGCCTTGGCCAAGAGAAAATGCCTGCGCTTCTGGATCATGTCTAGATATGGCTTCTTTTTTGACCTATAGAGTTTTAGCCGGCAACGGCGAATGGCACGGTGGATTGTGTTCACCCACAATGTTTTCTGTAAGTATTCCTGAGCCCATGTTGTGATTTCCATTACAGTAGCATTCCTGTATGTAATGCAGTGCTGTCTAAGGGCCCGAAGATCACGGGCATCCAGTATGGTTTTCTGGCCTTGACCCTTACGCACAGAGATTGTTCCAGATTCTCTGAATCTTTGGATGATGTTATGCACTGTAGATGATGATAACTTCAAACTCTTTGCAATTTTTCTCTGAGAAACTCCTTTCTGATATTGCTCCACTATTTTTCGCCGCAGCATTGGGGGAATTGGTGATCCTCTTCCCATCTTGACTTCTGAGAGACACTGCCACTCTGAGAGGCTCTTTTTAAACCCAATCATGTTGCCAATTGACCTAATAAGTTGCAAATTGGTCCTCCAGCTGTTCCTTATATGTACATTTAACTTTTCCGGCCTCTTATTGCTACCTGTCCCAACTTTTTTGGAATGTGTAGCTCTCATGAAATCCAAAATGAGCCAATATTTGGCATGACATTTCAAAATGTCTCACTTTCAACATATCTATATTCTATTGTGAATAAAATATAAGTTTATGAGATTTGTAAATTATTGCATTCCTTTTTTATTAACAATTTGTACAGTATCCCAACTTTTTTGAAATCAGGTTTGTATAAAACACAACACATTTGAAGTTTAATCCAAAAAATTTAAGTATATACAAATATATGTCATAATTAATTTAGAATCAACCCTCAAACATAATATTTTTTCTTTGGCTTATGGCTAACAGTATATGACTGAGATTAAGAGTGTTATGGTGCATGAGCGGGTGGCTCTGTTAGAAAGTTCCTGGTTTGAGTCCCGGTACAGGCCAGATTTCTTCCATGGTCCAAAGACATGCATGACTGGGGAACTGAAGACACTAAAAGTATTGGCTCTTTGGATTGGATTTGGGCAAGAAAAATAATGAAGTTACTGGTTTGAATCAGATGAATCCTTTGCATAAACAAACATATTGGCTGTTTTTGCTCTGTTTCGACAACAAAAAATAATTCCAAACACAGCCACCATAGCACAGTTTTGCGTCTCTGACTCTGAGCAATGACGGTGTTTTGTTCCTGAATGAATTAACTGTTTAAATGATTCGGTTCAATCGCAATGACTCACTTATCAGTGACTTGCTGACACCTACTGGTGGTTTTAATTTAACATTTAAAGTATCTTTTGATATTTTTTTTTTATAATTTCAAATGCGTATTCAACATTTGTGACCCTGACCGGGACCACAAAACCAGTCTTAAGTCGCTGGGGTATATTTGTAGCAATAGCCAACAATACATTGTATGGGTCAAAATTATCAAATTTTATTTTATGCCAAAGATCATTAGGATATTATGTAAAGATCATGTTCCATTAATATATTTTGTACATTTCCTACTGTTAATATATCAAAACTAAATTTTGAACTAGTATTATACATTGCTAAGAGCTTAATTTGAACAACTTTAAATGATATTTTCTCAATATTTGGATTTGTTTGCACCATCAGATTCCAGATTGTCAAATATTGTCCTATCCTACCAAACCATACATCAATGGAAATATTATTTATTCAGTTTTCAGATGATTTATAAATCTCAATTTAGGAAAATTGGCCCGTATGACTGGTTTTGTGGTCCAGGGTCACATTTTATGTCTTATTTATCAAAACATTATTTCTGCATTTGTAACTGCAGGCTAAATGCATTCATGTCAGTGTGTAAATACATATATGCCACTTCAGATGAAGCTTCTGCATTTCCTCTGCATTGCAAAGATTAATTTTGTTGATACTGATTTAATTTGCCTGGTAACATGCCAAATGTGTTATTATTCTAATTAACTGATTCCTTTAATTAAAAACAACTAATTTGAGATTTATAGGCCCATGTCCCATGGTGTCAAACTCAGTTCCTGTAGGGCCACAGCCCTGCGGAGTTTAGTTCCAAGCCTGCTCCAACACACATACATGTAGTTTTCAAATAAGCCTAAATAATTAGTTTAGCTGGATCAGATGTGTTTAATTAGGGTAATATCTACACTGTGTATGGCTGTGGCCCTCCAGGAACTGATTTTGACATCCTTGGCCTATCCCATTTTTTCATCCCTCCCACTGTTAAAATGTAACTAAGTAATTTTTACTCTGAGTACATTTTAAATGAGCAACTTTTTACTTTTACTTGATTAGATTTTTAGACTGGTACTTTTACTTGTACTTAAGTAAAATTTCATTAATGTAATGGTACTTTTACTTGAGTAGAATATTTTCATACTCTTTCCACCTCTGCCGTTATTTAGCGACTGTTCACTTTTGCCCAGGCCCACCCAAAAATAAAATCGTGCCTAACTGCCTACACGATTGATTGTGTTCTTTTGTTGCAAGGATTTGTAACAGAACATGTGCACAGTGTTGCCAACTATTTTTAATGGAAAGTAGCTAAAGTCTGCTCGAAAAGTAGCTAAATGTCGCTAGATGATGTCATGCGTAAATTTGCATATTAATTACGTAATCACGTCCTATTATATATTTTAGAGTGTGACATTTTAGCTATTTTAAACGTGTGTAATATTCTAGCTTTGTGTATTTGTATTATGTATAGGTTTTTTAGATTTGTATTATGTATTTATATTTTATTATTTGTATTTTATATTTGTGTATATCTTTAATAAAGTGGTATTTAAAGTTATATGTATATATACTTTTTATATGTGTATATGAGTTTAATAAGTTTAATTAAGTTTATTGTTGTGTATGAGTAAGTACAATCACGTACAGTCTCTCAGACGTAGCCCAGTAAGCGATCTGAGAGGAGTTCAGAAACCGGAATGAACTAAAGCTCTGTGACAGTGAGTAATAAGTGCATGAGAAGAATTAACAAAAAAGAAAGAAAGAAGAAAATACGGTCAAATTAAATAGTTTTATTTCAAACAAAGGAGAAGCAGGCAAGTGATTGGTCTGTGGCAACACCGTGTGCACATGCGCAGCTCATTGACATCTATGTCAGCTGCCGTGCGGTCACTGGAATGTGCTGCTCCTCTCAGCCGGAGCCAGCGCTCACTGATCAGAGCAGACACAGGGAGAGGTGTAACTCAAGATCTCGTGCTCGCAGGACAGTACTGGCGACATTTGGAAAGTTGCTAAGGTTTTTCCAAAAGTCGCCAGATTTGTCGCTAGGTGCTTTTTTAAAAAAAAGTCGCTAAAGGGGTCAGAAAAGTCGCTAAATCTAGCGACAAAGTCGCTAAGTTGGCAACACTGCATGTGCATTTCATATTATAAGGCTACCTTAAACATCATACAAATAATATAAAAATATAACGGTCTTGCCTGTTCTTGATAAATACCAGTGGTAACGTTTTACAAATTGATTGATTAGTTGTCCCGAAGTTTACTGAGCCATGGTCTTTCCACAAACTTGTGTATACAACATACTGATTCTTTACCTAGGGAGCTGACTGAGATTCAGCCTGCTTTGTAACAGCCTTGTGAAAGGATTCTGTTATTCATTTTTGTTCGGTATGATGAACTCCTCTTCGGAAGTGCCATTCACAAGACCAGAAACGCTGTTTGTAATTTGCTCCATTTGAAAAGAGCAACATACCCTGTACATTTCAATGTGGCTAGTCACATTTGATGTCATCTTTTAACTTCATGGGACATTTGCAAAAATGTTGAACCCATGTTCATTTCTGTGGTTTACAATAACATTAAAATATTTTGGTTAGTATCATATCAAAATTAAGCATCAACATACAGTGAAAGACCACGCAAGCTCTTAATATCTTTTAATGTCACTGAAACACAAAAATATAAAATAGCATGGCAAAATCAAACCTAAAATTCATCATAGTAACAACTTTTGACAGTAAATGTATTATGGATTAAACAAGAAAAAAGACCACATTCCCTTAAACAGTTAATTTCCCTTAGACATAATTCATACAATGCTTAATATTTAATGTTTTTATATATGTTGTATGTTTGTGTATAAATATACACATTTTAAATAAAACGTTTACACTCTTTTTACTATACGTTTTAATAAATTCAGTCTTGTAACATTACAAATATTTATTCAGTGCCACTTACCTGACACGTGAACTTGACATACACTTAACCTAGTTCCCCTCCATGGGAACTCGAACTGCGTCCCCTAGGGGTCGCTACGGGGAACGCCCTCAGCGTGACTCGTGTCTGAAGATACATATGTAAAAACACCACCTGTTGGCCGGCGACAGCCCATGACGTCACTACCGGCGTGCCACAATATAAGTGCCGCCGGGAGAATACATCATCAGCTTTTTCGTCTTCACTGACTGGTTTGTTTGAAGCGTGCAATCTGGTAAGTGTACAGTTTTCTCTCTATCAAATGGCGAGCACTAGCAAGGCGATAAAGATTGTGTGTGGATCCGCGTCCTCGTTATTTGAAACCCGATGACACACACAATCTTTGCATCTTTTGTTTGGGCAAGGAGCACGCACGCGATGTCCTTGAGGGGAAATCTGCGTGCACTGTGAGCTTTATCTATGTAAAAGCTCCGCTCTCGTCCTGTCCCTCTTTTCGAGGAAAGAGGGGCAGCCGTCTGCTTCCCGCGATTCAGGACCCACCGCTGCCGAGGCACGGAGGTGAATGAAATTAGCAGTTGGATGTGGCCGATGAGTGAGAGAGGGACCGCCCCTTTTCGCGCGCGTCGGCCGAGAACGAGAGTGAGCTGTTGGATTGTGACGATGCGATCTTTCTGACATAATCAGATTCAGTGGCTAGTGCTCTTCTCTGCATATGAATGAGTTTTTGGAGGTTGTGGATCATAAAAATTAATCTTTCTGGCCAAAATACCCCCAGCTCGAGTGAGCCTTCCTTTCTTCATAAAATCTCGATGTGGAGATTGAGAAGGAGTGTAAAAAAGCTATTTTTTCTCGTATTCATAGGTTTCAGCATACTAGTTATGCTGACACTGAGGAGATGCGTGAAAATGGCTATGAGGGGATGCCCCCTGTGCAAGAGATGATAACCAGCTTATCTCTCTGTGGCCAGACATCCTCTCTCAAGGCTCCCCCCTGGCCACCTAAGCCCCTGAATCTCGCTTAAATGGCAGGGCATATGCAGCAGCAGGTCAGACCGTCGCTTCGTTGCACACTAAGGCGTACCAGACTGATCTGCTGAAAGACCTGGATAAGGTTCTATAAAATCCAGGTCTGAGCCCGAACAACCAGGGGTCCTAGCCCATCTCGGTCTGAGGGTCAGAGATGGGCTCAGAAGGCTAGTCTCGCGACTCATGCCCCTCCCCCTCCTGCGGCTAGGGTGAGAGAGAGGCGCGGGTCAGAGAGAGGCAAGCCCTCTCATTCCTCTCTAATTCCCCTGTAACCACCGTAAACTCCACCTGACCAAGGTTAGGTGGAAATTTCCTGCTAAGCAAAGGCAAAAAAGGTGAGTTCCCTCTCATTCTGAGGAATGAGTTTTCCGGGGTCACCTATGAGCATGCCGCTCCCTTCTGAGCGCTGAAGGATGAGTCCTCCGCTCTCCAGAGCTCGCTGTCGGTAGAGCCAGCATTACTCCCCTCACCTTAGGAGGGTTACCTATGAGTATGCCGCTCCCTTCGGAGCGTCTGAATGTCCACTCATTCCGAGGAATGAGTTTTCCGCTCCCTAGAGCTCGCTGTTGGTAGAGCCCGCATTGCTCCCCTCACCCAGAGGGCCACCTATGAGCATGCCGCTCCCTGCTGAGTGTCTGAGTTCCTTCTCATTCTGAGGAATGAGTTCTCCGCTCTCCAGAGCTCGTTATAGGTAGAGCTAGCATTGCTCCCCTCATTAGAGGGTCACCTTTGAGCATGCCGCTCCCTGCGCAGCGTCTGAGTTCCCTCTCATTCTGAGGAATGAGTTCTCCGCTCCTCAGAGCTCTGTGATAGGTCGCTCTCCTTGCTGGTCGAGCTAGCATTGCTCCCCTCACTATAGAGGGTTATCTATTAGGGATGGGTCACGATTTTCGAATATTCGAATAGTCAATTTAATTATAGAATATCGATTAGGTTATGCGATTATTTTCTAAAGGTTTACCCACACTGGGTGTTTTGAACCATCCCCGAGCCGCGTCTGAGCCCCAAAGCCCTGTTCGTTTGAGTAAAGTGATCACTCCGTGACGCGCTCGGACACGGTTTGTTTCAGCAGGCCCTGGCTTGTTTGTAAGAGGTTGGCCATGAGTGCGTTCATTTGGACTCTGCAGCGTCTGAGTTCACACTCATTCTGAGTGAATGAGTTCTCCACGCTGGCACGGAAGCTCTGTGATAGGTCGCATCTCCTTGCTTGCGTCGAGCAATAGCATTGCTCCCCTCACTATAGAGGGTTATCTATGAGCATGCCGCTCCCTGCTGAGTGTCTGAGTTCCTTCAGCATTCTGAGGAATGAGTTCTCCGCTCCCCAAATCTCTGTGAAGGTTGCTCACAAAGTTGATCGAAACTATGCATTGCTCCCCTCACGCATGAGCGAGAGTCACCTATGAGCATGCCTGCTCACATTCTGAGCGGTGGAGTCCCTCTCATTCTGAGGAATGAGTTCCCCGTTCTACCAGAGCTTATGAGTCGTGACGAGCTTGCCGCTGCCTTCTGAGCCGGAGTGCCTTCTCATGTCTGAGGAAATGATGTAATCCACTCTCCAGAGCTGGTTGATAGGTCTCATCTGAGGATGAGTTTCCGCTCTCCAAATATTTGCTCGCTCTTTTTCGTGTTAAGATGCTGAAGCACTGCTCCTCACCAGAGGGTCACCTATGAGCATGCCACAGACTCCCTTCTGAGCGTCCGAGTTTTCTCCGCCCAGAGCTCTGTGATAGGTCGCTCGCCTTGTTGTCGAGCCAGCATTGCTCCCTTCAACGCAGAGGGTCATCTATGAGCATGCCGCTCCCTTTTGAGCGTCTGTAAGTTCCCTCTCACTCCGAGGAATGAGTAGTTCTCCAATCATGACATAGAATCGTTATTCTAATTTAGTGCACACGCAGACTTTGGGCACTTTCTAGAAATCCACTCAGTGGTAAGTCCGCACATCAAAGATTGCGCTGGCGCTGTATTCTAAAAACCAAAAACTTGGCTAGGGTTACGCGCACAGCTTCGTGCCCTTTTTTGAGTTGGTTAAAGCCCCGGCTTGTGCCTTGGGCCCCGCTCCCTTGTCCCATATATGTTGGGTCCAAAAAAAAAAAAAAAAAAAAAGGGGTGTACGCTACCAAGAGGTCTGTTGAGACAGTTCACTCAGTAAGCTTGGACAGAGCAAGTGGTAACCCCTGAGTGATCGGCCAGGACCTAGTGAGCCAGGTGCCTGGCCATATCCCCTTAAAGGAATCTTTTTCTGATTCCAAGACTTTGAGCTCTACCCTAGGCCCGGTAATCCCGGCACCTAGCAGGTAAATACTAGGGTATGCAGCTCGGGCCTTTGGCCGAAGGGGATAATATCACTGACAGCCATCAGCCGTCCCAGGGGCAACTCCCTTAGCCGGGTAGAGTTGGCTTAGTGCTCGCCTTTTTCGCAAAATTGGCTTGCATTCCCCTCAGCATGGTGAAGTGGGTATAACGTTCCCCGTAGCGACCCCTAGGGGACGCAGTTCGAGTTCCCATGGAGGGGAACGTCTCAGGTTACGTATGTAACCATGGTTCCCCGAATGGGGAACGAGACACTGCGTCCCCTAGGCTTTGGGCCATGCTTCGGACGCAAGCTTCAGACGAAGAAGCTGATGATGTATTCTCCCGGCGGCACTTATATTGTGGCACGCCGGTAGTGACGTCATGGGCTGTCGCCGGCCAACAGGTGGTGTTTTTACATATGTATCTTCAGACACGAGTCACGCTGAGGGCGTTCCCCGTAGCGACCCCTAGGGGACGCAGTGTCTCGTTCCCCATTCGGGGAACCATGGTTACATACGTAACCTGAGACGATATCCACTTTTCTTCGGACATGTAACTTACAAAACACTTCTAAATATCCCCTCAAAATCAGCGAATATGTTTTACGATTTTGTCGATAAATGTAGTCTAAAAATAACATCTATTTAGTGGCACTTGCGTGATGCGTGAACTTAACAAGATGGCGGCTGCAGTTTTTCCTACGAAGTCACTCGAGCTCATGCGCGTGCAGAATGATCTCAGTACTGGCTGGATTTGTTTTTATTAGTTTAGTCAAAATTAACTCATCTTCAGAACAGAAATTAAGATTTTTTTTATGAAATCCGAGAGCCACTGATGTCACATGGACTATTTTCATGATGTCCTTACTACCTTTCTAGGTCTGGGATGATTTCAGATGTGTTGCTGTCTATGGGAGTGCCAAATAGTTCTCGGATTTCATCAAAATATCTGTGTTCTGAAGATGAGCGAAGGTCTCACATGTTTGAAACAACATGAGGTGAGTAATTAATGACATTTTTGGGTGAACTATTTATTTAATGGAAGTCTGTGTATCAGAATTATTTTGAAATTGATATTTCAAGTTTAGCTAAATAAATTAATACATGTTCTTTAAATATGTAGATAAACAGAAGGCAAAGCAGACATACTGAAATGCTGATGTTTCCATTCGAGTTAAAACAACTGTGAGAACTGAGATATGTGGCCTATAAATGTACTGGAAAAACACTGCACTCTGTTCAACATTAAACCTCCACTCTAAACAAAGGTGACAGACTTTTTCATTGGCTGACCAAGTGACCAACCAATGGAACATATTTATGGTTTTGGTCAGTGCTTCAGTTGAGTTTAACCACAGCATGCCTGTGGAGTTACACTGTGTAGGTTTTTGCTGAATACAAAACTACATAACAAATAACAAATATTTTATAATTTGATATATAAGGATGTCATGCAAATTCAGGATGTATGCCCATATAGAATGTGACTTTACTAGAGTAAGAAGTGTGATATTGTTCCAAATTACACCGTTAAGCATATGTGTTTGACTTAAGTAAATTATATTTTAATAACATGTTATATATTCCGACGCATGCTTTTTACAATTTATTTAGTATATTGAATCCCCAGTAATTAAAACTTACAGTAATAACATTTATCAATCAATAAATAAACAAATACAGATTTCAATTCACATTTACTTTATTGTACCTAAAATGGTTTTGATCTTGAGGCTGATATGTAACTTGTGTCTGCAGATCAGCATTATGTATGTGTTTTTCCAACTGCTCTGTTTTTCCAGCAGCAAAAACTAAGAATGAAACAGAATTCAGATGCAGTGTTTACTAAATGTATTACTAACTGTATATTATTATTTCCATAAATTGCAAAAATATATATGGAGAAATAAAACAATTAAGTAATTACAAACTTCACCCAGCCTATAATGGAAAATAACATAATAATGATATTTTTACACTACTTTGCATTTATTTTGATCTTTTTAGAATAAGAAAATATACTCACCGATCAGCAGAATGAGTAGAAGTCCGTTCATCAGAGCAGATATGATGATAATAATCTGCCATTGTGTTTGATTCTGATCAATAAACTCTACCGCTGTATGATTGTGACACTCAGGTAGCTGAGCTGCTTCTGTAAAGAAAATGTTACAGTTACAGTAACAACCGTCAGTCTCTGTTATAGATGAAGTAGTAGATAACACATCATCAATTTGTGTGATCATTGAAGGAGTAAATGAACTCACCATTGAAGTATATTCTGGTGCTGCTGCTGAGTTTTGGAGGTGTTTCTGTGTTCATACAGTAATAAACTCCTAATTCATGAGCAGTCACATTATTAATAACCAGACGATGTTTAAACTGCACTGAATATTTCTTTCTGAATGTTTTATTAGGGTAAAAATGTGATTTTGGTGTTGGAAAGGTTCGTAAAATCACAGTTGGAGGATCTGGCATTTTCAGTAAAATCCAATAAACCTCATTTTCATCAAGATCACAATTTATGCTCACATTTGATCCCAGAGTTAGCAGATTTGACACTGCAGCTTGACAGCAGATTAATACATCTATAAATACAAAAAATAAACAAACAGGCATCATAATTAAGATGAATTGCTTACCACTGTGATACACACAACACCTTATGACCATATGAAGTCTATAAAGAGCATCTAAATAAATGAATATGTTATAAACTCACAGAGCTGAAGCTGAATGATCTTCATGTTGTTTGTTGTGATTAAAACACTTCAGAATGAAATCTGTTTCCTTCCAAATAACAGTTAAGATGAATCTACTGCAGCTCGGAAGCAAAGACAGGAAGATGACGACCAAAAAAAAAGAAAAAAAATGTTCCATTTCAATCAGAGGAAGTATGTCAGGTTTGCTTTGACTACGCTGTAGACAACTTTTCAACACCAAATGCCCACCACCATCTTCACTTTATATGAAAATGAACAGAGGCGGACAGTAAGTAAGTACATTTACTTGAGTATTGTACTTACCCATTTTGAGTATCGGTACTTCACTTGAGTATTTTTTTTTCTGGAAACGTATGACTTTAACTTCACTACATTTGAAAGACAAACATTGTACTTTTCACTCCATTACATTTCTATCAAGGTCCTCGAGGTAGAAAGCCGTTACTATGTAGCAGCTTTGAAAGTCAGTGGGTGATTTTTCTTCTCTAAAACGTGACTTTCTTTTTTCAGACAGTTTATCAGTAATCACCCTTGTTAGGGCTACATGAAGTGTTTTTCTAGCATTTTTTTAACACTGACCAGTTGCAATTGTGGTATTTATTTAAAAAAATTCAGTACCAAGTTAATATTGTTGTCAGGGAGTCACAGTCACCACAAACTACACACACTAGATCCAACTCACCTGATTACTGATCACCGCCACCTGTCACCAGTCATCAAAAGCACTATATCAACGCACTCCTCTCGAACAGTCCCTGTCTGGTCTCAAACATTCCCTGTTGACTCACCTGACTCTCTTACCTTTTGTCTACAGTCTCGTCATTCCTGTGTTCCGCTCCCTTATCTCCACCGCTCCTGTGCTCCACCGTCTCCAAGCTCCATTGCTCCCGCTGGTCCCCCTGAATAAAGTAAAGGATTGATTACTCACAGATAAGACTCTCTAGAGACTTCTCCATTCCTGATTTACTCACCTGGACTTGCTGCATTGCTCCATTTCCCTGCCATAGTTCAATAAAGTGGCAGTTGATTTCACTTACCTCTGTGTCCCTTGTCTATCTGCTGACAGAAAACCAGACCCTTTTACCGAAGACCGGGGATTGAGTCCCGAAAACCCCACAGCGACGGATCCTCTCGAGGAACTCATCAGCGCTCTTCAAGCCGCTCTATCTCCGGTTCCAAATCCATCATCTGCCTCAGCCGGTCCCATGGCCCTTCCAGCAACATACTTGGGTGAGGCAGTAGAATGTAGCGTTTTTTTTGCTTCAACTCTCACTCTTTATAGAAATGCAGCCACAAAGATTCATCTCTGAACGATCAATGGTGGCCTTCCTGATCTCCATTCTCTCTGGATGAACGTCAAGTTTTTTTAATGACTTTGTTTACTGATATCAACCCAAATTGGGTCAAATCAAGTCAGCTTCCATAACGCAACCGTCTCAACCGAGCGTTTGGATTGAAACAATAACCTAGCGTGTCCTTAAAAATAGGCCTACACAGTGTACGCTTTTGCTAAATTACTTGCAAACAAAATATTGTTGTATAGCCTTCATAACACGTAGTATTAGAATAGGTACCACTTAGTTTCAAAATACTTGCAGTAGACATCATTTGTAATTTTACAGGTTATTACCGCTTTATTCCCCAAACTTCACATATTATTCCCTTAGACCTACACGGAGGCACTGAATAGGTAAACTATAGGCCTAATTCCAAAAAAAGTTACACTGTAAATTCTGTTTACTTATGCAGTATGTTGCGGGTTGTAATCTAAAGCGTTACCAAACAAATGTATGTGTACCAAGCAGATAAATGATAAAACTGTGTATTTTCAGCCATTTTGTTTTCTCTCTTTCAGTTTATGAAATGAGGCTGTTAATGTCAGGGTTGGTGGAAGGGATGAGAGTGAGGACCCAATTGCAGGAGGGAAAAGGATTTATTTAATAACAACGATAAACAAACAAAAACTACCCCGTAGGGGAAAAGCAGACTGGCTGGACTGGACAAGGCAGGACTGGACACAAGACATAGACGACCCAACATATGGTAACGAACCCACACGGAACTGCAGACACAAGGAGATTATAAAGGGAGCAAATGAGGAGGGAGAGCAGCTGGGGAAGTAACGAGGGAGAGCAGCTGGGGAAAATTAATCACTAAACAGGTAACAAGATGGGTGGGGTCAAGACAAATTGACATGAGAGCACGTGGCACACAGAAAACTAGGACAGAAGCCACGTGCTCACACAAAACAAAAACACAAGCACATGTCCAGCAAACAATTCACCAGCCATGTGCAAAACAAGACACAAACAGGCAGCTAATGAGAAAACTCATAAGCCACGTGTTCACACAAGACATGAAAACACGAAAGCACACAGCCAATGAAAAACACCAGCTGTGTGCAACACAGCACAAGATATAACATAAATGCACGCAGCCGATTGAAACAAGAACTGCGTGCAACACAACAAAACACACGTGGACAGGAGTGCGCGGTGCCGAGCGTGAGACTGCGCACTCACACAATGACAGAAAATGGAGAGCGAATGTCCGAACCCCAACACGAACCAAAACTCAAGACATGAGTGCCGGGATCCAAACACCACGCTCCACACAAAAGCCACGCATTCACATGAAAACACGGACATGACAGGAGTATCAGGGCTCTGTCACAAAACCATGAATAACACTAGACCGAAGTGACAGAACCCTGACACTACCCCCCCTCAAAAGGGACGCCACCTGGCAACATGACAGCACAAGAACATGACTACACAAAGACTGACACACAATAACAGACCAGACAAGAACAATCAAAACACAGAGACAAAGAGGGGAGGGAGGGAGGGAGGGAAGCCAAGCCAGTGACAGCAGAGAAGCTCAGCATGTCCAGGGAGGGACGGGAGTGTTGAGCCAGGGAGGCTCACGCAGTCCATGGGTCCAGGCAGGGAGCCAGGGCGGAGCCGGAGGGACGAACCAGGAAGGACCCGGCCGAACAGGAACTCTGGAGGATGGCCAGGGCGGGACCGGAGGGATGAACCAGGGAGGCTCCGGCCTAACCGGAACCCTGGAGGACGATCTTTATCATTCTAGATACTGTTATTCCCATCAGGTTAGAAAGAAACATCATGTACAAAGATACTTACTCATGCTCTCAACAGAACAACTCATAACCTTGAGCTCAATGGGGATTTGTTTTGACACAGGACATGCATAAATACATTGAGTGACTGCTGTGTATGTGTATTTAGTTGTACTTATATATCATTTTCTGTTTGTCAATATTAAAACTGCTTATCATTTACCAAATCTGATTCTTTAATTTCCTTTAGCACATCATTCAGTTATGTCAGTGTACACTAGACTCTTTTGATTTGAGTTAGTCTCTGGAGTTTCTTGATGGCTCAGTTCCATCTGTATCTCAGCAGGAACATTTGGTAGGGAAATGAGTGTGGGATCTTTTGACTCGTGACAGTGTTTATATCTCCAGCATCATGGAGCCGAGTGTCACCACAGTAGCTCAAAGCCTTAGTGATAAAACTTCAAACATCGGCTGACACGCAAACTAAACACGTATCTATGCATTCGAGAACCAGTCTGATCACTGAAGGCTTTAGTGTCATTATGTCCTTATAATACAGAAACACAATACAATTATATAATACAAACAGAGGTGGAAAGTAACGAATTACATTTACTCGCGTTACTGTAATTGAGTAGATTTTTTGTGTACTTGTAATTTTTTTAATCTGTAATTTTACTTTTACTTAAGTATATTTTGTGTGAAGTATTGTACTTCGCTACATTTTAAAACACATTCATTACTGAGTAAAAAAAAATCGCTCCGTGGAAACAACTGCAGCAAATAATGGGCAGAAGAAGAAACTGGCGCTAAAATCACAAGAAAGATGCAGACGGACAAGACAGACGTTAATGGTGCAGACCCAGCTGAAAACCAGACCCTGTCTTATTCTGCTGAAGTTGAACTCGAAGGAAATGAAGTGAACCCCTGGCCATATTCATGCTCTATTATGCAGTGTAAGCTGTGTTTGCCTCGGGAGACCGAACTAGCAGCTTATAAATATATCGACATCGCCCGTCGCAAGCATGTAGAAATAAGGTAAATACTTACATCATTGCATTGGTGGTTAAAATGAAGCTTTGACGGTTTAGCAAAAGGTTTTGCACAAATGAGCCAAAAAGACAGTGGTGCAGGGTGTGCGATATCATCTGCGATAATATAATAATTGTTGTTTTAACGATGTGCGATTTGGCATTATCAGTATTTTGCCCAAAAACTAATAAAACACTCTAAACAATGTGCCGTGAAATCTAGTAACGTTAGATTAGACTAATCCACGTGCATATGGAGTGCTTTCTTTCACTGCGTGATTCAGTCTGTTAAAATGCGTTTAGAATGAAGCAGAAAATGTATATATTTATATAATTTAATATAGTAAGTCAACATCACATGAAGAATGCCGTTTTTCTCAAAAAATCACCACGATTACATAGGCCTGTAGTTTTTCTTTTTACACAGTTCAAAAAACAATAAGTTAATTAAGAGACGTTTTAGACACCATATTGCCTGTTTTTGCTCTATTTCGACAACAAAAATAATACCAAACACAGCCACCATAGCACAGTTTTGCGTCTCTGACTCTGAGCAATGACGTGTTTTGTTTTGAATTAATTAACCGTTTAAATGATTCTGTTCAATCGCAATGACTCTCTTATCAGTGACTTGCTGACACCTACTGGTGGTTCTAATTTAACA
Organism: Schizopygopsis pylzovi; assembly: GCA_027422435.1. Taxonomy (NCBI): domain Eukaryota; kingdom Metazoa; phylum Chordata; class Actinopteri; order Cypriniformes; family Cyprinidae; genus Schizopygopsis; species Schizopygopsis pylzovi. The sequence goes on from CM049825.1 coordinate 21,854,913, forward strand.
TTTCAAGTATCTTTTTATTTATTTATTTTTTTATTTCAAATGACAATTTAACATTTGTGACCCTGGCCTGGAGCACAAAACCAGTCTTAAGTCGCTGGGGTATATTTGTAGCAATAGCCAACAATACATTGTATGGGTTAAAATTATAAATGTTTCTTTTATGCCAAAAATCATTAGCATATTAAGTAAAGATCATGTTCCATTAATATATTTTGTAAATTTCCTACTGTAAATATATCAAAACTAAGAGCTTAATTTGAACAACTTTAAAGGAGATTTTCTCAATATTTGGATTTTTTGCACCCTCAGATTCCAGATTTTAAAATATTGTCCTATCATAACAAACCATACATCAATGGAAATATGATTTATTCAGCTTTCAGATGATGTATAAATCGCAATTTAGGAAAATGGACCCTTATGGTTTTGTGGTTCAGGGTCACATTTTATGTCTTATTTATCAAAACATTATTTCTGCATTTGTAACTACAGGCTAAATGCATTCATGTCAGTGTGTAAATACATCTATGCCACTGCATTGCAAAGATGAATTTTGTTGATACTGATTTAATTTCCCTGGTAACAGCCTAAATGTGTTATTATTCTAAATAACTGATTCCTTTAATTAAAAACACCTAGTTTGAGATTTATAGGCCCATATCCCAGGTGTGTCAAACTCTGGAGGGTGTTACTAGAGGGCCACAGCCCTAAAGAGTTTAGTTCCAACCCTGCTCCAACACACAAACCATGTAGTTTTCAAATAAGCCTAAATGATTAGTTTAGCTGTATCAGATGTGTTTAATTAGGGTAATATCTACACTGTGTAGGGCTGTGGCCCTCCAGGTACTGAGTTTGACACCTTTGGTCTATCCCATTTTTTCCTCCCTCCCATTGTTAAAATGTAACTAAGTACTTTTTACTCTGAGTAAATTTTAAATGAGCTACTTTTTACTTTTACTTGAGTATATTTTTAGACTGGTACTTTTACTTGTACTTAAGTAAAATTTCAGTAATGTAATGGTACTTTTACTTGAGTAGAATATTTTTGTACTCTTTCCACCTCTGAATACAAACAATATAAAATGCTCTGCTTTTGAATGGCAGGTATTTGTTGGATGAATAACATGTCAAACTAAAGACAAATTAACATGATAACAGAGAAAAGGAATAGATATAGTTTGTCTGAGAGAGAGAGAGTGTGTGTGTGTGTGTGAGTGTGTGTGTGTGTGTGTGTGTGTGTGTGTGTGTGTGTGTGTGTGTGTGTGTGTGTGTGTGTGTGTGTGTGAAAACATGCACAGTGTCAGTGGACTACTGTATATTTACATAAAGTATGATGGAAACCAATAATCTTATTGAATAAATACATTCATTTTCAGTGTTAAGTGTTAAATGTCATGATGAGGTGTTTATAATCTTAAATGTCTCTTGAGTTTTGTGATTGATCTGTAGACAGTAAAGAGGCACTGTGGGTCTAGAGAGCCTCTAGTGGTGTATATTGGTGTAGGTTTAGGGCGGGACAGTGATTGAAGGAGGGTGAGTTAGTTGTGCTCTCTAAACAAATGACCTCTATTTAATTTTAGTTGTTAATCCCTGTTAACATATAGGCTATAAATATTTGCCTCTTCAAGATTAATCGCTTTATGTACTCCCAAATTGTAAGTCGCTTTGGATAAAAGCATCTGCTAAATGACTAAATGTAAATGTAAATCTCATT